>ML781639.1:293817-331851 GCA_009831015.1 Picea engelmannii | reverse complement strand
GAGTCTTTGCAGTAATTTTTGTATTATTACCATGATACAAGTTATTACATTAATAGTCATGTTATTTTTAAATGCTTCACTCCTGTGTGCTATAGATTACTGAACTCATGCTTAATAGACCACTCTTTATTGGTTATTCAACAGACCACTCCTTATCAGTTTATCATTCATTACAACCCGTTCATTATAGGTTTTGACATTTTCTATAACCCATTCATTATAGGTTTTGACACTATATGTCATATACAAGAAGAATGAGTAAGCATGGAGCACTCTACCTCTGCTCATTAACCATTATGGTTGTCAAAAACACTTCAAAATTGCAGGCTATCCATTATAAGAGGCGAAAATGAACTTAATACAGGGGTAACAGATGAAGTACCGGATGAGGTACCAGATGAAGTACCGTATGAGGTGTCAGATGAAATGTTGTTTGAAGTGTCGTTTGAAGTGCCATTGAATTGCATACCAGTAACTGTCCTAGATTCCAGGTAACTAGAATTCAATTATATTTAATTACATTGGTTGCAGGCATTGATTAACAGATGCTTCATATGGTTATGATCAAATGTCCAAGTCAAAAGACTTGTACATTGATCTAAGTATGCACCAATCCATTGCTCCCAATCTTTCCATCAAATTTGAATGTCCCACACATGGCATCTCGCGCGCACATGTGGGAAACGTACTCCACCATAAGAGCATCCAAAACCGGGTTCAACACTCTATTATTTCATTTTCCCTTTCCATTTTCTCTGCCCTACATCAAGAAATCGCGCCCAACCTCTGTCGAATTTTCCCTCTGTTCTAATCGCACTCAGACTGTGTTAAACCCATTACATCTCTTGGCCTGTTCACACCCTTACTTGGTAAAATTCACCCTCTGTTCCAATCACACTCAAACTATTCCCAATTTGTGTCTCTGTGTGGCTCAATTTTTCTCTTTCTTGGTGAATTCAAACTCTGTCACAATGCCCAAGAGATACAAACCCTCCTCCTATGCAGACTTGTTTTCCATTCCAGAATTCGCGCAGTGCAAGGAAGTGTTCTTGTGTGTTGGCTGGGGGCCATTTCTGTCGAGCTTGCAAGGCCATGATGACAGCCTCTCTATGCAATTTGCAATTTTTGTTTATGGTAAGACAACACATGTAGGGTCTCTCAACTTTGTAGTCACAGAAGAGTCAATTGTTGTTGCAACAAAACTCCCAAGAATGGGAGATAGATGGTTCAAAAACCACCAATTGATGTGCCTAAGTTACAACAGGGTCTTTAAGCCCGAATTTGAGAGCATTTCAAGAGAGAAAGGGTATGCTAAGGAGTGGATAAATCAAGAACTAGTCAATCCCCTCATCGTCATCACAAGGTTAATTATATGTGAAGGTAGATAATCCACCTGCATGGCTTGTCATTTTAGATTTATAGCTCATTTTCTGTTCAATAAACCCTTGAACTTTCTCTTTTATTTTCTCAAAAGCTTGGAGAAGATGTCCTTTAAAGTGAGGAAAAATGTGACTAATCCCCACAACAGTCTCTTCCACCATGGCTTGATCAAGCTCCTTGTTCTTTCCAAGTTGGAGAAACAGGGAAAAAAATGGGATTCCTTTATCTACCAATTTCCAAACCCTCACTTGACAGTTAAGACAAGAAAAAATCTTAGCCTAAAAACTATCTCTCCATCCAATCCTTTCTCTCCAAGAAATCCAAACTCCATTGCACAAACTCCCTCTTTGTTGGAACAACACCAAAAGCTTGTTGATATCCCTACTTCTTCATCGGGGAAAAAGACCAAGAACAAAGACCAAAGAAACCTATTGTTGACCCCCCAATGCCTTCACTTTCTCTTGATCCTACACCTAAGAAGCCCCAAGAAGTAATAAACCAATACTTTCCCATCATTCCCACCAACAAGAGAGGAGCCAATCGGTTTTGTAAAGGACCCTTTCGAAAGACTACCCGGAGCACAAGAACCAAGCCTTATGCAAAGCCTCCACCTACTTTGGATCTGATCCAAGTATCCTCCAACCTTGAGAACCCTCATAAGAAACCTAGAGAAGTATCTACGGATGGATTAGAGCCACTAAGGAAAACAAAATCAAAACCTACCTCACCTTTCCAATCTCCCATCACACCTACTTCACCCATGCCTACTCTTGATCCTAAAATTGATAAATTTTCCACATCTCTAAAAGGACCTAATCCTTACTCAAAGATCACTGATTCTGCCCCAACTATAGAGGATCTACACAGGGAAAACCATCAGCTTCTCCAACAGTTGGAAGAGAGGAAGACAATAGATGCACACCTTCATCATGACAATACAGTCCTTCAGGAAAACGTTAACTCCCTTCAATGGTTGGTCAATGGGATGACCCAATCTAACCGCATCCTCATAGCACAATTAAAGCAACACAAGAGGCACAAGGCTAAGCCTACACAACAAGAAGGAGAGGCTTCTAAAGTCGATCCTCCTTAGCAAGACTAGTTCTGAGGGGTGACTTCATTTTGTTTGCAGTGGGACCTATAAAATTGTAAGAGTGGGGGTAATGTTGGGCTCGAGATATGATCATTTTCATGATGTTATTATACACTTTTTTCCATATGTACATATGAATTTTTATCTTTCAAAGGAGTGTTTTGAAGAATTTTATGATAAAATGCTATAATCAGCATGAGGTACGTATAATTCATGTTTTGTGATTCAATCAAGTTTAATTTATCATATTTTATGGTTTCCAAGAGTTAATTCATGTTTTTCTACTATTACAAGGCAAAACGCACCATGTTTCTTGGTCTGACACTTGATGTGGCACTCGATCCAGCACTCGTTCCGGTACTTGATCCAACACTCGTTCCAACACCCAAAATTGCACAAAAATGCAAGGCGAGTTGGCGGTTATGGTATTGGTAGCCAGTGGTGGACAAATCAGGCACATGGGTTTTTTTTTTCATCGCTCCCTCCAGCTACTAAGCTCAAGACTACTTGATTTCAGTTTTCCAAAGAGGGCGATTATTAGCTTCTTCCGTTTTGTTAGTTATGGCCGCATTTATTCTAATTTTCTGAATTTAGAGGTGGTTTGACCCTCCCGTGGTCCACCACCTGGGTTGTAAACCTATAAATAATACCAGGGTGATCATTATATTGTTAAGCAAGTAGAATAGCCATCAGATTGGAGATAAACTTATTATACTCTGTTTTTAATTTTTCACATTGCCAGAATAGTGCCAGAACTACGTTTTTGACTTTCATGGTGAATTCGGCCTGTTGAAGTTCATGGTGTGCTTGTAGAGGGTATCCATGACTTCTTGGGGGGGGAACCAACAGTCTAGTGATGATCAGTGTGTTGTTTATACATTTCATAATTTAAATTGTCTTTTATTTCTTGTACATGCATGTCTTATGTTTTAATTAGCTAGCTATGATTTAATTGTTTTATTGTTCTTTTGCAGGTTAGTATGATGGATTATGTTAGCATGAATTAGTTTTGTAGGCTAGGAATAGACTTGCAAGTCTATACACTAACCCCATATCCATCTAGATATCATATTACAATTTTATTTATGATCTTACAGTCAAGTTTAAAACAAAGTTGTTTTTAGAATAAAACATAGCTCTAGTTGGGTTTCATTTGACAGGGATCTTTGATGGATGGATATATTTAATTCTAGTTCTTAATCATAGTTTTCTTGTCTTAGTTTTAGATAGATTTCATTTGTTTAGTTGTTGGTTAATTGTCAAATTACTTTTTAATAAGCATAATCTAATCTCTATTTTTAATTCATTTTCTTATCATAGCTTGAATGATTAAAATAGACATAGCATAGTTTTATTTCTTGCAATTTCCTTTCATAGATTAAAATGAAATTAAATTCCATAGTTAGATAATGATGATCTCATTATGATGTTAATGGTGTATACATGAATATGCAGGGTATTTAACATTACTTTTATCATGGCTAAGTTTTCATTGGACTGTTTACTTCACACCTTTCATTTTTCCATTGAAATTAGTATTGAGATTATACCATTAGAACTATCCTTTGTTGTCAAGTGTCATCGAGATATCATCCGTCACCACCGAAGGCATTCACACAATAACCAACATTCCATTTGAGTGTTTCATAGATTAAAGATAGTTTCTTGCTTTTGTAGATTAGAAGAGATAGTTTCTTGTTTTCATAAGTTTAGTTGTTAGTCTTTCTTGCATTCAATAGAATAGATTACCTTTCATGCATTGCATTGAGCATTTAAATTTCCTTTCATGCAAGAGAAATAGTTTTGCATTAGGCATTTAGTTCACTTGCCTCTTAGTCTAGCTAGTTGTTCAATGAGAATTTTTTTCTTACTTGTCCCTTTGCTTTAGTAGGATAGATAGTTGTGTTTGCTTACTTGTATTTTGTTTTAGTAGGTTAGTTAGGTGTCTTTGCTTACTTGTCTATTTTCTTTAATAGGTTAGATAGGTACTTTTTCTTACTTACTTATTTAATTGCTTTCATAGGGTAGTTTCTCATTGAATGTAGGTTGGCAAGTTAAAGAAGTTTTCTTTTGTCATTTGCTTATTATGCTTAATAGTTTGCTTTTGATTATTGTTTTCTTTACATAGAGTTTTTTTTTCATTTTCTTTCTTAGGAACTATCCATCAGTCCTTGGCCCAAAAGTGCTTAGGTTACCTAGTTTTCATTTTGCCTGGTAGGGTTTGTTCATTAGATAGGTTTGCTTGAGTAGATTAACCCTAGATAGATTTTTTCCTTAGTTAGACGATACTCCTACCAACCTTTTACCTTTGGCATATATTTTTCTACAACTCTAAGTTTACTTACCCGGGGTTGACAATTTAATTGAGGGTAGTTTAGTGTCTTTTTAGTACATATAAATCACCTAACAGTTCTTCTTCAATTTTTTCATACATGGTCTCTTTCTTTTCATTTCTTTACAACAGATCTTTTGAAGCGTATAATAAATTTTTGATGATGAAGTGAAAGTCATCAAGCATGAGCACAGTCTACAGCTTAGTCTTACTAGCTTTTGACTTCTTCCGCAATGTGGGTTTCGTGGGAGAAACCTTTATTTTGTGAGATGGCTCTGCATCATCAGGGGGATTTTGTGGTGGTATTACTTCATCTTTCTTTTGTTGATCTTATTTTCCATTGTTCTCTTCTTTATCTACTTCATCATCACCTCCTCCTCCAGGTGATTATGAAGAAGTTTCTTTTGATGCACTGTTCAGCTGTTGGACTTCTTTTGTCTTCTTCCTTCTGATAGTTCTAAGTGTATCATTCCCTTCACGAGTGATCACCGAGATTATGATTAGTTCAGGATCAAGTAGTTCTACGGGGTCAACAGGGATAAGGAGCTCCACAGGCCACTCCTTAGTTATTTATTCTAGGTCCTCCTCTGTGAGTTTGGAATAACTCTGTAGTACTTCTTTGTGTTCGTCTCCGTGCGCAGTGATGTAGATAAAATGTTTGTCTGCGTGGAACTTCACAAATGGCCTGAACCTGTGAAGGGTGTTCATAGCTATACGAGGGACAACCTCAATAGCCCTCTTTAACTACAGATAGCAGGTTTGGAACATCGCATTTGATTGCCATTGTTTTCCCATATCGCTTGAATACCATAGTGAAGTGAACTTTGCAACTAAGGGTTCAGATGGCACTAGTTCAGGGAAGGTCACACCTTCCGACATCTCCCAAGCTATGAACGCGATGAGGTTCAATAGCCAACTAAAATGGAACTTGTAGACCTGATCCTGAGCTTCGCAGTAGTCTTGGTCTAACTGGCTCACTAAGTACTTTGCCCAATTCATCTGTAGACCCTCCACGCATTTCTCTGCGAGGTCAAAAACAAACCCTGTGACCTACGTGGGTTTGTTCTTCCGGACTAGCTTACCAACAATCAACTAGAAAATAAGGCGCACTGCACTATTTTGGATGGAGGCTACCTTGTAGTCTCACTTCCCCTTTTCCACATCATCGTATCTATCTTTAATCTTCTGTGCTAGGGCGCGGTCTGCAGCCTTCCCTAGGTAAAAGTCTTGTAGGTATGATATGATGGATTAGCATCAGATCAACGGTGATGTGTCTATATAGCACAAATAACCTCCATGGAATATAAACAGTAGGATATTAACGCACGCGTTAACCTCCTGGTGCCTTCCAAAATGGGGTATTTTCATCACGTTCAGGATGGTGGACTGCGCGAGGTCCATAGTCCAGGGTTGGGGGATTATCCTAGACTTCTTCCCCTCCATCCTAGTCAAATACCTGTGAGGAGCGAGCATGATGAATTTATTGTGATCCCCTAGGTTAAATTCATTGTTATTTAGTGTCATGACCTTATCCAGCTGAGGATTTCCTGTGTGTATCCCCTTCGGGAGGTACACAGTGACCAAGGTGTATTCGAAGTCCTTGGGGACACTCTCATGATTCACTGTGTTGGCCATAGGCAGGATGTAGTTAAGCAGGATGGAAGGGATTAACTTTGAATTTGTCAATTCATCTCGATTCTTGGTTCTTTTCTCATTTATAGCTCGGGATGGTCCAGATCTGCAAGCAGTTGAAGGGGAGGCTTGCACTCCTCGCATTGATGAGGCTTGAACTCCTATGGATATCGCTCTCTCTACCATTAGATTGATTAAAATTTCCTCTACTGAATTTTCCACAGCGCTGATCTCGTCCAACATGCACACTCGAGATCGGATATCTCAGGTTGATGAACAATTTATCAATGCAATAGAATGGATGGCAAGGTCTCAATAAGCACAACACAGTAACAGTGAGTTCTCTTGTTGGCTCGGATAGAATTCACGAAAGTGTGCTCGGCGCAACAGTCGACGGGATAATTAGATAGCGATATAATGGATCCTTCCAATGGATAAGAAGCCTTCATCAATGCAATTCTTTCCATTACGGTGCAGTCCCAATGGTCTGATGGCGAGCTTGTTGATCATAACTATTGTTATAATCGTTCGAGAACGTCAATCTAACAGTTATAATGCCTCCAACAGTAATGATATCTCTCTGCCATGGCAAAGTGCCAATATGAGTTTCTCTGATTTTCCAACGAAGTTAGAATTATGGATACCTTGCTTCTGCAAAGTCTTCTCTGGAACTTCCTGTAATTTATCCAACTTTTCTTTCTTCTTACTGAGCTTGCTAGCCTTCTTCCCTATGATCTGCGTTACTAGGTCCCTCTTCTCATTCTGATTCTTATCTCCTCTTAGCATAGTAAATTTGTGTTGTTGATGGTCTTTCGTAGGGTTCAAGGCCAATACTTCTTCTTTGTCTAGGGTAGGTGCTCTACTCTCTTGTACATACAAGTGTTTCAGGTCTTCTTGTGTTATTTTAACTTCGACATTCAGATTTCTGGTCCTCAGTATCTTCAACTGGTTTTCTTTTTCTTCTAGTAAGTGTGCTATTGTCTTAGCCATGAAGTCTCTTAGTTATTTCTTTTTCTATTCTAGAGCTTCCTCTTCTTGTTTTCTTCGGATCTGATCTTTCTCAATCAAGGTTTTTCCTAGTAACATAGCAAATAGGGTGTTGTTCTCAATAAATTTAACAACCTCAAATTCTTCTTTTGTCAAAGTACTGTGAGCACTCATAGATGTCTAAGAAGTCTTTGACATAGGGTTATAAACTTTCCTCTAAATAATCCTATTCCTCTCAATGAAGGAATCATATCAAGATTTCCTAAAATTTCCCAAGTTCTTTCTGTCATAATATTCACCTGTTCTTTCCCCGGATGGGGTGCCACATAGAGAGGGAAGGGCACGTAGAATAGAGTTAGGTGAAGCCATAAATGATGGCCATCGGCTCCCATCTCCTCACCATTAAAGATGGGAGTGAACCCAAGAAGCCAATACCAGACGACGAGGCCTCTCACATGAGTAAAGAGGTCGTTTGATCAGAGCATTAAGAACACAACCTTAATGGCCAAAGATGTCACCTTCATCCTTATCAACCACCTTGGAGGATTTGTGATGCACTTGGAGATTGTAGAGTCGAAGGCAGAACCTTCAATGTGCAGGAACAGAGACACCCTTTCAGTCAGAAATTCATCCATAACTTTGCTTCTACACATGTCGAGAGCAAGGGAGTGGCCTTGCAGAGGCATAGCATGGTATGCATTCGACTCACACAGGAAACGGCAGAAGAATTTTGAAAAAGCATTAGATATAACTAGCAGGAGGAGAACCAGAAAGTCCAGGAGAACTGGAACGCCTCCCATGGCATATGTCGAGGAGATTGCTCTGGATGAATCCATCCTGAATTACGCAAAGCATCTTCTCTTCATAGTCCCTGACAATTGGGATCGCCGCACCTGTTTCGGGAAGGATGCCATAACCCCTACTCCAAGAACAACACACGGTCCCAGGGAAGATGCTCCAGCTGAGGAATTCATAACTTTCTACGTGGAGGAAAAATTCCAAGACGACATAGAAGAAAACATCCATATTACAAGCAACGAACCTCCTGAGGAAGTGGCCCAACAAAACAAATAGCAAGAGCACCAAGGTGGCAGCGTAAAAGAAAACAAGGATGAGACCGGCGCATAGAAGATAGCTCCCCTCTCCTCCACTCCGCAAGAATTGCAAGACCAGCCACCACTCCTTCACCCGGAGCACCTGGAATTAATTTTTGACACACGCAGCATGGTGGATGACCATATTTTCAGGGCCATCTGAATCAACCAATGCCTAGATATGATTTATGTCGCTTAATACAGTAAATCCCCAAGACGCCAATTACCTACATGCGCGCAGGCCTACCGAATTCCAGTCAGACGAGGAAAGAATGGAGAAGATGATGAGAACACCGGTTAAAAGGTTTTATGCATGCTCATAGTTAGAAACTTTTTTCTTTTGTTGAAAACCAGAGCTTTAGCTCAGTTAGATTATAGCAATGTTTTCGGTAGCGTAGTAAAGAACAAACTTAATCTAATGGTGGCCATGTGTCCTGGTTTCCTTCGGGCAGGACGAAAACCTGAAATTTTGTGCTTGAAAAAAGTGGCATGGAATGGCCAGCTGTCTTAGTTTCCTCTCCAGGCGGGACAATTGTCATTCCAACAGAACTCTGTAATTCTGCAACTTTAATATAACAGGACCTGCCTTTTTTACTTAAAAAAAAATAAAAGTATTCACCTGTGTTTCCTCATCCAAAACATATTCTATGTCGAAGTCTCCTATTCTTGTTTCTATTCACTCTATCTCTTTGAGTATCTCTAATAATTTGATATCTCTGTGGTCATTCAGTGTTTCTTTCATTTGTAGTAATACAATCTCTGATTCTTTCTAGGGTTCTTCCATGGTCTCAGTTTCTTGGCCTTTCTCAATGTTTTCTTGTCTCGTATTAATTCCTTCAACCTTAGCAATCATTCTAGGGAAATCAATAACGTCATGGTCCATAGATTTACAACAAAGAAAACTAGGTATTTTATCATGGAAATCTTTAGCAAGATGGCCTGACCTTCTATAGTTGTAACAAAAGGTTAATCCTCTCTTCCTCTTAAATGATCCCCAACCTTTCTTGTATTGTGCACTAGGATCGTGGTAGCTAACCTATAGAAAATTCTTCCTAGGATCCTGCATCCATTTGTTAGTCCAAACATTCTTTTTATGCATAGGAATAACACATCTTTCATTATTTCTATCAGATCTATTCATATCAAATCTTCTTTCTTCTAACTGTGCCCTAGTTTTTAGACTAGGAAATTTTTTATCAAACATACCTAGATCCATATTTTCGAAACAAAAATTTCCACTTATCTTACCTTTAAAAAAGCAAAAATCTTTCAAATCTTACCTCTTTAATCAAAAAATTTCACTGATCTTACCTATTTTCTTCAGATCTGCCTCCTTTATTAGCACAGAGATCTACAAGTCAAGTAGAATACTGTGCACTAAAGAAACAAATATATGCACATAGCTTTCTTTTGTTTCTTCAGTTCCCAGCAATCACAGTTTTAGGTACTGGCAACGGAACCATTTGTTTGCATAAGGGCAGACCCAGGGTTCAATGCTTCAACAACGCACCAACAAAACCCTAACTACCAGCCATTTCGGAAACACCTACGAAGCAGAAGAAGTCTCACCCGAGGTAGAGGTAGGGGTGGTTGCAAGAATCCAGTGTTTGCAACCTTAGTTGGGACATAGATTTGTGATTACAATACTCTAACAAAGAACTTACCAGTTTTCATTCATTAGTACTTAACCTTTGTCTACAGCGCAAATAAATGCTAATTACAACACAACGCAGTATTCAACAAGATTCAACCCATTCAAGCACTAAGCACCTCAACATAGATCAAATGTAGCATCTCATTCACATGATTAGGCACTAAACTATGATATTCATCTAAATATACATCATTTTACTAAGAATTAATCATATGAACCATAAAACAACCATAATGCACAAAGAAACCATAACACATGATATATGTGGTTCACCCCCATCCTAGGCTACGTCCACCAACTCTTTGTCTTCTTTATTATCTTATGTCAATGATCTACATGCACATAGCCATAAGTCCCTACTACACATAGGAAAGGAAATATGTGCGCACCTCACCAGATTCTCCTTCCCCGAGCTAGGTTACAGCACAAATCCTTTACACAATCTCTCACAATCACTTACACTTAGCCTTGCAAGTCTCACACAGTATGCACAAAGCATGTACAACTATCGCTTGCACATAGCACATTGGCCTTCACTTTCCCTTAGATCCTAGCATCACACCCTTGTGCACCTACTTACATCACCTAGCTTCCTATTTATACATTACAAAATGGGCCTAAACATGGGTAAACTCATGGGCCGACATCCCCATACCCATTACATAAGCCCAAGAACCAAAAATCCCTAAAAGGGGCAGATATCCTGTGATCTTTGCTTCGACTTGTGCCTTGCCTTCCAAAGCCTATCAAAGTCCCAAAATAGATCAAACCTAACTAAGGATCTCCAAAACTTGGTCAAGGGCCAACAATGCTCAACACTTGCATGAACAAAATCATACACATATTTTTTTGGAAAAAAAAGATACAACTGTTAGAAAAAATCATATTTGACATAGTTATTCACAATGTCTATGAATTAAAGTTGTATATTAGGAAATCTATTTCAAATTCCTATGTTTCATATTATGACACCATATTCAAATTCATTGTAAAGCTAACTTGAATAATCTCTCCAAGTTAATAGATTATTGGTTTTCCAGGTTTGCATTGCCACTAACGCGTCATGAGAGATCATCACTATCTTGCACATACCTTACTCAAAAAAATATATACCACATATGCAATGTTGTTTCTCATTTTATATTCCATAAAACATCCTACGGTAGTGAATTGAACACTGTTTTTAGATTACAAACTCTAAGAGGGATAGTTGTATTGCTTGTAGTAGATTTGTGTACCTACTACTAAATCCCATTTGATGTTGATCACAAATCAAGATTATTCACTTTATGGGAGAATTTCAGTGTCTAAACAACTCTCTTTCATCTACAAAAACATTTCCAATGGAATTATATGTCTCAACAAACCAGTAACTTTATGAGGCATTGTGCCTTGTGCAACTGTACTAATATCAAATTTGGATTGTACTGACCACTTCCACTTCATACTTGTACTTGGGAGGAGGTGATACAGATTTTATGAGTATAAAGAAATGAATATAGATATATATTATCAACACAGAGATACAATGAACAATAACATATATATATAGTAAAACTTTGCTTCTATTCAATAAAGAATTATGTTGAAACTGTAAAAATGCAGACTAAAAAAAGCTTGCTAGAATGGTGGTAGCTTATCTCTGAGAAGAGATGTGATGATTGTGCTCATACACAATACAATGAGCACAATGAGGCTCCAAAGTCCCTTCTACATAAAATATGAATTCCAAAGCCCTAGGAATCCAAAAACCTAACCCTATGAGATGAAGCGTAAAAATTCATGTGGGCCCCATTGAGATAAGTTGGTATATCAACTTCCCAAGGTCGTAAATTTTGCATACAATCTCCATTTTAGGTGCACGATGGCCTATAGGAAAAGTATATCTGAGGACTACAAAAACCTGGAAAGCCCAAAAAATGCTATTTTGAGCCTCAAAACAGCCTTGAAAGTTTAGGACTCGAAGAGCTAGAAAAACAATGCCAAGATGATAACTCAAACTTCCAAGATGACATTTTTATGTGAGATAGTTGGGATAGGTGGGTGTAAACTGATATCAACCTAGATCAATCCTTTCCTCTTAGGAAGAAATGTTCTCCATTTCATTGAGGTCCCCCATCAGATGAGGAAATTTCTGCTAAATTTGGCCCCGAGTGAGCCACTTGCCTTGGTGCAGGAGTTGCCCTACTTTGACAACCTGATAAATATGGATCCTCTATTGGTGAGTGCCCTTGAATTGTGTTTCGATGATATTATTAGTGAATTCATGTTCCATGCAATCAGGGTTGAGCTCTATTGGTGTCAACGTTTTTGCTATCTCTAAGGTATCCAATAATGGTGGAAAATATGGTTGAAGGAGGTCCACATTAAATACTGGGTACAAGAAAAATAAGGGGGGAATGTTGAGCTCAAAATCATTGTCTCCTGTAGAATTGGTGATGGTGTAAGGTCCATAGAAAATTGGAGGAATCTTAGGATGGGGCCCCATAAGGCGTTCTTTCTACAAGTGAAACCAAACTTTATCTCCCACCTGAAACTTGTCTGGCACCTAGTGTTGATCATGGCGCTACCTGTACTTGGCACTACACTTATGTAAAATATCTTGAACCTGTTGGTGAATGTACTATATCCACTCAATGAACCAAGTAGCTTTGTGGGCTTCAGTTTGAGAATGGGACGCATAAGCCTAGGTGGTCGCAAGGGGTATTCCAACATCCATAGGACCCAATGGTTGAAATTCCAACCCCACCTAAAAGGGATTGTGGTTGGTTGAGCTATGTATGGATCTATTGTAGTTGTGTTAAAGATAGGGAATACTCTCATCCCATGTGCAAGGTGTTATCACATGAAGTTGTCATGGTTTGTATTTAGTTTTTGCAAGATGGCCAAGTCCTTTGTTTTCACATGGAAAAACCATGAGAAAAATGCAGTGTTCATAGATCTCCATTTCGAGCTTGAAATACAAGAAAGAAGACAGGATTAATTTTCAATAGCAGAAATCCCATGTATAGTTTCGATTAGCCATTAGATAAAGAAAATAATAGGTCACGGCCTTCGTATCTCATTAGAGGGAGATCGAAGGTGGGAATTCATCAAGGGGATCAGAAAGAAAATTAAATTTTCTGCAAGTTATGAGCCTGCAATCACTCAAGATTGTTGATCATTCTAGATCAACAGATCAATGGTGCGTATTGATCTTACTATGAACGAGAATCTTCACATTGAGGGGATTGAGGAGTAAATTAAAGTTTGTGAAAGTGGTGAGCCCGCAATCTCTTGTGGTTGTTGATATTCAAGTAAGGGACACGTGTCCAACGGTCTCTCACTCGGGGAGGAAGCAAGAAGAAGCTGAGTGAGTAAAGGAATACTGAAGGCCCGAAGTCCCGAAGTAAATTTGAGCCATTGAAGAATGAGGATGAACATCGACAGATCTAACACTTTAGATATACGACACTTTGTAGGATTGCACGAACAAGCAAAAGAAAAATCCCGAAGCCCGAACTCTCGAAGTGAATCTCGGCTATCCAAAACAAGAGGACACATGGAGGCATATCTCTCACATTGGAGATACGGTGCTCCAGAGGATTGTAAGAGATATTCATTGAAAAGGGATGAAGCTCGAACTCCTGAAGTAGCAGTGGACCGTTAATCTCAAATCAACAAGAATCGTTGATATTTGCAGTAGTATCACCAAAAGTCCCAAAGTCCAGAAGTTAACAAGAGGTTTCCATGTCAACCGAGAGAAAGTGACTTCAAGATATTTCCATCCAAGCATCCTGAAGTCCCAAAGAGTCGATATCCCAAAGTAATCTCAGGCTAACACTTCGCTTTGAGCCCTACCACTTCATGGGTGTTTTTTAGCTCAACACATGGTGCTCATTCATCACTAGCTATGACATTATATAGAGTTAGGCCACCACGTCAAATTTGGGAGATCATTGTCTGGGAGATATGCTTGCTAGACTTTCAAATCTCCCAAACAAAAAAATTGGCTCCATCTCTAAGCATGGTTTAAAAGAATTTTGGAGTTGGAAGATGTATAAATTTAAGTGAGGACGCTAAAATAGCAGGGATGAAACATGACCAAACGTTAAAATTCTAGAGAGGTCTTGCAATCGAAACCATGGTATAGTGAAATAGGTACATGGGAGTTGGTGGTGGATTTCGGGGGCCGAAGCGGTGTGGACCGAAACCTCTCTTAGAATCTTCCACAATCATGTGCTTATATGGGGTCCAATCCAAGATCAATGCATTGAAACATAAACCGGGCATTAAACCAAATCATCAAAGGAGCATCACAAGGAGAAGCAAAGAGTTAGTAAACCGCGACCAATTCTCGAGCGATTTATATTCTAATGAATTCAACATAAATTATCAACCTAGGGATTCCATAATATTATGAGGTGCAAGAACAATATATGCAAGATGAAAGCAAGCTAACCCAATATAATGATTGGAAAAGAAACACACGACTGAACTTGAATTGCATGAAATAAACGAAAGCATAAAATTGCATAAATTAAAACTAATTAAGAAAGCATGAGATTGAATTGCATGATATAAATGGAAGCATGAAATTGCATTAATTAAACCTATTTGAGAAAGAATGAGTTTAGACAAAGGAAATATCATCTATAAAATATATAACAAATAACAAATAACAACATATGTGAGCTCACATAAAATCTATATTAACAACTCAAAATAAGAAATCTATTATGGAGAAATCACTCTAAAAAATCAACTCTATTACAACATGATGAAATCCATGGCTAACTCGTTATCTCAAGAGAAAAGACTAACTATGTTCTTCTCTACTTTATCTCCTCCTCTCCTGCTCTCCTCCTCCAAAATGAGGAGAGAGCCCTCTTATTTACACATGAGTGTTTTGAAAAGAAGATAAGCAACTCATAATTACAATTCCACTTTTCTCTGAACCAATTTTCTATAATTAAACAATACTTATCCTCTCCACTTTTCTCTCAACCAATTTTCTATAATTACAAAATACTTATCCTCTCAAATCCTCTCCACTTTTCTCTCAACCAATTTGCTATAATTACACAATTTCTCTCATGATATTCCTCCTTGAAATTAGCTTGAATTGTTTCCTTCAAATTGTTAAAAGATGGAAAAAACATTTAAGAAACTTTTGAATACTGCTTGGTTGAAAGATTCAAATATCCCTACATTACAAAGATCACACAAATCTTTGAGATATATATAAATAATATGGCAATTTTATAATATTTAATCACAAATTCTCTTTTAATACTAAAATAAATGATTTGGAAAATAATAAGGCTAAACCCATATTTAATTATGAAAATAGTATTAATGAATGGTTTATGGAGTGGTTGAATATGGATAGATGTGAAGAATGGTGAAGGGAAAGGGGATGAAAATGAGACAATTTTGAGACTCAACATCCCCCCCAACTGAACTTGTTCCATGTCCTCATGCAACCTTGCATAAAAACTTTTCTTCTCAATTTTTGGCTTTGCATGATTAGATTTTTTTGACAATAAAGAGGATGAGAATCCCCCCCCAACTGATCGGGTTGCATGTCCTCATGCAAACTTGCATGGTTATTCTCTGGGATTTTTTTCTTCTTTAATGAAATCATTCCACGATCTGAAATGCATGAGTGGCAACATTTTTCTTATGGTTGTTTCTTGTGTTAACAACCATGAATATGACAAATGTTCGTTCTTGTGTTAACAACATTACTTGTGTTTTTGTTGTAATACATAATATTTGAAATCATTTATGCATTATAAATGATGAACCATCAATGTACATTAAAAATCCTTTTCTTCAGGTTATGAATCATGCTAAAATAGAGCAATATATGGAATCAAGGTGCAACAAGGTGTAGTTTGGAAGAGACATGTTGATCAATCATAAGTGAGATGACATATGGAAAATGGAATCAAATGGTAATGAATATCCCCCACCCCCCAAACTGAATATGTGTTATGTGTATGAAAAGGAGAAAGGCAAAAAAACACGGTGAAGGAATTTTCCAAATTCATTCACTCTAGCATGTAAGGAATTATATGATTAAAGAGTAGAAAACAACATACCTCCACTTACCCAAAAAGTCAATGAACCATGAAAGAGAAATGTAGTTGTTGTTGGATCATGAAAATGTGATTGTTTCTCATGGAATGTGAAGTGAAGGAATATGAATTGTTGATTGGTTGTATGAATCAAAAGATGAAGTCTGAAAGTGGAACTGTGGTACTCTCATATGGATGGAAAAATACTGTTGAAATTGTTGATGGAGTCATGGAAAAGTGTATAATCTTCACCTGTTGCTAAACCTAATTGTACAATTCTAGTCATGAATATGAATGTGTCTATGTCGAGCATGAAAAGAATTCATTGGATTACCGACCATTGATGAATGTCGTTAACCAATGTGAGGCAAACTCATCATTGATGTAAATAAGTGCTAAGGTACCTACGTACATCTTCAGAAGTGTTAATGAATGAGATTATCTCAAGCCACTTGCAAGATCTAATGATCAAGGGACATTGATGTATTCCCATGATTTTCAGTGAGAGAACTTACCATTAAGGCATGCAAGCCTCAAGGTACTCATAAGGACTCTAGTATCTATCCTAGATAAGGTGTTGAGGTCGATGAGGGAAAGACTTGTTGAAAGGTGGGCCTTAAGGAATCCCACATCAGTCAACGCAAGTTGTACAAAATGATTGTTACCACGATGAATGAGTGATGGGGGACTAAGCATCCATAGAGAGGGAAAGGGATTAGGGGTTGGAAGGTGGGAAAAGGGGGATAAGTGTTGAGCCTAGGGGATTAAGCCTTGGGAATAATATTTTATTATTATTCCAAAGAACATGTGCATTTTATGTTTTTTATCCTAAGCTCCTAGCAAGGCGAAAATGTGCAAAGGGGATGCATGCTGATGGAACGCATGCAGTTCCAATGGTGACAAGTGTCAACCCTGGTGCATGCAAATAAAATGGCCAAGATGAGCCGTGAGAGGGGTTCCTCCTCCATTCGATCCGATCTTCTGAACAGTATGACCGGTCCAACCTTTGCAAGAATACCCTGTATGCCCTCTGAAGAGGAAAATTCTGTGTGTTGATTCAGAATAACTGGTGTTAATTTCTAAAAATCCAAAGCATCCTCTGTCTGAGCATTGAGCCTATGCTTGGAGTCTTTTCTGAAGGCATATCCGTGAGAACATCTGCCATTGTTGAACCTGTTGGAAATCTCGTGTATGTTTTCCCCATTGGTTGTTGTGGCCACGTAGTGCTGGACTACGTGGGGCTTGTTGGCCAGTTGTACAACACTCTCTCCACATGAGAGAGGTGATTGAGTTTCGAAGAACAGGTTGTTGGTCTGTGAGCGATTCTCTCTAGGTGAGAGAGTGCACAGAGAAAGGAGAGAACTCCTGGAAGGAACCCTATAGCTTCCACAGAGCTCAGAAACTTCTGGTTCGATCTATTGATATAACCCAAGGCAAGGGAGGTTAGCAGCCAAAGGACTGTCTAGGTGATAGAGAAGGTGTATACTCCTGGGGTGGAATAGGCATGTGGGGAAGGAGAGCCTGTGGGCAGTGAGCATGAGTGGTTTCTGGGAGAGAATTCCTTCCTTGTGACTATGTGTTTTCCCTATAACCTCAGCCTAGCCTAGGATTCCCTGCCTTAGTGGTGGATCTTAGTCCCAGCTCGGGGGTGACCCACTGTTGAGCTGATGAGCAATGTGGTCTAAGGCTGGGAGGTTCATGGAAGGCGTGCACTTGGTTGGTGTAACTGCCATTGTTTCAAAGATAAGTACCAGATGATGCTTTAATTATGTTTTTGTATCCCTCTGTATTATAATTACCATGTATTCTACTGTGCATTTGGACTAATGTTATTTCCATGGATTATTTATGTTAGTAATAATTCTTATGCTTACTCTGAGCTTAAATGTATTTCTTGCTTAAATGTATTTCTTTCTTAAATGCATGTGTATTATATAATGCTTGTATGAGTTATGTAAAAAGTGGTGCTACAATTTGGTATCAGAGCGATTAAGCCTTGGCACAGAAAAAGTGATGTTACAATTTGGTATTAGAGCGATTAAGCCCTGGCAGAGAAAAAGTGGCATTACAATTTGCTATCAGAGCCAAGGTTTCAACATCGAGCCTAGATGGGCTAGTTGAGTGGTCTTTGGACTGAGGGTGTGAGGAGAAATTGTGTCTAGAGGACCAATTCTGAACCCTGGAATGATCTGGAGTGTCAAGGAGTTACTTGATCATGCCTACAAGATCAGGAGGTATAGCGGTGTTGTGAGACCATAGCTGGTGTGGTCTATGGCCACAGGGAGAGGGGACTCCACACCAGAAGTGTTGGAGCCTTAGGATCTGTTTGAGAGTGAAGGCGAACCCTTGTGATCGTCAGATATAGAAAGTGTGTGCAAGATTTAAAAACCCTTTGGAGTTGCACAATAGCGTGGGAATCGCGATACGTGAACTCCCGAAAAACCAAGAAGATATATGTTATAGATTTAGAAGGAAGGCTCGACCATTATATCTGGTGGAGTCACACTCGATTTAGTCATGAAAACCTTTCGGATTTCGCAAAGTTGGGAGATGGGAAGTGAGGGAGGGGAACACCTCCGAAACCCAAAACTCGAAATCCTGAAATGATCTACACCGTAGATCGTAGGAAGGGAGTTGACTGTCATATCTAGTTGATGAGTAAACCATAATTTAGGGATTTTTGAAAATGGAAGTCTGAGATATGGGATACACAGACTCTCGATGCCCAAAACACCAAAAAGATCTATGCCATAGATCTGAGAGGGGACCTAACTGTTGGATTTTTTCTTGGAATGGACGTGGGTGCATGGATGTGTACCACGTGCCAGAGAATTGAAAAGACAGGCGAGAGTAGTGGGACCCGAAGACGTCACCGATGGAGACGTGGATCCTTCGAAATGTGCCACGCGCCACTACTGTTAAGGGCAATAGTTGTGTTGTGGGTCCGAAGAATAAATTAAATCGGAATTTTGGATTTCAGGGATTGTAGTGACAAGGAGTTGGAAGTCACTGCATAGTGAACTCCCAGGTACCGAAAACACAAAATCCCGAAGCCATCAGAGACTGAAGAACCGTAACAGGTTTTAAGGGCGATAGCTGTGTTGTGGGTCCGGGGAGCAATAAAACCAAAATTTCAGATTTCGGGGATTGTAGCGACAAGAAGTTAGGAGTCACTGCATAGTGAACTCCCGGGTACCGAAAACCTGAAGTCCTAAAAATTGCAGAGCCGACAGAGCTCAGAAAACCTTGTGAATTCAAATGTTTCTCACTCACGTTGGTTTATGATTATTGTGATTTTATTAAAGGTTTAAGGCCTGACAAACTTCGGATTGATTGCACATTGCGTGTGCATAGTTCAACAAGTGTCAAGACACCAGTTAATCAACGTCGAGTATAGAAATGGAAGAGGTGTGGATTGCCTCCATTTCATAGGACGAAAGAGAAGGAAGAGATGTCAACCTGGGAGTCGAAGGATCGAACTCCAATGGGCATGGAAGAGAATTAGACAAGGAAGGGCACATAATGAAAATCATTGAAGGATTGCAAAAAGATGCCTAGGCACACCGAGATGATAGCCGAAAGCTCATGAAAGTCAGGGATCGGCAGGGTGAATTCAACTTAAAAATGTTGAAGAGCCTGGAAAGAATAGAAAAGAAATTGGAAAAAGAGAGTGACACAAGAAGATCAAGAAGTGTCAGGACCCCTGAGAGGAGAAGAAGATCGAGGAGTAGTAGCAGACATCATTATCGCTCCCAGAAGCATTATGGTAGGGAAACACATAGTAGTTCAAGCTCGTCTCTTACCAGAAAACACCAAAAATCTAGAATGGATGAATTGAAAGGGTAGATGAACAAAATCAAGCCTCCAACGTTCGATGGTGAACATAAGAAGGAGGAAGATGTCGAAACATGGTTGATGGCCATGAGGAAATATGTCCAACTGCAGAAATATTCCACACATGCAGAAGGAAGAATTGCAATGTATCAGCTAAAAGGAAAAGCATCCATGTGGTGGGATCAGTTTGTGCAAGTGCATCACATCAGAGAGAAAGATATCACTTGGAAGGATTTTAAGAGGTATTTCGAGAAGAAATACCTGACCAAAAGATACTATGACATAAAGATGAAGGAGTTCTTCGAACTCAAGCTAGGAAACATGACCATTGATGAGTATGAACGAAGCTTTCTGGAACTACTAAAGTATGTTCCATTCAGCAAAGACGAGGCTGTCAAAATTTAGAGGTATCTGAGTGGACTGCCACCTTCTATTGGTGACAAGATTCAATATGATGATCCTAATACTATGGAAGAAATAATAAGAAGGGAGAAATGTTTGTATGAACGACAAAGAGAAAGGCCTATCCTTCGGAAGGCTTGGGATGACCAGAAGAGGTTTAAGAAGGAATAGAGGTAGAAGGGAAACAAGCCTCCCTTTTTCAGGAACAGTCCTTGGGGACAGTCATCTTTTAGAGAGCCCAGGAAAGTTGAATAGAGTGAGCAGATGCCAAGACTGCCACCTATGGAGTGTTGGGGTTGTAAAGGGAACCATAGGTACAGAGACTACCCCCACAAAAAAGATAAAGCGAGAATTGTCCATACTGTTCAGCAAGATGAAAAAGTGGAGGATATGGGAAGCAGACTGCCAAGGATCTATGCAGCCCTGGACAACAAGCAAGTAGAATTTCAATCGCACATGATTGAAGTGGAAGGTATGATTAACAACCGACCACTCATTATTTTAATTGATTCAGGGGCTAGCCATAGTTATGTAGATCCTAGGGTGGTGGAAAGTTTGCGTTTAACAAGAAGCAAACACAAAAAGTCTTGGGTAGTGCAGTTAGCCACAGGAACCAAAAGGAAGGTCATTGAATTGGTTAAGTCTTGTTTAGTGGACATGAAAAGATTGAGCACTGAGGCTGAATTGAATATTTTGCCTTTAGGCTCTTACGAATGCTTAATTGGGATGGACTAGTTGGACCAGCACCATGCCCTTTTGGACTACCGTAACAAGAGGTTTACATGCCTGGATGAAGAGGGAAATCAGGTAACAGTCCAAGGAATTCCCAAAGCCGTGGCTGTTAGAGAAATCTCAACCATGCAGCTGAAGAAGTGTTACAGGAAAGGCTGTCAATTATTTGTAGCTCATGTGGAAGAAGCATCCAGAGATGCAGTCTCAAAGATTGGAGACCATGAAGTACTCACAAATTTCAAGGACATATTTCAGGAGGTACCTAGACTACCTCTGAAGAGAGACATCGATTTTTCTATAAATTTGATGCCAAGAGCAGCTCCAGTTTCGAAAGCTCCTTATAGAATGAGTACGCCAGAGTTGAAAGAGTTGCAATTGCATCTTGAAGATCTTCTAAAGAAGGGGTATATTCACCCCAGCATGTCACCTTGGGGAGCCCTAATCCTATTTGTGAAGAAGAAAGATGGGACATTGAGACTGTGCATTGATTTCCGGCAGTTGAACAAGGTAACTGTCAAGAACAAGTATCCTCTGCCAAGGATCGATGATCTTTTTGATCAGTTGAAGGACGTGAAAATATTTTCAAAAATAGATCTCAGATATGGATATCACCAGGTGAGAATAAATGAGGAGGACATCAGCAAGACTGCCTTTAGAAAAAGGTACGGTCATTACGAGTTGACAGTGGTGCCATTTGGACTGTCAAATGCACCTGTTGTTTTCATGTGCTTAATGAATGGTGTATTCGGGGACTATTTAGACAAGTTTTTCATAGTCTTCCTGGATGACATCTTGGTGTATTCCAATTCAGAGGAAGAGCATGAGCAACACCTGAGAATGGTGCTACAAGTATTGAGAGAACACCAGTTGTATGCCAAGTTGAGCAAGTTCTCATTTTATCAAAGGAAGATTAATTACTTGGGACACATTATATCAGAAGAAGGGATCGTTGTGGATCCTGAAAAGGTTGAGGCCATCCGAGAATGGTCAGTGCCAAGGTATGCGACAGAGGTTAGATATTTTATGGGTCTGGCGAGTTACTACAGAAGGTTTATAGTAGGATTCTCAAAGATAGCTCACCCTATCACTTCCCTGCAAAGGAAGGAGAAGAAGTTTCAGTGGATGGAAGAGTGTGAGAGCAGTTTCCAACGATTGAAGCAGTTGTTAACCAGTGCTCCAATCGTGAGGATTGCAGATCCAAATATGGAGTTTGTGGTGTGCACAGATGTGTGTAAGGAAGGGCTGGGAGGAGTTCTCAGCCAAAAGGGATTTGTAATCTGTTATGAGTCCTGAAAGATGAAAGAGCATGAAAGGAATTATCCCACTCAGGATTTAGATCTAGCAGCAATCATCCACACATTGAGGAAATGGAGACATTACCTCATGGGAAGGAGATTCGAATTGAGAACAAACCACAACAGTATGAAGTATTTATTTGATCAACCGACTTTAAATGCCAAGCAAACTAGATGGCTAGAGTTTCTGTGTGAATATGACTTTCATATCAAGCATATCAAAGGGAAAGAAAATAAGGTGGTTGATGCACTCACTAGAAAAGTGCATGAATTACATGCTACAACCATTAGCATGTACAGGACTGAGATTAAGGATAGAATTTTGGAAGTTGCAAATGTTGATTTGCAGTATAGAGGTTTGGTAGCAAAGCTACAGTAGCGTGAGAGACCACATACCCAGGGAATTTACACCTTGGGAACTGATGGCTTACTTCTGTATAAAAACAAAGTGTATGTACCCAATGTCCGAGAATTGAAGCTGGCAAGTCTAAAAGAAATGCATAACGTGGCTTATGCTGGACATCCTGGATATCATAAGACTATGGAAGCAGTCAAAAGCCATTACTTTTGACTGGGTTTGAAGAAATAAATTATTGAATACATCGCTAGATGTATGGAGTGCCAAAAAGTTAAGGCTGAGCATAGGCACCCAGCAGGGTTGTTGCAGCCTTTACCCTTTCCTGAGTGGAAATGCGAAGTGGTGACAATGGATTTTATCATAGGATTGCCCAGAACAAGTAAGCAGCATGATTCAATCATGGTGGTGGTGGACAAGCTTACAAAAGATGCCCATTTTATTCCACTGAAAATCACTCACAGGGCAACAAATGTTGCTAATATCTTCTTAAAAGAAGTGGCACGCTTGCATGGAATTCCTAAGACAATTGTGTCTGATAGGGACCCAAAATTCACCTCGAATTTATGGAAAGGACTGTTTAAGGGATTCAGAATGAATCTAAACTTTAGTACAACGTATCATCCTAAGTCTAATGGTCATACAGAAAGGGTGAACAAAGTAATAGAAGACATACTAAGAATGTATGTGATGGATAAACCATCAAGGTGGGAAGACTACCTGCATTTGGTAGAATTCACCTACAATAATGGGTATCACACATCGTTGAAGATGAACCCATTCAAAGAAATTTATGGAAGAAAGTGAAACACTCCAGTGAGCTAGCATAATCCAGCTGACAGAGCAGTAGTTGGGCCTGAGCTTCTCAAAGAGATGGAAGACCAAATGATAAGAATTAAATAGAATCTAAAAGATGCCCAGGATAGGCAGAAAAGCTATGTTGATAGTAACAGACCCACAGAGAATTCAAAGTGGGTGACCACATTTTCCTGAAAGTGAAAACTAACAGGAGTTCCCTGAAGTTGGGAAGTTGTGCCAAGTTGGCAGTAAGATTTTGTGGGCCATTTGAAATCCTGGAAAGGATTGGGCCAATTGCATACATGCTTGCATTACCTACATCTATGACTGTACATAATGTGTTTCATGTTTCACTTCTTAAGAAATATATACTTGATGCTAATCATGTTATCGATTGGAATGTGATTCAGGTGGAACCAGAAGGTGTCCTGCAAGTGCATCTTGTGCACATATTGGACAGGAAAATCAAACATCTCTGGAATCGAGCTATAGAGCTTGTAAAGGTCCAGTGGACCTGGTATGGTCCTAAGGACGCAACATGGGAGCATGAAGATGTTATGCGGGTAGAGTACCCACATATTTTTGAAAATTTTGAAAAGCTTGCAAATGTTGTGTAAAGTTGCACTAAGGACAGTGTAGAAATAAGGAAGGGGGATTGTAGTGTCCCCAAGATCAAGCCCTTTGTAAGTCTACTGTATGAAATGAATTGTAAATATGTGTTATAGGCTGGTGAGCCAAGTTTGTATAAGTTGATGTGCTTATGTGATTGTTAGGCTAGAGAGCCTAAGTGTTGGAGGCCAAGGGCCTGATTTTGTACCTGTATGTATGCAACACATTAATAAAATATAAACACCATTGTGTGCAGACCGACCACGATGAATGAGTGATGGGGGACTAAGAATCCATAGAGAGGGCAATGGATTAGGGGATGGAAGGTGGGAAAAGGGGGCTAAGTGTTTAGCCTAGGGGATTAAGCCTTGGGAATAATATTTTATTATTATTCCAAAGAAGATGTGCATTTTATGTTTTTTATTCTAAGCTCCTGGCAAGGGGAAAACATGCAAAGGGGATGCATGCTGATGGAACACATGCAGTTCCAAGGGTGAAAAATGTCAACCTTGGTGCATGCGAATAAAATGACCTAGATGAGCTGTGAGAGGGGTTCCTCCTCCATTCGGTCTGATCTTCTGAACAATATCACCGGTCCAACCTCTACAAGAATACCTCGTACGCTCTCTGAACAGGAAAAGTATGTGTGTTGATTTGGAATAACTAGTGTTAATTTCTGAAAAGCTGAAGCATCCTCTATCTGAGCATCAAGCCTATGCATGGAGTCTTGTCTGAAGCCATATACGTGAGACCATCCGCCATTGTTGAACCCGTTGGAAATCCCATGTCTGTTTTCCCCATTGGTTGTTGTGGCCACGCAGTGCTGGACTACATGGGCTTGTTGGCCAGTTGTACAACACTCTCTCCAAGTGAGAGAGGTGATTGAGGTTGGAAGAACAAGTTGTTGGCCTGTGAGCGATTCTATTTAGGTGAGAGAGTGTGCATAGGAAGGAGAGAACTCCTGAAAGGAACCCTGTAGCTACCACAGAGCTTGGAGACTTCCGATCCAGTCTATTGTTGTAACCTAAGGCAAGGGAGGTTAGCTGTCGAAGGACTGTCTAGGTGATAGAGAAGGTGTATACTCCTGGGGTGGAATAGGCATGTGGGGAAGGAGAGCCTGTGGGCAGTGAGCATGAGTGGTTCCGGGGAGAGAATTACTTCCTTGTGATTGTGTGTTTTCCCTGTAATCTTAGCTTAGCCTAGGACTCCCTACCTTAGGGGTGGAGCTTAGTCCCAGCTCGGGGGTGACCCACTACTGAGCTGATGAGCAGTGTGGTCTAAGGCTGGGAGGTTCATGGAAGGCATGCACTTGGTTGGTGGAACTGCCATTGTTTCAAAGATAAGTACCAGATGATGCTTTAATTATGTTTTTGTATCCCTGTGTATTATAATTACCATGTATTCTATTGTGCATTTGGATTAATGTTATTGCCATGTATTATTTATGTTAGTAATAATTATTATGCTTACTCTGAGCTTAAATGTATTTCTTGCTTAAATGCATGTGTATTATATAATGCATGTATGAGTTATGTAAAAAGTGGTGCTACAATTTGGTATCAGAGCGATTAAGCCTTGGCACAGAAAGAGTGGTGTTACAATTTGGTATTAAAGCGATTACGCCTTGGCATAGAAAAAGTGGTGTTACAGATAACATTTTTATTGATATCAATACCCAAAAGAAAGAGGTTTATCTCCACAAGAGAATTTATCAAAATTGTCCATCTATGCTCAAGTGCACTCATCCTGATAACTCTCGAAACAAATTTTTTTATCTGATATGATCTTATGATAGACCAAATGAAACTACCCACCAATAGAAAATTTGAAACTACGATGAGCAATAGGAAATACGACTTTCCCACCCACTTCATAACCAAGTGTCCTTCCTTGTCTATTCATTCAGTGTTATGTGAATAGCTAGCTCCAGCAGTCCTAGTCGATTTGGTATCAAGTAACTGGGAATAATCATGCTCCTGCAACACCTATGGACGGAGAAAACCCTAGAAACTTCTGCTAATTATATCTAATTCTTATAGAGTACAACAAATAGAAAAATAAACATAGTACAGTCCATTGGATCATCTTGACTGAGGCCCCTATGGCTCATTTTATATATGAAAGAAATCAAAGTGAAGGGTAGCTTGGCTACAACTTTTCCTTCGAATAGGGAATTCAACAAACCGAAGATGATAATAAGCACAATGGCCACTACACCCGCAGACTTGAACTTGGAGAATGAGAGATCTTGATTGGATTCTTCCAAGCTGGGTTCGAATCTATTGACTTTTTGGTCTTTGATTTCTTGGAGGGGGCTGAGGTCTTTAGGGTTTCTAATTTTTTCTTGTTTTGTCGATGGTGTATGAAGTGACAGACTAATCCACTGCTTCATGTTTTATTTTTTTGTTGGTTTATGCGTGGGAGCAAGCTCAATCTAGAAACAAAGGCCTCAAGCTCAATCTAGAAACAAAGGCCTTGCACAATACAATCAATAGCAAGCTTGACAGTCTCAGCTTGGAATTTTTATTTTACAAAAAAACACAACTATAACTTTTTAAGTTTTGTTTTGGGTTTTTATTTATTTATTTATTTATTATTTGTTATATCACTAGTTTAAAAACAAATATTGGAAATTGTAAGAAAAATTAAGATGATATCTTCTACCAAATGGGGATCCCAAGTAAAGTTAAAGCAATGTTATTTTACCTAAAAACATTAGGATGTCGAAGCATGGAGGAGAGCATACTTATTCATACTTATTCAAAACTTAATGCAAAAAACTGAAAATAGCATCCTACCTACTCTATGCTAATTAGAAGTTAGAATTTAGTTACTTGTAAGCAAATTTCCAATTTAATCATTTGCGTAATAGGAGCAAAAATATATTCACATGTAATTTCAAAAATTGAAAATTAAAATGTATAGAAGTGTGTGAAATCAATTGCGGTAAATACGATACCGAGAAATAGGGAAGAAAACATTGAAATATCCTGATACTTTCTTGAAACCACCGTTCAATGAGGCTTTTATATGCATGATTTTCATTCTGATTCATCTTACTTTCATCATCTTGTTTGTCCTCCTCGATCTCTTGTTAAAATAGTTGTTCCTCATTTGATTCTTCGAATATTGATTCTTCTTTTTCTTCAGGAGGAGAGGCTAAGTCTTTGATTGTTGTTATGATCTCATCTTCTTGAGGAGATGAGATCCATTATTTTGCTATGATCTGAGAGAGTTGTTCCAAGTTTATATTCATTCTAAAATAATTTTACTAGTATTCAAATTAGATACTACAAATGGTAAATTGGTACAAAGCAGTACGAGACATTACAAAACAATACTAGTATAAAAGTAGTGTAAAATTATAGATGAACAGGTACAAAAGCGAAAGCAAACTCATATAAAAGCATAAACTAATTCAAAATGAAAGAAATGAATCTTGCTTAAAAGAAAGCGCTCTTGCAGTAAAATAAGCACACTGGCAAGAAAATAAATTGTGGAAAAGTAAACACACTATGCAGGAAAGAAGACACGCTTGGGGAAAGTAAACACATTGTGCAGGAAAGAAAACACGCTTGTAGGAAAGTAAACACACTGTGCAGGAAAGAAAACACTCTTGCGGGAAATTAAATTGCAGGCAAGTAAAAAAAATGAGAAAAGTAAACAAACTAAGAACAATAAGCAAATTTGTAGAAAAATTAAACACTCTTGTGAAAAGCGAACAACAAGGCTTTGGAGTGACCCATTAAAATGGATGTGCAAGTTCTTACATATCTTCTTAAGGTTTCTCCTCCCCCCTTGTTGTGTAATTAAAGGAAACTTACATACCTAAGCTCTAATCCCTTTAGAACTTCCCCAGAATCGATGCCAAAATGTCAAGCAATTTATATGCTAATGAATTCGACATAAATTATCAACCCAGGGAGTTTGTAATATTATGAGGTGCAAGAACAATATATGCAGGATGAAACAAAGATAACATAATCTAATGATTGGAAAATAAACACGCGACTGAACTTAAATTGCACTAAATAAATGAAAGAATGAAATTGCATAAATTAAACCTAATTAAGAAAGCATGATATTGGATTGCATGATATAAACGAAAGCGTGAAATTGCATAAATTAAACCTGGTTGAGAAAGCATGAGTTTAGAAAAAGGAAATATCATCTATAACATAACTAAAAAATAACAACATATGTGAGCTCAGATAAAATCTATATTAACAACTCAAAATAAGAAATATATTATGAAGAAATCAATCTAAAACATCAACTCTATTATAACATGATCAAATCCATGACTAACTCATTATCTCAAGAGAAAAGACTAACTATGTTCTTCTCTACTTTCTGATGCAGACCCCCAACCCTCGGGCCAAGATCTGCACAGGATCATTCTAAATCTTCCCCTGAGTCAGATTGACTCTTAGATTCCTCCACAGGGAATCCCACACACACACAACAGTGATTTCCACAGGTCCTTATAGGTATGCCCGCATGATCAAACACAAGGCATCAACACAAATCTCCTAACCAACAATATGATCATGCCCTTTTCTGAATCAGGACTTCGGGTTTCATGATATCGCGATTCCTCTTATCGAGTTTCTTGGCTTTCCAACCCGCCCAAACCTGAAATGCTGAAAAACCAAAATCTTTGGTTGCGTCCTCCTCCACAGTTGTGTCGCATTTCACGACTTCAGGAATTATGGAGAAAATAAACCCAACCTCTTGAATTTGAAACTGTCTAAATGTCAAACCCCAATGCATTCAGCAAAGGTGGGTTCCCCAACGAAACCTTTCGTCAATTCAGAGTTTCAGACTTCGCGACTTCGTGAATCTGAATACAAGTCTACCGGTTCTCCAACCTCTGACACCCAAAACAGTCAAGGAATATTAACTCCGCCTGTCGACGAGTACACGCCACCTGTGTTCCCCACTATACTCTGTTTCTCACGTGGATTCTTGCCACGTTTCCACTCAAGCTTTCCAGCTTTCATAACTTGAACAACCCTTCGACAGTCATTCCTCTATCACTTCAACACCCCGAACTCGGAAATGGTGCCTTCCATGGGATCAACAGTTATAAGCCTTCATTCGATCTGATGACCCACGTTATTTCAGGATTCCGGGTACCGGGAGTTCGAAAATCTCGATCCCAAAACACTTCCTTTTCTACTTCCCAACACCCGAAGGGCTGAAATCCTAAAATTCCACGCCAAAATCCTGTCGCGACTCACGACTTCAAGATTTTTGCTCCACTATGCCCCGACTCCTTGTCATCAGGACCCCCAAAATGCCAAACTCCAAATTCTGAAGCGCCGAAAATTCTATGCCTCGTCTTCACACACGATGATCCATTTCGTGATTCGGAAGTTCGAGTGACCAAGGGATTTGGCTTGCACTCCAGACTTACAAACCCCGATTTTCCGAAATGGTCTTGATGGCTCGACGATCACGATCAACGATCGAAGTTGAATCTTGAAACCAACATAATGGGTTCATCCAACCCTTATCCACCCTGCAACTCCTCTGGTTCCTATGGTCCTCGTGACTTCGTGAGTTCTCCATGGAGGATTTCGACCGTCTGATTCACTCCTCAATGAATCTATGTCCAAACTGACTTGGCTTCCTTCCACTGAACTTAACTTCTGTGTGATGATTTAGCTCCCCGTCTTCCTTTGAATACTTCAAAGGCACTGATCCTCCTGAGATTTCTATTGCAACCTCAAGTCTTGAAAGGACTCCTGCACGCACTCTTTGCAGCAATATTTCAAATACTTCTGTGTATTTGATTCTTCAACTCTATGCACTCTTTTCAACAATAGTCTTTCACTCTTCAACCTTAGTTGATAGATTCTAAGGCTTCAACTAGCCTGTGCACACCTTGCACGACTTATGTTCTTCACCTGCACTTCTACTGGAATGAGAACAACGATATCCTTCTTGAGATTTCTGAGATAAAACTTAGACCTTCGTCAATGCACACCTTCCAGAAATTCACTGCACTCCTTGCAGGAATTCTCAGGAAGAGAAACAATTGAAACTCATTATTCTCCTTTCTTAGACTTCATATACTTAACATGAAATCACACATTCAACACAGTATTGAAACAAATGCATAAACATAGAAAATAAAGCAACTGTAAGAACACCATTCAGTAAATGTAAATAGTAAACATCATAACACCATGAAATTTGAGTCAAAGCTTCATATATTAACTCAAGTGCTTTTTGTACATGGGTTCTTCTCTACAGCTCTCTGTTTCAGCTCTCAATGATGATAATTTTACAATGATACAAGGGTCAGGGTGTCTATATCCATTTTCCCTCCTACTCTCTAAACTGTCTAATATCTTAATTCAAATCTACCTACTTTCATTAACAGACTTAAATTCCTATTACAATATGACAGATGGGAGTAATCCCCCCAGATCTGTTCATATATCCTAGGTATAAATGCAAAGTATGCCTTCTTCCTAACTATTACATTAAAGATTTTAAGTTCAAAACTCGAAATGGTTCTTATGAAAACGTGCTCCTTTTTCCATTTGCGCATTTTTCCATCTGTCTTCTACTTTTACATCGATCGCTTGGTTGGCTGCTTATGATGCTCCTACATCATACTTTCTTTCTTGAAAATTTTCATGAACTCCTATCCATGAGCTCCTGCATGGTCTGTCCATGCTTATGAATTTCTGCTTCATCTTCCCTACTAGCATTTTCAACTAGATGTCCCTTCCATTTGACCAAGTATTCAAAATATTGTTTTCTCCTGGTCTTTTTGCTAATCCTTTTGTCAATTATGTTTTCCATTTGTGGCTTTTTAGCTACAGGCATTTGTTTTGTCCATTGAATTTCTTTATGTTCATTTTCTTCTCCTTCTTCTTGATCTCTGTAAGGTTACAAATCTGCAACATTGAATATTGGTGAGATTCTGATCCCATCGGGTAATTCAATCTCATATGTGTTTGCCCCAAATTTCCTTATGACCTTGCATGGTCCAATATTTTTCATATTCAACTTATTATACATTCCCCTCGGGAACCTTTCCTTCCTCAGATGTGTAAGAATCAGAGAACCAACTTCAAATTGAAGTTCTCACCTGTGTTGATCTGCTCTCTGTTTGTATTCTTGACTTGAATTCTGCAATCGCTCCTTGATTCAGCTGTGAAGCTTCTTCATTTCTTCTGCAAAGTCTTTTGTACTAGCACTCCTGAATTCAATTTGCTCCGAATTTTTCAATTCAGAAACTCCCCTTGGCTGCATTCCATATACAATCTGGAATGGACTTTTCCCTGTGCTTCTATTAAGCGAATCATTATAAGCAAATTATGCCTGTGGCAGAATGTGATCCCACTGAATGTGGTGTTCAGTCACTAATCTCCTCAACAAATCTCCCAAGCTTATGTTCACGACTTATGTCTGCCCATCCGTTTGAGGATGATACGTTGAGCTAAAAGACAAACTGGTCCCCATCTTTTTCCATAAGGTCCTCCAGAAATGCTCTACGAACTTGGTATCTCGATCAGACATGATACTCCTTGGCAAGCTATGAAGTCTGACGACCTCCTTGAAAAACAGGTTTGCAATGTGAATTGTGTCACTGGTTTTTTGGCATGGTATGAAATGTGCCATTTTTGAAAATTTGTCGACTACCACAAAGATTGAATCACATCCTCTTTGTGTCCTTGGAAATCCCAATATAAAATCCATGCTCACTACCTCCCACAGCCTTTTAGGTATGGGTAATGGTTGATATAACCCTGTGTTCTGCCTTTTTCCTTTTGTGTGCTGGCAAATTCTGCACCTTTCCACAAATTTCTTAACATTTTTCATCATTCCTGGCCAAAAATATGAGCCATTCAACTTTGAGAACGTCTTATCATGACTGAAGTGTCTGGCCAATCCTCCACTATGTTTTTCCTTCAGCAGGTTCTCCCTCATGGAGCATTTTGGAATACATAGCCAATTTCCCTGGAATAATAACCCATCCTAGATCATATACTCGGTCCATTGGCTTCTGTCCCTGAGAATCAGATTCTCAGATGCCTCATATGCCTCTTTAAAATATGGGTCATCCCTATACATTTCTTTGAGGTTATCAAAACCCAAATTCTTGACTTTGAAATACTGCATAAGAAAACATTTTGTGCTTAAAGCATCCACAACTTTGTTAGCAGTTCTAGAAATATGCTTAATCACAAAAGTAAAATTATGCATGAATTCAACCCATTTAACATGTTTTTGGTTCAACTTCTCCTATTGATTCATGAATTGTAAAGCATGATTATCACTATACAAAACAAACTCTTTAGGAACCAAATAATGTCTCCATTTCTTCAGTGATTGTATGACTGCATAGAATTATTTGTCATATGTTGAGTACTTGATCTTTTCTTCATTCAGTTTTTCACTGAAATATGTGATCATCCTGTCGTCTTGGCTCAAGACCGCTCCAATTGCAAATCTACTCGCGTCACACCTGACCTGGAATGTCTTGCTAAAATCCGTCAAAACCAGAATTGGTTGCTCTGTGATCTTCTTCTTCAGCAGGTTGAAGCTCTTCTCTGCTTCAACCTTCGTACTTCAAATATACTCTTCGGCGATGGCCAATTTTTAATTGCATCTACCTTTTCTGAATCCATCTTCAACTCATTTGCAGAGATAACAAAACCCAAATAAATGAGTTATGTCCTCATAAATGACGATTTCTTCATATTTATCAGCAATTTCTCTTGTTGTAATCTTCTCATTACTACAACTAAATGCTTCAAGTGTTCTTCTCCTATTTTGCTGAAAATTAATATATCATCAAGATATACAATGACGAATTTCCCTATGAAATCCTTCAGGCCTTTGTTCATCAATCTCATGAAAGTACTGGGTGAATTCATTAAACCAAATGGCATGACAAACCATTCATAGAACCCCTCATTCATCTTGAATGTTGTCTTCCATTCATCACCTTCTCTCATTTGAATCTGATGGTACCCACTTTTCAAATCAATATTTGGAAAAAAAAAATCTCCACTCAAGCAATCCATCAAGTCATCCATCCTTGGTAATGGAAATATGTATCTGATGGTAATCTTATTGATCTCCCTTGAGTCTCTACACATTCTCCAGCCTCCATCTTTCTTTGGGCTGATCACTGTCGAAACAACGCATGGAATCAAGCTTTCTCGAATCAATCCTTTGTCTATTAAGTCCTGGACCTGCCTCTTAACTTCTTCATTTTCTTGTGGCGTCAACTGATATGCTTCTTTTTTTGGCAAACTGGCCCCAAGTATAAGATCGATATGATGACTTATACTCCTAATAGGTGGCAACGAACAAGGTAGTTTGTCCACTACTATATCGGCAAACTCTTACAACAACTCTTGGATTTCTCCTGGTAAATCATCTATCCTCATACTAGTCAAAACAATTTTGGGCTTCCTGACCACAATAAATTGTGTGTCTTCCTCCTTCTTAACCCCATCAAGAAGTTCCTTCCCACTCATGAGAATTATAGTGTTGCTCATCTATGTTTTCACCTCTTTATCTTTAATTGGAAGCAACATGTGAGTCCTACCATTTTTCTCCAGGGTGTACGTGTTCTTTCTCCCATCATGAATCACATTCCTGTCATATTTCCACAGTCTACCCAACAATAGATGACAAATGTCCATGGGAATGACATCACATAATATTTCATCTTTATATCCTCCTATTTTAAATTCAACCAAACATTGTTTAGTGACATTTACCTGATGTCCTTTTTGTAGCCACAAAACTCTGTATGGTCTTGGATGTACAACAGTTTCCATCTCTAGCTTTTATATCATCTATGTAGATACAAGATTGTCTATGCTACCACTATCCACTATGACCTTGCATACTCTGTCTTTAGTTTTGTAAGCAGACTGAAATAGACTGTTTCTTTGGGTTGGGTTCTATGCCTCCTTCTCTGGCTTCAAGAGAACTTTCCTCATCATCAAAGATCTTCTGCCCTCAGCGTCTTCTACCTCAACATTTCATCCTTGAGCTTCGGCAATGTGAATTTCACCACCATATTTTTTCTTATCTGGACACTCATAGGATTTATGTCCAATCTTTCCACATACAAATCATTTCGCTTCACCTCATCTGCCTCTTCATCTTCCTCTAGATCGAGGGAAAGTATTTCTATCAGCATACTCTCCTCTCTGTGAGCTTCCTCCTCTCTCATGTTGAGTTTGAGGTTTCTTCCCTTCTTCTTTAGTTTTCTGAGTTTTGTCTTGGGAAATTGTTTTGCCTCTAGCTTGAATTCTATCTCGGCCTCCCTGACCTTGCTTCTGGCTTAGCTTTTCTTCGGCTTTTAGAGCTATCTGATAATGATCCGTAGGATCTTTTAATGAATTATGGTTGAGTTTTAATTTTGCATGCGTTAATTAACCATTTGAGAAAACTTAGTGAAAGAATGAGGAAAGAAGAGGAATTATAACAGCCATATACACATTTGCAGATCGGAAATGAAATAATAGATAGCAAACCATAACACGCATATTGATAACGGAGTTCAACACAACTTTGCCTACGTCTCTGGGCCTTTGTCTCTGTGGGGAGGCTTCTTTATTTATGTTAAAGAGCTCAAAAATACATCGTTGCAATGCCAAATGGCTACAATACTGATCTGTTCATGTTCGTCCAGATCTCTAGAACCCTGCAAAGACAATAGCATGCAAAACGGACGTCTGGAGCTCCCAGAAATGGTCCGACAACGTCTCCTTCTCAAAAGCTTCTCTGCATCAAAATGGCTTTGGCTTGGCTTCTCTTCAGCATAACTCTACTCTGAATGCCCTCTCATGGCCTCAAACAGGCCTCGATTATATAGCTTGGAAGTTGGTTGCTCATCTCCAACTTCCTCCCAAAATTTAGGCTCCATAAATGCCCAATATCTCCCAAAAATAGAGAAAATCAACTAAAAATGGGCTAAATAACAATTAAAACCCACAACATAGCATAAACAACCCACTACATAAAATTTATTGGGCATAAGCCACTTTCTTCCATCGCGCGCCCCCTTGATAGGGTCATATGGGGCCATGTGGCCGAGCACCAACCCAAAGGACTGTGCGCTGCCACCACCCCTTTCGGCGCTAACTCCTAGTATCTTGGCAATGGCTTAGAACCACAGGCTTATAGTTACAACCACGCCCCTAAAACGGTAAAGGTTCCCGGTCGTGGCACGTAGGAATACGGCCATGGGCTGGTGGTTATAAAATTGGTAACGGTCTGTTGTATTAACCCTCACGCTCCCAGTTGTATGGTGTGGTCGTGTGGTGTGCGCCGAGGGCTGGGGCTAAGCCCCGACCCTTTCCCCCCGTCATTTGAACCTTTAAACAAATTCAATTATATTTTATTCCATATACATTACAAGAACCACTTGTCGGGCGGGCAGCTAGCCCAGCCGTGCCAGTCCGTTGCCCACTGGGGAGGTCGCGGTTTCGACCCCCGGCCATGCCATGTAATTTTACACAAGCAACCAATGAACCAATCACGGGGTGCCACGTGGCACCTAACCAACCAACCAATATATGCCACATGTCAACCGTTGATTGGCCCACGTCTACCAAGTGTCAAACTGTCATAATACCATGTCACCTTGCCACGTCATCCATGCCACGTGTCACCCTTACAGTGGTGACACGTGTCACCTCCGGATAGGTCCAGTTGTCTGCCCGTATGCCCATATTTTCCTGACACATGTCGCCTCCTGGAGCTGCCACGTATCACCTTCTGGAACTTCCACGTCAGTTGTACAGACCGTACGGTCTGCATAGTCAGCATGACATGTGGACTGTACGGACTGTACAGTGATCCCTTTTTTTACCTGTTTGTCTTTTCAGAAAGAACGCGATATCTTCTCCATACGGAGTCCGTTTGACAAATTAAATATATCGTCGAAATCAAGAAGACGAGACGAATGCAATGGCACTAGTTTCATCACATTCTAAGCAGTTTCATTTTTGAGCATTTTTCAAGCCTTGTCAGGCTTCTGGATCTTATTTCGGATCACACCTCCCCACAATAATACCTTTTGGTCCCCAAAAGGTTACTAACCAGTCAACAAGCTCGGGATAGGCCACTCGGCTTGATCTCTGTCTCTGAACTTTGTCCTGTGCACCTGTCTCATCAAGATCAACTGTAACACAATCATGACAACTGACAATATATTGTTAGCCATTTGAACCCTGTTACATCTTACTGAAGCCACTATCATCCATGTAGAAAACATTGTTAATGATAGCATAAAAAAGACGACGGAAAATGAGCTGAAATACTTAAAATACTTGCACGACATGAGCTTATCTTGAAGCAACTTATGATTGATTTTCCATTCGACAACCATGTCTTGTTCTTGCTTAAGATCAATTACTTTATTTGAAACAATTATTGGTTTGTTGCATGCTTGCACTACATTCGTTAATTGTTCCCTTGTTTGAAGTGTTTTATTTACTTTAACATGATGAGCATGAACCACATAATCATGACCTGCTTTAGTGAATTGATATTGATTCTTTGTCGTGTAGAAGATTGCCTTACGATCAAATAAGTATGGACTACTTAAAATCATTCCACATTCTCTTAACGACACAACATCACAAGTTACTTCGTCCACATACTTAGATGAATTTGCAAATTTGATTGTGCACTGTTTTGTTATGTGCATTTGATGATGATTGCTTATCCATTTAAGTGTGTAAGGCTTATGATGAGTTTGTGTTTTTAACCCCAATTTCTTAACCAATTCTTCTGAGATTAGATTAGATTAAGATCCACTGTCGATTAATGTGTCTATCTTAGTGTGTCGCATGATTACCCTTATATGAAACAAGTTGCTTCTACAATCAATCTCTTCACCATTTTTACCTGTCATACCAACCAATGACATCTTTGACTCATCACCTGAATCTGATCCCAAGTCTATGGGTTTTGATGTCGTTGCCACTGTTTGCGTTCCCTTCTTTTCTTTGAACCACTTTGGCCTCTTCTCAGGATGCAACTGCCAACATCTGTCCTCATCATGTCCCTCTTTCTTGCAATTCTTGCAAGAAGGCTTTCCTTCCTTCTTTGTCACTGCATTTGCATTCTTGCCATTGCCATGCCTTTTCCTCTTGTCCTCTTTCCTCGAAGATGACGATTCCCCTGACACACCTGCTTTCCCTGCTTCAATATATGTAGCTTGAAAAGAAACCTCATCAAGGTTAGTGGGTCCAAACACGAAAACAATGTTTCTAATATGCACAGGTAAACCTCCTATATACTTCATAAGGGTTTCTTGTGTTTGCAAAGGGATGTCTAACATTAATGCCATTTTTCAAAATCCATCGGTGTATTCTTGCATTGTTTGTCCTTTTCTTATTTTTAAATATTTCCATTCAATTATTGCTTTTTCTTTATAATCCAAAGGATAGAATTGTTTCCTAAGTGCAGAAATGAAATCCTTCCATGATGGAAATACATTACCCACATTTTGTGTTCCTTTTTGTAGCTTGCTTTGCCACCAGATAAGAGTTGTACCTGCAAGTCTCAAAGATGCCAACTTAATTTGTGTGGCCTCATCCTTAATCTGTTGCACACTGAAGTATACCTCCATCTTCTTGATCCAGTTATCAAGTTTTTATGCATTTACTTCACCATCATATATGGGCAACTCAAATTTTACATCAATTTTTAACAATGGCATTTCATGTTTATTCTTATGAACATTTTTCTTTCCACTAGATTTAGAACTTGAACTTGAA
>ML781639.1:282298-293688 GCA_009831015.1 Picea engelmannii | reverse complement strand
TACAAGACTTTCACCATCTCCGACATAGCAAGGAATGTTTTCCAGAACTCTTTCTCATCTTGAGAAATCCCTTCTTCCGATGCCATCTTCTCGCTGTGAGAAGCTCTTTTTCTCAATCCAATTAATGGATTCTCTGCAACAAGATCGCCTTCACCACGTTGTATATTTTCCCTGGTTAACATGCAAAACTCAAATCCAAACGTCAACTAGCTCTGATACCACTTGATCCGTAGGATCTTTTAATGACTTATGGTTGAGTTTTAATTTTGCATGCGTTAATTAACCATTTGAGAAAACTTAGTGAAAGAATGAGGAAAGAAGAGGAATTATGACAGCCATATACAAATTTGTAGATCTGAAATGAAATAATAGACAACAAACCATAACACACAGATTGATAACGGAGTTCGACACAACTTTGCCTACATCTCTGGGCCTTTGTCTCTGTGGGGAGGCTTCTTTATTTCTGTTCAAGAGATCGAAAATACATCACTGCAATGCCAAATGGATACAAGATGGATCTGGTCATGTTTGTCCAGATCTCTAGAACCCTGCAAAGAAAACGACACGCAAAACGGACGTCTGGAGCTCCCAGAAATGGTCTGACAACGTCTCCTTCTCAAAAGCTTCTCTGCATCAAAATGGCTTTGGCTTGGCTTCTCTTCAGCATAACTCTGCCTTGAATGCCCTCTCATGGCCTCAAATAGGCCTAGGTTATATATCTTGGAAGTTGGTTGCTCATCTCCAACTTCCTCCCAAAATTTAAGCTCCATAAATGCCCAATATCTCCCAAAAATAGAGAAAACCAACTAAAAATGGGCTAAATAACAATTAAAACCCAAAACATAGCATAAACAACCCACTGCATAAAAGTTATTGGGCATAAGCCCCCTTTGTCCATCGCGTGCCCCCTTGACAAGGTCATATGGGGCCATGTGGTTGAGCACCAGTCCAAAGGGCTGTGCGCTGCCCCCCCCCCCTTTCGGCGCTAACTCCTGGTCTCTTGGCAATGGCTTAGAACCGCAGGCTTACAGTTATAACTGAGCCCCTAAAATGGTAAAGGTTCCTGGTCGTGGCGCGTAGGCATACGGACACAGGCTGATGGTTATAACATTGGTAACGGTCCATTGTATTAACCCACATGCTCCTGGTTGTATGGTGTGGTCGTGTGGTGTGCGCCGAGGGTTGGGGCTAAGCCTCGTCCCATTCCCCCCGTCGTTTGAACCTTTAAACAAATTCAATTATATTTTATGCCATATACATTACAAGAACCACTTGTCAGGCGGGCGGCTAGCCCAGCCCTGCCAGTCCGTTGCCCACTGGGGAGGTCGCGGGTTCAACCCCCGGCCATGACATGTAATTTTACACAAGAAACCAACAAACCAATCATGGGGTGCCATGTGGCAGCCCACGACTGGGCCACGTGGCACCTAACCAACCAACCAATATATGCCACGTGTCAACCGTTGATTGGCCCACATCTGCCAAGTGTCAAACTGCCATACTTCCATGTCACCTTGCCACGTCAGCTTCTCATGTCATCTGTGCCACGTGTCACCCTTACAGTGGTGACACGTGTCACCTCCGGATAAGTCCAGCTGTCCGCCCGTATGCCCAGATCTACCTGACACATGTTGCCTCATGGAGCTTCCACATATCACCTTCTGTAACTTCCACGTCAGTTGTACGGACCGTACGGTTTGCACAGTCAACATGACACGTGGACTGTACAGACTGTACAATCATCCCTTTTTTTACCTGTTTGGCTTTTCGGACAGAGCGCGATATCTTCTCCAGACGGAGTCCGTTTGAGAAAGTAAATATACCGCCGTAATCAGGAAGACGAGACAGACGCAATGGAACTGGTTTCGTCGCATTCCGAGCACTTTCATTTTTGAGCATTTTTCAAGCCCTGTCAGGCTTCTGAATCCGATTTCGGATCAGATAAGCATCTTCCACATTTTGAATGGTCATCATGCTCATCTCATCTTGCATGTCATACTGCAAACCATTCATGTATCTGGAAACTTTTTCATCATCGCTTTCCCGATGACCTGCTCTGATGTTTATCTTCTAGAACTCTTTTGTGTATTCTTTCACTGACATCAACTTTTGTCTCAAATTTTGCATCCACTGAAACAGAGTGATTTGATAATCGTTGGGTATAAATTTGGCCTTCCTCTTTGTAACCATTCTATCCCAGCTTTTGATTTTCTTCTTTCCCTTGTAGTGTCTGTTAGCCTGCAGTTCATCCCACCATAGTGTTGCATGCCCTTTAAGTCTAGTAACAACATGTTTGAATTTCTTGTCTTTCTCGACATCCTCATAGTCAAAGTATTTGTCTAGAGCTCTAATCCAGTCTAGAAGCTCTTCAACATCTAATTTTCCCTCATACATGGAAATCTCCATTTTTTCTCTAACACCTATCCTTGCAACAACCATGAATAGGCGTTCATCTGCAACATCTTCGACTATGACTTATTCTCCTTTGTTTTCGGCTTCATTTTCACTTTCGGCCTCACGATATCCCCAGTGTCAACTGTGCGCCTCTGTGCTGTCTCCATGGCATCAAGCCTGGCACATAAATCATGCATTTCTCTTTCTCTTGCTGGATCAGGCATTGGCATTGGCCTGTCTCTTCTCTTCGGCGGCATGGCTGTAAAATGTTCCCCTATTCTCTCTGCTGCAGAAAGCAAAGAACTTGTTATGGGCTCTGATACCACAATTGTTGTGTATTAGACTATTCCTTTTCCTCTAGCTCCCTCTGCCTGAAATATACAGACACAATCAAGCTCTGATACCAAATGATGCAGACCCCCGACCCTTAGGCCAAGATCCACGCAGGATCGTTCTAAATCTTCCCCTGAGTCAGATTGACTCTTCGATTCCTCCATAGGGAATCCCCCACACACACAATAGTGTTTTCCACAGGTCCTTATAGGTATTCCTCCATGATCAAACATAAGGCATCAACCCAAATCTTTTGACCAACAATATGATCATGCCCTTTTCCGAATCGGAACTTCAGGTTTCACAATATCGCGATTCCTCTTGTCGAGTTTCTCAGCTTTCCAACCTGCCTAAACCTGAAATGCCAAAACACTGAAATCTTTGGCCGCGTCCTCCTCCACAGTTGTGTTTCATTTCACGACTTCGGGAATTATGGAGCAAAGAACCCCGACCTCTTGTCTTTGAAACTATCGAAATGTCGAACCCTAATGCGTTCAGCAAAGAAGGGCTCCCTAACGAAACCTTTCGTCGATTCAGAGTTTCAAACTTCGCGACTTCACGAATCCAGATACAAGTCTCCTGGTTCTCCAACCTCCAACACCCGAAACAGTCAATGAAGATTGACTCCACCTAGCAATGAATACACGCCACCTGTCTTCCCCACTGTACTTTGTTTCTCACGTGGATTCTTGCCACCTGTCCACTCAATCTTTCTGGCTTTCGAAACTTGAACAACCCTTCGATAACCATTCCTCTATTGCCTCAAAACCCCGAACTCTGAAATGGTGCCTTCCACGGGATCAATAGTTATAAGACTTCATTCGATCTGATGACCCACATTATTTTGGGCTTCCAGGTACCGGGAGTTAAAACCTCTTGATCCCAAAACATTGCCTCCTCTGCTTCTCGACACCCAAAGGGCCGAAATCCTGAAATTCCATGCCAAACTCCTATCACGATTCACGACGTCAGGATTTTCGCTCCACTATGCCCTGACTCCTTGTCATCAGGACGCCCCGACTCCTTGTCATCAAGACCCCCAAAATGTCGAACTCTGAAATTTCGAAGGGCCGAAAATTCTACGCCTCGTCTTCACACACGATAATCCATTTCGTGATTCCAAAGTTTGAGTGACCAAGGGATTTGGCTTGCACTCCGAACTTATAAACCCCAATTTGTCAAAATGGTCTTGACGGCTCGACGATCATGATCAACGGTCGACATTGAATCTTGAAACCAATGTAATGGGTTTGTCCAACCCTTATCAACCCCACAAATCCTCTGGGTCCTACGGTACTCGCGACTTCGCAAGTTCTCCACGGAGGATTTCAACCATTTGATTCACTCCTCAATGAATCTCTGGCCAAACTGACTTGGCATCCTTCCATTGAACTTAAATTTTGCACGATGATTCAACTCCCCATCTTCCTTTGAATACTTCAAAGGCATTGATCCTCCTGAGCTTTCTATGGCAACCTCAAGTCTCGAAAGGACTCCTGCAGGCACTCTTTGCAACAATCTTTCAAATACTTCTGTGTATTTGATTCTTCGACTTTGTGCACTCTTGGAAACATCAGTCTTTCACTCTTCAAACTTAGTTGATAAATTCTAAGGCTTCAACTAGCCTACACACACCTTGCATGAATTTTGTGCTTCACCTGCACTTCTACTGGAATGAGAACAACGATATCCTTCCTGAGCTTTCTGAGATAAAACTCAAACCTTCGTCAACGCACACCTTGTAGACATTCACTGCACTCCTTGCAGAAATTCTCAGGAAGAGAAACAATTGAAACTCATTCTTCTCCTCTCTCAAACTTCATATACTTAACATGAAATCACACATTCAACATAGTATTGAAACAAATGCATAAACAGAGAGAATAAAGCAACTGTAAGCATACCATTCAGTAAATGTAAACAATAAGCATCATAACACCATGAAATTTGAGTCAAAGCTTCATATATTACCTCAAGTGCTTATGTACATGGGTTCTTCTCTACATCTCTCTATTTCATCTCTCAATGATGATAATGTTACAATGATACAAGGGTGAGGGTGTCTATATCCATTTTCCCTCCTACTCTCTAAACTGTCTAATCTTTTAATTCAAATCTACCTACTTTCATTAACAGACTTAAATGCCTATTACAGTTTGACAGATGGGAGTAACCCCCCCAGATATGTTCATATCTCTTAGGTATAAATGCAAAGTATGCCTTCTTCCTAACTATTACATTAATTCTTTTAAGTTCAAAATTCAAAACGGCTCTTATGAAAACGTGCTCCTTTTTCCATCTGTGTGTTTTTCCATCTGTCTTCCACTTTTACATTGATCGCTTGGTTGGATCCTTATGATGCTCATGCATCAATTTCTCTCTTCCTATCCTCTTCCAGAATGAGGATATAGCCCTCTTATTTATACATGAGTTCTTTGAAAAGAAGATAAACAACTCATAATTACAATTCCACTTTTCTCTCAACCAATTTTCTATAATTACACAATACTTATCCTCTCCACTTTTCTCTCAACCAATTTTCTATAATTACAAAATATTTATCCTCTCAAAATCCTCTCCATTTTTCTCTCAACCAATTTGCTATAATTACACAAATTCTCTCATGATATTCCTCCTTGAAATTAGCTTGAATTATCTCCTTCAAATTGTGAAAATATGGAGAAAACATTCAAGAAACTTTTGAATACAACTTGGTTGAAATCTTCAAATATCCCTACATTACAAAGCTCACACAAATATTTGAGATATATATGAAGAATGTGTCAATTTTCTAATATTTAATCAAAAATTCTCTTTTAATACTAAAATATATGATTTGGAAAATAATAAGGCTAAACCCATATTTAATTATGAAAATGGTATTAATGAATGGTTTATGGAGTGGTATAATATGGATAAATGTGAATAATGGTGAAGGGAAAGAGGATGAAAATGAGACAATTTTGAGACTTAACACCAATGTATCACTAGAGGAAAGAGAACAATCAACCACCCACTTAAATGGAAGCATGGAGGGTCTGGTCAAGGAGACATAAAACTGTTAGCCCGAAGTACCATAGAGGGCAGTTTTTCCACATCCTGGTCCCAAGAAGAAATCAGTTAATGAAAGAAGGACTGGTGGTTGAACTATTGACTACCCCCCTTAAATGGAATCATGGAGGGTTTGGTCGAGGAGATAGAAATCTGTCAGCCTGAAGTACCACTAAAGACAATTTCTCCTACATACCCATACTGACCAGAGTTTTCTTCTGACAGAAGGAACAAGACAGAAAAGAGAAGACACCATCTATTGTCTTGATTATAAATACATCAAATGAATTATTTGAGAGGGTTGGATGGTTGATCATAGCTCCTTTTTGTAATATTTTGACTAAGCAGAGTTGTTCTCTGGTTATGTATGGGACTTGAGACATTTTCGTTAACAGAAGTCAACTTCCTTTCATCATATTGTTTCCTCTTAATCTTAAATTCTCATGATTGGATGATCCATATGATATGTTGTGGTTGTGTTATAATGGTTGTTTGATTACAATGCTTCTATGAATTTTTTTCAGTTTTTTAAACTTTAAGTTCAAGAGGTTCTTCTGACTGAGTTTTTCTTCATCTAGCTGCTTGAAGGATTGATGCTTATAGAAAACCTATCCACCTTCCTCAGTAATTCTTCCCTCTATTCACCTTTATCCTTAAACCACTGATTGAAGTTAATCAAAACCTCATTTTCTTATGTATGCTAGCCCATATTTGTGTGTTAAAGCATTCTCATGTTGAGTTTTGTCCATTTGATCTTTCATCATTAATTCACATTCAAAAACAGTTTTGATGAGTACTGGGATTATCCTCTTGCAATTTGAGGGTGACTCTCAGTGCTAACATAGGGATTCTTCTAATTGTACATGCACAGGATATGTACGATCATCCATTTGACTACCTCAGTTTGGCCATCCATCGCGGGGTGAGAAGCAATGGATTTGGTGAGATTGGTGTTCAATAGTGACCAGAGGCTCAATCATAATGTGTTGAGGAACCGAATGTCCTGATATGAGACAATGGTTTGTGGTATTCAAAAATGTACCCATATGCATTCAGAAAAGAGATTGGCAGTGGCCTCTACTATGATGTTGTTTTTGCAGTAGGCCATAATCAGCCTTTTAGAAAAATGATCAACCACCACAAAAACACATTCATTTTCCCGCTTAACTGACGAAAGGCTTAACATGTAGTCCATAGATATGGATTCCCAGGGCCTTTCAGTGGTAGGAAGAAGGGTGTACATGCCTTTTTTCTTAATGGTCAGTTTGGAAATGATGTAGGAAGTGTAGGACCTAATATACTTACTGACATCCTGTCGAAGTTTTGTCCAATAGAAATGTTGGTGAAACACTACCACTATATTTTATACGTTGAAGTGTCATGTCACCTAACTCTAGTGGGATTCCAAAATAATCTTCCCTCTCTCTCTTGAGGGAACACAAATATGGACCAGATGGCACAGTAGCCCATATTGAAGATGGAAATCAGTGACAACTGTGTTTTCACCCAGCATATGGAAGGTGGCGGTAAAGTCAATATCTCTCTCATAGATTTGGGGTCATCTTGAGGTCTCATGGAAGAAAGAGTTTAGCACCGTGGTTAGTGTTGCAACTAAAGGGTAGTTGAGGCACTCAATGACATGATTGGTGTTGTCTATCTTATACTTTATGTTGAGATGAAACTGCTACAAGTATGTGGAACACTTATGATGGCAATCATTATGTAATTTTCCTTATGTCTGCATGAACTGCAACTGTTTATGATCGGTGTGTATGATTGTCTCCTTCCCAAGAATTCCATTCCTCCACTCATGGGAGGATTGCACAACAGAGTACATTTCTTTGTCATAATGAGGGTACTTACATATGACATTTGATAGTGTCTCACTATGATAGACCACATGGTGATTGTGTTGAGTGAGAACCGTGCCCGTAGCATATTCTAAATAAAATGTCTCAATCTCAAAGGGTTGTTGCAAGTTGGGTAATGATAACACTGGGGATAAGCATAAGTGTTTCTTGAAATCCTTGAATGATTTTTGTTGTGACGGTCCCCACATGAAATTTTCCTTACCACCACCCCTGGTTACTTGGTTGAGGGCCCATACAATATGATAGAATCCCAACACGAACCTACTATAGAAACTGGCAAGGCCTAAAAATATCTAAAGATCAATGAGTGTGGTTTGGGATGGCCAGTCATGAATGAATTGGACCTTGGATGGATCTAATTCCACCCCATGCTCATTAATAATGTAGCCTAGGTATTGGACCCTATCCATGTTGAAGGATATTTTTTTCAAATTTTCATATAACTTGTGTTGTCTCAAAGTGTGCAGAACCTACTAAATATGTTGAAAATGTTCCACCCAATTCTTGTTGTAGATGAGGATGTCATCCAGATACACCACCATAGAATAATTGGTGAAAGGATGCAATATATCATCCATCATCCTCATGAAAGTTATTGGGGAATTCGCCAAACCAAAGGGCATGACCAGCCATTCAAAAATACATTCTTTGGACTTGAAGAAGTTTTCCATACATCTGTATTCTCTATTGGGAACTGATGGTAGACAGACTTTAGATCAATCTTACTGAAATATTTTTCCCCCTTGAGTTGGTCAAGGAGATCACTGATTTAGGGAATTGGGTATTGGTTCCTAACTGTGATTTTATTTAGGGCCCAGTAATCGATGCAGAGTCATCAGGTCCCGTCTTTCTTCTACACAAGCACAATTAGGCTTCAACTCGATGATCAAATGGGTCAGATGTGCCCATTTTGGAGTAATTCTTGGTCTAATGCTTGATCTCCTTTCTTTCTAACATAGATCAGTGATAGACTGGTCCATTGGGTAGCGATGCACTGAGGGTTAGATCAATTGAATGCTTGAACTGACAGTGCAGAGGTACCCCGATGGGTGAATACAAGATGTCTTTGTATTCTTCAATGACCTTATCAACTTTCTTCTGCTATGTGGAGAGATAGTTCATGGAGGCCATGGATGTGGTTGCAACCTTCTGCTCACTTTGAGAGCGAATCACAAATAATACAAGCTTCTTGGTATGAGAGATGACCTTTCTGCATTGCTTGGTAGAGATCAAGGAAATGGAAGTAGGTAGGACTACCTCGGGTATCCTGTACAATTTCCTATCCAAAGTAATAATAACATGGTGAGGCCCAGAATGATATACATAGTGACGTTTTCATAAATAAGGTTGGCCAAAAAGAAAATCACAAACTTCAAGGGGAGTGACATCACACAATAATTCATCTTTGAAGGGATTGAGTTCGTAGGACAAGAGACACTATTGACTGATGCGAAGTTCGCTTCCTTGGTGGAGCCATCCGATGTGTATGACTACGGGTGTGGTGTTGTCAGCAAGGTCAGATGATTAACGACCTTCGTTGAGATGAGGTTCTTTTGGATACAACTATCAATGATGAAGTGCATCGGACTACCCTTCACCCAAATCTGTGAATGAAATAGGCACTTGCCTTCCTCTTTCTCATTAGGTTCACCAGGTTGGATCGTGGTGGTTGCAACAGTGGCACTGTGTTATGTGTCAATAATATGTCTCCCCTTTTCTATTTCTGACTCAGAGTCAGAGCCTTCATCTCATTCAAAGGATTTCACCTCAACCACCAATGACTTCTTTCAACGACAATCAACAGTGTTATGTCAGGGGTCATTATGGAATCCACACCACTTCCTAGTGTTTTTCTTCATATTTCCATTGTCCTTTTTTTTTTGCATCTTACACTAGTTGTCTTGAGGTTTTCCATCTTTTCTCTACCCTTTCTTATGTGACTTGGGGATTTACTTGACCTTATTCTATTGTGGGGGGTTCCAAGACCCAAAATGTCATGTCTTTTTTTTAAGCTTCTACATGATTTTGATAGTATATTGATAGGTTGTGCCCAAGGACGAGATGTATAGAAAGTCCATTTTTGTCTGGATGTATCTATGAAGACCATCGCAGTACTTGAGCACCAAATGTCTCTCAAAATATTTGATACCCATTTTTGTGTGCAAGGTATGGAGGATATTTGTGAACTATGGCACTATTTGGTCCCTTTCCTTCTGCAATTTGGTCCATCTTGTATACAGGTCGTCATAACTTCCAATAGGGTAGTATTGTTCCTTAATATGATCCATGAAGGACTCCCACGTGAGTGCGACTGTAAATAATGGGGATTCCTTTGTTTCCTTTTTCTCACAGAATGTCTCCCACCAATATTTTACATTGGGGATTGCTTTGAGGAGTGAGAATGTAATCTTTTCTCTATTGGAAAAGTTATGGACAAAAAAATACCCTTCTAGAATATTTAACCATTTGTCTACAACATCTGCATATATCTAACCTTCAAATATAGGAATATCAAAGTTGAATTGTACCTTGAAGGGGACGACACCTATTTTTAAGGAATATGTGTCGCATGTTAGTAACTGTCGAAGTATTTGCACAAAACTATCCATCATCGTGTTCCTCTATTGCGGGAGCGCTTCCTCAAGCAACAGTTTGAAATGATCTCTTTTCATGTTGTATTTATTTTCTCCCTCCATGGAAGGTCGCTTGGGCATGTGAGAACTCTTGTCCTCAAGAGAAACAAGCTTGTGACCCAACTCTTTGTACCTTGACCTCGTCGAGGACATGCATTGAGATCGACAAGGAGCAGATTACTTCGATACCACTAATCCAGATTTTATAAGTAGAATTAAATGAATACAGATCTATATTATTAATGCAAAGATAGAATGAAAAATAACATATATATAGTAAAATGTGGCTTCTATTCAATGAAGAAATGTGTTGAAACTATAAAAATGTAGACTGAAACAAACTTGTTAGAATGGTGGCAGCTTATCTCTCATAAGAGATGTGACAACTGCGCTCATTCGCAAGAAGATGAGTACAACAAGGTTTCAAAGGAATTTTTACATCAAACATGAATCCAAAAACCCTAGGCATCCAAAAAATTAACACGAGGAGATGAAGCGCCAAAAGTCATGTGGGCCCCGTTGAGGTAAGTTGGTACATCAACTTCTCGGTTCATAACTTTTGCATGTGATCTTCATTTTAGGTGCATGATATCCCGTTGGAAAGGCCTATCTGAGGACTACACATTATTCCATCACACTTTGAGTTTTTATATAGTGTGACTATGGCAGGCCCACAAAAAGTTGTTTAAGGCCTCAAAACGACCCCGAAAGTTTAAGACTCGAAAAGCTATAAAAAAAACTATCAACATGAAAATTGAAACTGCCAAGATGACATATATATGTGAGATAGTTGGAATAGGTGGGTGGCCACTAATATCAACCTAGATCAAGAGGTTTCTATGGATTTTATTTTAGGATTCCAACTGACCCTCCATAAACATGATTTTGTTTGTTGTAGTATGTCGTTTTTAAAACATGACCTTGTTCATGACTTATAACAAGTAGATTACTACACAATAGACAACAAGCTTGGTTTTCCATCATGTTTAGATATCTTTTAGCCTTCCTTCCAGTCTCACTTTTGATAGGGATCATCATCACTTCCACTTCCTATCTGTACTTGGGAGGAGGTTTCTATGGATTTTATTTTAGGATTTCAGCTGAC
>ML781639.1:258381-270995 GCA_009831015.1 Picea engelmannii | reverse complement strand
TTTTTTTTTATTTTGTAACTATATTATAGGTCCAAAACCTCTACCTATGTAATACCCTACCCTTATTAAAAGTAATCAACGAAATTCATCATAAAAGTCAAGGCATGTATCACAAACAAGGATGTTGTCAATAGCTGATTATCTTAACATGGAGATCAGCTTTTCCATGACTTTTCAAACCAAAGTAAAAGCAAGTCTAGAACAGCTACAAATGCTCCTTAGATGATTCATTGCCTAACAAATATTCATGTCGAGGAGGCCGCACTAGCTACCAAATGGGTATTCTAGCATGCTTTCTGTTCATTGAAAGAGAATCCTAGGAGCAACTAAAGACATAGGGACTTTGCCTAACAAATATTCATGTCGAGGAGGCGGCGCTAGCTACCAAATGGGTATTCTAGCAAGCCTTTTGTTCATCGAAAGAGAATCCTAAGTGCAACTAAAGACATTTTCCATGGCAATGGCACCAAGCTTTCTGTAAACTGGTTGGTATTCATCATGGCATATAAGTTCCAAAACATTAAAAATGGTAATTAAGTTGGTTTTATACCTAATTAACTTTGTATGAAAATGGAACTCATATGACATTGTAAGAGTAAGCACAACTTTAACTGAAATAATATTTCTCAAATTATTTACGAAGCAAAGCTCAAACCTATTGAAATTGAACAGCTTAACTGCACAGAAAAAACATGAGAACAAAACTAATTATAATGATCATTATCTGTTACTTCCAATAAGAGTGAATGATAAAGTTCATTTGTGACCCTGAGACAATGCACATTGCATATTAAATTCTAATATAAATTGAATCTTGGAATAAAGGAAATGCAATTAGCTTATTCTACAGTACATAAATCAGCAGAAACAAAAAATGGAGCAAAATCTTTAGATTGGTTTAAAATGGAGCAAAACATTTAGATTGGTTTAAAATGGAGCAAAACTTCTAAATAAGGTTTAAAATACATGGAACTTTGATCCAGAGAAACTACAGTACATAAATCAGCAGAAACAAAAAATCGAGCAAAACCTCTGGATTGGTTTAAAATGGAGCAAAACATCTGGATTGGTTTAAAATGGAACAAAACCTCTAAATAAGGTTTGAAATACATGGAACTTTGATCCAAAAAAATTCAGACTATCCTTGAAAATTTGGCCAAATTCAAACCCAAAAATTTAACTAAAAAACGAATCTGTTTGCTCCCCAATTAACTACTCCCCGCCTATCAAACCTTTTCATGTTAAATAGTAACGCCAAGTTGTCTCGTCAAATTTTTCCAATACCAATATGTTAGACAGATTCATCCGGGCGAGGAACATTTAGCACAAATCAACCCTTATCTTTTACTTTTTCATCTTAAATTTTACCGCCCAGTTGTCTCTTTGATGTGTGTGGCAAATTTGTCCGATACCATTATGTCAGACAGGTCCAACACGCCGAGGAACAATGAGCACAAATCGAACTTTTTCTTTTGTTTTTGGATTCTAGAGGGGAATGGGCAACAATTCCTTATCACTTCCGCCCGGCCCATCTTAAACGAGTACATCAACATGAAAAACATTCAGTACAAATCACTTTTCTGTTTAACGGGAATCGCCAACAATTCTTTGCCAAGATAAAAGCGGTCAACCTCCCCAAGTGGAAAACACTCAACTGAGACCAATCGATCGGTACCCATTGCACATTCAAATCAAACCTTTTCATAAAAAGCGAGGAAAAGTTGTCACTTTGATGGGCGAAACTTTTACTTAATATTATAAGGAAGAGTTGTCACTTTGATGCGTGACACTTTCACTTAATATTATAAGAAAGGAAGAGTTGTCACTTTGATGCGTGTCACTTTTATTTTTTATTATTTGTACTTGGATCATGCGTGGTAGATGCTACGCCCTAATCAACTTTCCTGCGGAATATTTTATAAAGTAGTTTGACAATATTTGGCAACCGAATATCGCAACCTATTCATGGAAATTCGTCTCTGGAATCACCTACAGATTTTGTTTGAGAAACAATCACAGGGAGAGAGATTGGGCCCTCCCCATGTACACTGTCTGCGAAATTTATCGGCCCTATCTGATAATTACAAATTGCAATTCGGTAGCCTCACGAGAAGGTGAAAGATAGAGATTCTGATGATAACAAATAAACGCCCACATTTCCATCGTACCTTTCTGTAGCTCTGTTCGCTGTTTCTGCCTTGTCCGCTGTGGCCACTTGCTGGGGCCACACACACGTACAGACACGTGAATTCGAATACATTGTCTGTACGAAGGTGAGCTTACATAGAAACAATAATAGTAATTATAATAGCGATGATGTAAGCTACCTGTGGTATTTTCAATCTCTACAGTTGGAAAAAAAGAGTGGCATTTCGAGGCGTTGTATTATTGGGGTTCATATTATTTTAGTTTTAAGTGATATCCTTTCAAGATCTCTGAAATTTTCAAATTAACATTTCAATGATCTAAGTAGATTCCGAAATTCGATTATACTTGAAAATTAGGCTCAATTATGGTTAATGAGCACGAAATTTTTATGTACTAATCCCTTCCTGACCGAGATGGAATTTGAAGGACAAATTGTCGCAGCAATGTATCCATGAAATACGGTTAAAACACACCATACTCGTCATCAAAGTTTATTTAGAATGCTTAATACGTTTTACAAATGGAGTGTGTTAACTCTGGAGTAATCTTTGAGTTAACTTTCCTTGAGTTATTTCAGGCAGGTTCTTTCGCGGCTAGTTTTTAAATTTTTGGATAGTCCAGAATTTTGATGAATTTTCTGAGTATCTGGGTTGGTTTTAAATAAGGTAAAACTAGTAGATAAGATTCTAAAATGTATGAAACTTTAATCCAAATTACCCCTATAAAGCTGATCAGATTCAAGCCCATTTTTTTCATGAAAAACAAGTTTGGCTCCCTAGTTAACCTCCTCCTTTACGAATTTGACCTAAACGTCTAATTCAACGGATGGTTTCAATTTCAAATTCCCACCCTGATCTCCAATTCATACCAAAAGTGTGGGGTCGAACCACGCCGCATCTTGACACAAAAGGATGGAGTACCGAATGCAAGATTCAGCAGTGGAACCGTGGAGGACAAGTTTCAGTGCACTGCATAAAAAGGGAAACAGAAAGATGCCCTTAAAAGAGTCAATAGGTCAGTCTCAGAGCAATCTAATTTGACTATTGATACTGTTCGTCAGGTCGACTGTCCAAATCAGTTCACTTGTTAACCAGTGAATTACCCATCCACAGTGTATATATACTATGTACTGATCGCATTAAATTCTGTACAGCGCACTATGAGAATCGAATATATCCCATGTTGAATCATGCCCCAACGGATAAGAGGATAGAACAAATCCGACGAGGCATCTTGACTGCATATAGTAAATATTCTGGATAAGATACTACAAAGCTCGCTTATGCACAATTTTTAGAATAACTTGGAACAATCGAGAAACAAGTGCGAAAACTTTTGTGAGTACGTTCAGCGATGAGCCAACGAGTCGGTGGAACCAGGGTCAAACTGTATATGTCGTACAAAATTGAAGTTGAGATGGTAAAGGTGCAAGGAAGCATTTTTCTTGTCATGTATGGAGTTTGAAGTTTGAAGCATTTTTCTATTTTTTGGATTTTTGGTTGGAATCTGATAATGTAAATCTGTTTTTTAAATTGCATTTTTAAATGTATAAATGGATTCAGCATGTTGGAAAATTCTTGGGACACTTAGATTATATAAATTTAGCCACTAAAATCTGCAGATCCAACCATTCATCACCTATTTTAGGGCAAAATCAAACTCAAAAAATTACATGAGAAAGTCAAAAAATAAAACATTTAGACTATTGCATGAATATCTAAACCAATTTTGCTAGAAACTAAGAAATATATGGTGAAATGCTAAATACATATGTGTGATCCCCGGTGAGTCGTAGTTTTTCAACCACACGCGGTCCAAACTAACCAACAAAAAAAATAATGACTTACATTCATGGTGGCGAATGGAGATGATTGTTAAATTAAGTTAATAATGACATAGATTCATGGTGATAAATGAAGATGATTATTAAATTAAGTTAATAATGACATAGATTGATTAGCGTATAATAGATCATTGACATATACCTTATAGAAGTTGGAAAAACAATATAATTTGATTTATGTAAAATAGATGATTCACACATATGTTAGAAAAGCTGGATTTTTTTGATTAATGCAATGGATAATGGATATACATACTCCTTCATTTACTTAGACATACATGAAGACACTCCTTCATTTACCTAGACATACACGAAGAAGAGTGTTGTCACTTCCTATTTCAAAATGGAACAAGCATTTTCATTTTGTTGGAACCCATCAACAACAAATTTACTTATAACATCAAGGTTCTTATGCATTGTTGAAGTCGGATAACATCAAGGTTCTTATGCATTGTTGAAGTCCTGTGAGAAAATGCATGGAGATAGATGTATATAGTTTTTGTTTGCTACTATATCGTTTTATAATTATGTAAGAAACACAACCCTCACATATTTAGGGAAATGGGATTGGTAATAGTGCTTTTACCAGATTTCTTAGAGGTCATGTAAAAGCTAAAATCACTTCTTTATTAGGAGTAATGTGCCTTCCAAATGAGTATGTGGTGTTAGATTTTTAGTTGAACACAATTATTTTAGGGTGGTATAAGTAATAGTCTATGTGTTTTTTTTCTTGGAGGATATGTGTATGTATGTTGGCTTTTTCATTTTGATGCTAGTATGTGGTGGTGCTACATAAAAAACAAGTGTAAAATTAAGTTCATCCCACAATTTTTTTATAGCCAAAATCACTTCCTTCCTAGGAATAATGTTCCCTCCCAAATGAGTATGTGGTGTTAGATTTTTAGTTGAACACAATTATTTTAGGGTAGTACAAGTAATAGTGTATGTGTCCTTTTTCTTGGAGGATATTTGTATGTATGTTGGCTTCTTCATTTTGATGCTAGTATGTGGTGTTGCTGCATAAAAAATAAGTGTAAAATTAAGCTCACACCACCATTTTTTGGTTCAAGACAATGGGCACAAGATGACAAATTGAGGAAGGTGACTAGAAACACAAAGAACTTATATTTTGAAATGCAATCCCTTGTTTTGTGATAGAAACATGATGAAGGGATTACATGCACTTGGTTGGATAGTTGATGGTCACCGTATGGATATTAATGATAGGAAAGTAAGGCTAATTATTTTACATTTTTTTTACTAATTCTCCCATCCTTAGGAGAATTAGTTAAAAATCCCATAAATATGTAATAAAATCCCATAAATAGGGTTTAGTTAGAGCTAATGGAGTTTTTTTGTCCAAAGAAAAAAACATGTAATTTTATTAGTAAAAACAAATTACATAGATGTCAAAGGCATTCAAAAGCGTTTTTAATCCATTGCCACGTAAGTTCTTTATATCTACCTCTTAAAACATAATTGTAAACTATATCAAGGAAGTTGCATCTCCCTCTTATCATAAAAAAAGACATAAAAAAACCATTTAAAATCTACAATCAAGGAAATCAAGGAAATGGTACTATATCGTTTTATAATTATGTAAGCAACGAAACGCTCACATATTTCTCCATATTGGTAGGGAGATGGGATGGGTAATAGTGCTTCGACAAGATTTCTTAGAGGTCCTGTAAATGCCAAAATCACTTCCTTACTAGGAGTAATGTGCCTCCCAAATGAGTATGTGGTGTTAGATTTTTAGTTGAACACAATTATTTTAGGGTAGTACAAGTAATAGTTTATGTGTCCTTTTTCTTGGAGGATATGTGTATGTATGTTGGCTTCTTCATTTTGATGCTAGTATGTGGTGGTGCTACATCAAAAATAACTGTAAAATTAAGCTCACACCATTTTGTTTTTGACAAAATCACTTCCTTACTAGGAATAATGTTCCCTCCCAAATGAGTATGTGGTGCTAGATTTTTAGTTGAACACAATTATTTTAGGGTAGTACAAGTAATAGTCTATGTGTCCTTTTTCTTGGAGGATATTTGTATGTATGTTGGCTTTTTCATTTTGATGCTAGTATGTGGTGGTGCTACATCAAAAACAAGTGTAAAATTAAGCTCACACCACCATTTTTTGGTTCAAGACAATGGGCACAAGATGACAAATTGAGGAAGGCGACTAGAAACACAAAGGACTAATATTTTGAAATGCAATCCCTTATTTTGTGGAAGAAACATGGTGAAGGGATTGCATGCACTTGGTTGGATAGTTGATGGTCACCTTATGGATATTAATGATAGGAAAGTAAGGCTAATCATTTTACATTTTTTTTACTAATTCTCCCTTAGGAGAATTAGTAAAAAATCTCATAAATATGTAATAAAATCCCATAAATAGGGTTTAATTAGAGCTAATGGAGTTTTATTTTTCCAAAGAAAAAACCATGTAATTTTATTAGTAAAAACAAATTACATAGATGTCAAAGGCATTCAAAAGTGTTTTTAATCCATTGTCACAGAAGTTCTTTCTATCTACCTCTTAAAACATAATTGTAAACTATATCAAGGAAGTTGCATATGTGTCCTATCATAAAAAAAGACATAAAAACAAACCATTTAAAAGCTACAATCAAGAAAATGTCCATTGTCCTGTACATAAATTTGGAGTAGTTAGAAAATTAGTTTCAAGGATCATGAGTATATTGAGCTAAGTGTCCACCTTGGAGTATTGATATAATTTAGGTTCCTTGATCCAATTCTAATCTAGATTTTGAAAGCCCATACGTTATCTTTTTCATGTCCCTATATATGTGAGACAAAGATACATGTGAAAATTTTGTAAGTAGAAGTTGTACTTCATCATACAAAGGATAGAAGCTAAAATTGGTGAGGGTTATTTCCTTTCAAATCCATCCAATAACTAATAATGGATCGCCAAAAAATTAAATATGTAACACACAAAAATCTTGGGTTAGCCTCAAAACCAATTTGAGAGATATTAACTCACAATAGTTATTGGTTTCATGACTAATTCTAGATTTGAAAGAAATGTTATGTTTTGAAGATAATGATAAAATTCCTCCTAATCGCCCCTTGGGAGCAATCCCATGTGATGTGCCATCAAAGTATGCCCATGGGATGTCCTTGTTAATTACCTCTTCTTTTTTATTATGAGAGATTTGTTTTTCCTAAATCCGTGGGTGAGAATGTATATGTTTAGGTCCTAGACTACACATTTGAGAGGTAATGTCTCTTTTCCTTCAAACAACATCATGTTCCTAAGATATGCTAAGAGGAAGGGCTCTAATATATTATGTATCCTTATTGGAACACCAATAACTATACCTTCACCCACATAAACATTTCTTAGCTTGATCATACTTTCAACATCTTTCCATACCTCCTTGGTATAAGGAAAGTTCAAGATTATATGTACAATGGCTTATGCTACTTGTTGACATAAACTACACCACCCTAGACCAATAAATTTATTCTTCTTTAGGACCTCCCAAGTGGGTGCCCTATTGTTTAAAATCCACCATATGAATATTTTGTTTTTTGAAGGGAACTTTAATTTCCAGATGATTCTCCACCACCATACCTATTGTCCCTCCCTTACTTTCTCAACTAGAACTTTCTAACATATTATGAGAACATACATACCAACTAGATTTAGTGACCAAATCAACTAATCTTCATCTTCTCTTATTATAACATTGCTATCTTTTAAAATGTTTGTGTATCTCCAACATGAATCAACATATTCTTCCCCAAAGCCTACCTCCTCCCAAGATAGCCAACATTCTTGCCAAATTATTGATCTTTCCCCATTCACAACCTATCTAAGCATATAATAGAATTTAATCATTAAGTCTAGTATCATCAAGGGAAGTAATCTATGCAATATTGTGCTTCCTACCTATGGATCAAGGCTAATTTGTACTTTATCTCCTTTACCAATTTTCCAAATCAATGAGTTTCCAAGCAAATGGAATGTATAACTAACAACTTTCTAGATTATTGAAGCATTATGTACTTTTTTTTATAGGATTCCTTACCCAATCCTCCACAGAATCATGTTCGATATGCTTATACCCAATCCTTGTATTAATCTCCATGCGTATTTGTAGCTAGTGTCGAGGAGAAGAGAAAAGGGTTAGTTAGCCCCCACACAACCCCCAAGCCCCATTGGCTTTTGGTAAAGGAAACCTTTTGCATGAAGCCAATACAAACCCTTTCTTTCTTTGATATCCTGACCAATTGAATTTATAGCATAGTCACCTGATAGATTCTAGTAGTCCCTTTAGGACCCAAGGAATCAATATCCAATAAAATAGAATTTCTTCTAGGATTGATTTTTCCAGTACTAGGCAACCCCCTCTCAGAAGAAAAGAAAGACTTTTTCTTACACATGATACATTGTATGAGTGAGTGAGACCTCAATGATTGGGTAAAGAAGGATTTTCATCAAAGTGTTGGTATAGAGAGAGTTGGATCACAAAGGAGAGAGATTCAAAGAGATATTGGATAGGTGGAGAAGAAATTCCATCTAGAGATCTAGGCCAAAGGAAGAGAGATAGCAAGAGTGCAACAAAAGTATCAGTCCATCGTGGTATGAGAAGGTCTTATGGTACAGGTTTCATAGTCAGTGTGTGTTTCAGTGTTACAGTCATGCAGGTAGTATAGGACAATGCAGGTATCAACATAACAGTCACGTTATTTCTATACAATATCATGCAATAGGTTTGATAATAGATCAACCAGTTAGGTGTAGTTTTACTTTATCTCTTTTCTATTTGGGCCATTTTCCCAGTAAGGGATCCCTTGTGTTACACATTATTTTGGTCACTCTGATGGTGACCCCATAAGCATGTGTTCAAGATTCCAAAAAAATCTTTGACATGAGGAAAATGGCTAAGTGCTTCCCCTACAAGGCACATTTTTAGAATGACGTTGTAGGATGACAGTGGTATACAGTGTGGAAATCAAGGATTTCCGCAGGCTACTCTATGCCTGGCTTGTGGGATTTCGGCATGCTGCTATATGGGTAGGGTGCGGCGGCGCTTGAAGCTAAGAAAAGGAAGAAGTTTCATGAAGTTTATAGAAGGAGAATCTTCTAGAATGTGACGTGGCATCTGTATGGTTGTGATCTTACTGGATTTTCTGATTTGGTGGGATCATCCTCATCCTAGTAACCACTTCATCTTCTCCTATATAATAATGGATTTCTCATGGAAAAGGTTAAGCAAGGTCAAGCAAGATTGAGAAAATAATAGGTTGAAGATTGTGTGAAGAATCCTGATACAATTGATGCTTGAGGCCTCCATTTGTCCATCAAGATTTGTGGATTGTCTTCATGCAAATTCGGAGCAAGTGTATGTGTGTGTTGGAACAAAGGACCACCAAAAGGGAACTTGCGACAACAAGGCACTTTGGTTGTATCTTCCACTTTTAATTAATATGATAGAGCGGCATGTTTCTTTCCCGTAAAATCATTAGTATTTTATTACATGACTCCTTGATCACATGTTTAGGTTTCCATTGAATCTATAATTGCTTATTTCACTTTGGTTGGTTTGTGTCATTACAGATCTCATCTCACAAGAGCACCGGAGCGAAGTAGGGACAACAAAGATATAAGGAAGTGATATATAATGGTATTTCATACACTCCTTCTTTGGTGATAAATTGAATGGTAGCGACCTAGGGAAAGTGTCATGCCCTACGTTTTTTTGTTCTAGATCCAAGTGGATCTAGGGAGATTAGTTTATGTCCGCATTCACCGATTTATCCAATAACAAAATTGGTGAGTCCACTGGGGATATGACTTAATTGTGGTTTTTTGTTGGCAATTTTGTCTTTACCTATTCTTTTCATTTGAAATCAGTCTCTGAGTCTATGGGAGATCCATTCAGACTCTATGGATTTAAAAATCCACTTAGATCATTTACCCTTTTCTTAGAATTTATTGATTTACAAACACCTCTGCACTGTACCTTATACATAGCCTGCGGAAACCTCCAATTTCCACACCCTGGTCGTTTTCTTCGGTGTAGGATTTCCGTAGCCTATCCGTTCCTGGCCTGCAAAAACTCTTGATTTCCGCACTGTGATATTCTATCAGCCTGTGGTGGCATCTGTGAAAATTTTTGAGTTGGGTCTTAGCCTCTGTTGATGCCCAGTTTTTTCTTTAACCAACTGGAAAGGATTTTTAATACCAACACATGACTTTTTTATAAACATTTGACTTGTTGTTGATTGTTTTTTGGAGATCAAACACCTCTCTTAGTCATTTTCCATTTTTCATTTTTTATTTTTAACAACAAGGGTATAATCTTTGAGCTTGTATCTGAGTGCTTGTTCGATTAAAAATATTGTATTAGATTTGAAGTTTTGGATTGAGTACGTATTATGGATTGCTTGATGATTGAGAGGTTATTTATTCATTCACATTTTGGGAAATACTTTCTCGTCATTTTTTATTTTTTGTCTTCATTGAAAGTTCAATTTGGGTGTTTGTTGAAGGTATATATTTTCTTGGATTTCTTGTCTTTTCTCTTCTATGCCCTCGGTCTGGCCTTAGAAAGGAAGAATTTGAAGTTATCCATTCTTTTGAATAATCATACATAAGAAAATTTATTGCATTTAAGAGAAGAGAATATTGAAGAACTTCATTGTTTATTGGTTGTTTGAAATTGTGCTCATTTAAAGAAAAAGGAAGTATATTTCATAGTTTACATTATTCCGGAAACACCTTCTCCCTACTATAGATAGAATTCATTGAACAACAATTTGCATCATTCATTTCTATTTTCATATTTTTGGGTCAAGGTATTACACAACATCAGTTTCATTTTCAACTCCTTCTTGAGTAACATCAGCCTCTAAAAATATTGCGAAAATCTAAAATTTAATTAGTAATTTTTTCTAGGGCTCTTTTACACAAACATTAGCTAGGCTATAGCTTTGGAATAGGTAGTGAGAAACACTCTCCAAAGCACAAAACACACAATAGAATATTGTGATAGGGAGTGTAAAATTCCATTTGCAACATTTTTTCCTGGCAAGCCCTTCTCACACAAGGGTCAAACCTGAGGTCGTATTTAAATCGACAGAGTTACTCACCCTGCTTTGTTGGTCTTGGTGTAGAGATTGCATGTATTATGGGGGTATCTTGAAGGTATACCCACAATGATGAGTGGAAGCCTCTCAAGTTGATTTCGGGATAGATACCCTACCCTGGCATGTGGATTGGACTGTTGACTATCTCCCCAGGCATCATTGTTGTTTTTGGTAGCCTTAGTTGCCTATGTTCTTAGGGTCTTACACAAGGTGACTCTGCAGGGGAAAATCTTCATGGTACCTGGAATCGACATTGGCCAGACTCACTCGGGCTCCTTGGAGGGTATACCCACAATTATGTGTGGGAGATTGTACCAGGGTGTAAGTCCATTAAGCATGTCGTCAACGTAAGTCTTCCACCCTAGCCCAACCCCTTCTTGTCTTGACTTCGTGACATTGGATTTCATCACGAACTAGTTAAGCCCTAATATTGGCTCATTACCCCTTAATTGGGGCATATTATATTACTAATGTTATTTTATTTATGTCGGCTTTAGGCCATTAGTTGTAATTATACCTCCTAGTCTCCTATATATACCAAGGATACTTTTTTCATTTTGAATCATCTTGTACTTGAACATTTAAGTGGGGAAAAAGGAGGTTGCCCCCTCGAAGAGGCTTATTATCTGAAATTCTTTATTTTTCAAGGCATTAAGTACTTTTTCTGAGGTTTTTCTATGCTATATTGATATTTGGTTCTTAACATATGGTATCAGAGCTCAAGGTCTTGGGGTTTCGTTGCTACATCTGAGACACCTTGGCATTTGCGCTATAACTTGTTTTCTACAACGTTTCAGAAGGAACAGATTAAAGGATATTTAGTAGACGGATCAAGGTACGTTGGGTTAAAAATTCATCTCCTGAGGCCTTATACTTTCAGACATACAACCTATACAAGATAGGGTTCTGGAATCATCCTAAACTGAGTCATTGCGAAATTTTTGCTATAAAAACTTTTCTGTAACGCTTCAGACACTAAAATTTGGAGGATATTTACAGAAATTATTAATCGTAAAAAGTTCATCTTTTGGGTCATCTTGAATTTGTAGATACACCCTGTGTAAGATAGGGTATCTGACTAGTCTCAAGAAGGTGTTCTAGGTAAAACAATCATAACTTCTTTCTAGAGTATCCAAATTGAGTGGGACTGGTTTCATTGGATTGAGGACAATCTGTAGTATTTCTGGTGCGAGTTTCAAAATTTTATATCAATTATTTTGTGTGGGGCATGCTATACAAGTGATATCTCCTGGAAAGACCAAAAATTGGTAGGTTGTGGGGAAGTTACCGTAGGTTCCACTTGGGAAGATGAGTCTTTTATATAGAAGCATCCAGAGTTACTCAAACATTGCAGACAACACTTGTCTCAAGGGGAGGGGCATGTTAAGCCCTAATATTGGCTCATTACCCCTTAATTGGGTCATATTATATTAGTAATGTTATTTTATTTATGTCGGCTTTAGGCCATTAGTTGTAATTATACCTCCTAGTCTCCT
>ML781639.1:202514-258331 GCA_009831015.1 Picea engelmannii | reverse complement strand
TTTAGGCCATTAGTTGTAATTATACCTCCTAGTCTCCTATATATACCAAGGAGACATTTTCATTTTGAATCATCTTGTACTTGAACATTTAAGTGGGGTAAAAGGAGGTTGCCCCCTCGAAGAGGCTTATTATCTTAAATTATTTCTTTTTCAAGGCATTAAGTACTTTTTCTGAGGTTTTTCCATGCTATATTGATATTTGGTTCTTAACATATGGTATCAGAGCTCAAGGTCTCGGGGTTTCATTGCTACATCTGAGACACCTTGGCATTTTCACTATAACTTGTTTCCTACAACATTTTAGAAGGAACGGATTAGAGGATATTTAGTAGACGGATCAAGGTACGTTGGGTTAAAAATTCATCTCCTGATGCCTTATACTTTCAGACATACAGCTTGTACAAGATAGGGTTCTGGAATCATCCTGAACTGAGTCATTGCGTAATTTTCGCTATAAAAACTTTTTTGTAACGTTTCAGACCCTGAAATTTGGAGGATATTTACATGAATTATTAAGTTATCTGTGGTAAAAATTTCAGCTTCTGGGTCATCTTGAATTTGTAGATACACCCTGTGTAAGATAGGGTATCTAACTAGTCCTATTGACTAGTCTCAAGAAGGTGTTCTAGGTAAAACAATCATAACTTCTTCCTAGAGTATCCAAATTGAGTGGGACTAGTTTCATTGGATCGTGGATAGTCTGTAGTATTTCTGGTACAAGTTTCAAAATTTTATATCAATTATTTTGTGCGGGGCATGCTATACAAGTGATATCTTCTGGAAAGGCCAAAAATTGGCAAGTTGTGGGGAAGTTACCGTAGATTCCACTTGGAAAGATGAGTCTTTTATACAGAAGCATCCAGAGTTACTCAAGCATTGCAGACAACACTTGTCTCAAGGGGAGGGGCATGTTAAGCCCTAACATTGGCTCATCACCCCTTAATTGGGGCATATTATATTAGTAATGTTATTTTATTTATGTCAGCTTTAGGCCATTAGTTGTAATTATACCTCCTAGTCTCCTATATATACCAAGGAGACATTTTCATTTTGAATCATCTTGTACTTGAACATTAATTGGGGTAAAAGGAGGTTTCCCCCTCGAAGAGGATTATTATCTGAAATTATCTCTTTTTCAAGGCGTTGAGTACTTTTTCTGAGGTTTTTCTATGTTATATTGATATTTGGTTCTTAACACCTATCTTCTTAGGGTATTACACAAGGTGACTATGTAGGGGAAAATCTCCATGGTACCTGGAATCAACGTTGGCTAGACTCACTCGATCTCCTTGGAGGGTATACCCATGATTATGTGTGGGAGCTTGCACCAGAGTGTAAGTCCGTTAAGCAGGTCGTCAACGTAACTTTTCCACCCTAGCCCAACCCCTTCTTGTCTTGACTTCGTGACGTTGGATTTCATCACCAACTAGTGACTTCGGAACAAGAAGGTTTTGTTTTCTTGGTTTTGATTCCTATATTCTACTAGCGAGTGTTGTCTATTTACGTAGTTGGCCATAGATGTTTTCCATAAAAAAATTGGTTCGGCCAACATTGACCCTCCACGTCGTTCGCGTAGGATGCAAGGACTACCTCTGGAAGATCTGTAAGTTTCTTAGCCCTTTATCCCTAATCTGCCAGAGGAATCTCCTCAACATAGTGATATCCAGGACCACATACCTTCACAAGCGGAGAGAGCTGACTCTTTAGAAAGTTTTCGAATCATTTCTGATTCTTTGGACGCTTTTCTCTTACGTCCTGGATAAATGAGATGTATTCTCTGACTAAACTGATCCGGAGAACTTTTTCTTGACACTTCTGGAATACCAACGGAAGTCCTTGCTGGACTTGAAAACAAGGATCCTTTTTGGACCACTGACATATCTCGAACTCCGACTTCTAGACAGAACCCTCCCTTCTTAGAGGCAGGAGCTGAGATACCTGTCATTTCTAAACCGCCCAAAACATCTACTACATTTACAATACCTTTAGATCATTTTAAAAATACATCTTGTTATTTCTTCACTGGTTCAGAGGTTGGTCCTAGCTCAACTATCCCTCTTCAGCAGGCCAATTCCACAATGGTCCCAAACACTAAGATTATCCCCACCGGGAACACGGTAGCTAGCCAACCTCCTATTGTTACACCGTGTTCATCTAGACAAATCTCGTCACTCCCTCTTGGGTATAATTCCTTGAATTCTTCTATCCCCATTCCTACCCAAGTTCCATCTAGAGCTTCTGGAGTCTTTACTCCTCCTGGGTATAATGTTTCTTCTGGTTCTATTCTGACACCATCCCAGTTCCTCTCTGGAGGGTCTTATCCACCTTTTATAGGAGGATTCAGACCCAGTGGCTCTACCACCTTTGGAATTTTCACTCCATTATTCACTTCTAGTTATCAGATTCATATTGGGGGACAATATAACCTAGGGGGAAAAAATCAATTTGGAGGTCAAACCCAAATTGGGGCATCATCCTCACCTAAAGGAAAACCCCCACTCGGAGTATATAATTCACAATATGGACAGAAAATCCCCAGATCATTAGCCCAGTATTGGAATCTTCTTATTCAAGGAAATCTCCAATCATCTGGGGGGAAACAACCTCGGGTTAGCTATTTTATATCCCCTAGTTCGGGCTAGTCATACCTCGGTTCTTCCAATCTATTTTGGGTTTGAACATTCAATATAGTGTCCCTCCCCAAGAGAACATCTCCAATTAGTACAACCCTATGGGAAACATGCCTCCACACACACGTCCAAATCTGTTAGGCCCTTCGCCTCACATACAACTTGCTTATGGTCCTACTGGTCTACCGACAGGACTCCCTCCCCAAAGTTACCAGAATCCTCCTGTGAATAGACAATTACCTTTTTTAGCCACTTTGGATCTACTTGATTTGTCTAGAATCTTGAATGATCTTATCCTGCATTCTCCCAACTGGCCCGTGATACTGGACAAATTACTGTCTGACATCCCAAAATTTGGCGGTAAATCAGGAGAGGATCCGAACAACCATGTCATGAATTTCCTCCTTTGGTGTTCATCCAACTCTTTCATGGATGATTCCATTCGGTTATGACTCTTCCAACAAACTCTCACGGGTTTAGATGCAAAGTGGTATATAGAACTACCACGAGGTTTCTTCACTGACTTTAATACCCTAGCCATGGATTTCCTTACACACTACTAATTACCGATCCGTTATGAAACAGGAACCGAGATATTGAGTTCCTTCAAACAAACTAAAGCCACTCACATCTCTGATCACATTCATGAGTGGAGACAAACACGATGTTTGATCAAACTCGATCTTTTGGATCAGTTGTTGGCAGAGTGGTTCACAAAATCATTCTTGAATAAGATCTCTCGTGATATTTACATGGGTGGAGTTGTCACCGAGGAACAGGCTATCAGTCGCGCTCAGTACCTCAACCTTGTTTATTCATAGACGGGTACTCTTTACGAATTACTCCCTGATGCACCTCGCCCTTCTACTACCGCTACTTCAACTATCCTTGCTACTTCTCATGTGGATGACGGTGTGATTGGCACTTTCCATGCTCAACCTCAAAATATGCAAGCCTCTCCCACCAACACCAAGCATAATGCTTCTAATGTTCAAAATGCTCCATCTCCTACTCCTCCCATCGAAAAAACCTCTAAGGTTAACTCTGTTCAATCTACCCCTGTCGGAAAGAATAAATCTAAAAGAGGGAAGGGTAAGAATAAGGAGGAAAAAAATAACCCGCAGTCTGAGAAAACCAAAACCCAACTTGTTGATGATAAGGATAAGTGAAAAACCTGATACCCTTGCCTTATCTATGGTGATGATCACTATATGAAAGATTTCCCAAGATGGGTTGAGGTTACTAAGTTCCTCCAAGGGGCCGTGAAACCTCCCACACCTGTCATTTTGTCTCAACCTTTCTCTTCTCAACAACAGGCCCAATTGGTCATCCATGACCAACCCTCTCCCTCCACTACTTATTATGTACTCATGTGTACTGGTGATTCCATAAAGAATGACGTTACACTGACCACTCGAGCCAAAGATTATTCTTCCTCAAAGGAGAAGGTTGACGATATACCACCTTCATTTGTTCAACAACCTCCTTCAACTTCACCTCCCAATTGTCCTCTTCATATCAAAAGACCGAGTCTCGATACAGTTCTTCACCCTCCCCCAAAGGGTGTTGTTCAAAAGTCCACCTTTAACCCTCATGGATGTGCTGCCTAGAACTACAATATTGTAGAAGATCTGGCGCAACACCTTCTGCGATGTCATCTCTCGATGATTCGGATTTATGTAGGAACACAATGAAATACATAAATACACATAAACACAGAGATGCAGTGGAAATAAGACTTCATTTCATTAATAACAAATGACTGAAATATGCTTACAGACAGAATGGAAATCAACTAGCTAGGGCACTGGTAGCTTATTTCTGAGAAGAGATGTGGCGGATACTGGCCTATGAACTGTGTTACAATGAGGCTCGAAGGCCTATTATTATTGAGAAACAATGGAAAACCCTAAACATCCAAAGACCTAACCCTAGGAGATGAAACGCTAAGACTATGGGCTCCGTTTGGGTAAGTTGGTACATCAACTTCCTGGGGACGTAACTTTGGCATACGATCTCCGTTTGATGTGTTCCATACCTAGTTAGAAATATCTATCCGAGGACTAAAAATTTTGGGTGAGAAACATGATCTATGTTCCATGTTGCTCCCCGTTTTCCCAAAAAACGTCATTTAAGGCCTCAAAACGGCTCTGGAAGTTCAGGACTGGAAAAACTACTAAAAATAGTAAATTGTGCGGAAACTGGAAAACTGAAAGAAGCAATGGTGGGGGTCCAAGTGGAATAGGTGGGTGGCCACCAATATCCACCTGGACCATTCATCCCCCCTTAGGAAGAAATGGTCCCCATTGCGTTGAGTTCCTCCATGAGATGAGGAAACTTCTACTAAACTTGGTCCCTGGTGAGCCACTTGCCTTGGTGAAGGAGTTGGCCTGCTTTGACAACTTGATATAGTGGTATCCTTTGTTTTTGGGTGTTCTTGATCTATGTATCCATGATCTGATCCGTTCTGGCTTGTTCCATGTAGTCTGTATTTAACTTTGTTGGTGTGAGTTGTTCTGCCATGTCAGATGTGTCTAATAGAGGTGGAAAGTAGGACCGAAGGCGGTCCACATTGAACACTGGGTGAAAACCAAGGAATGGTGGAATGTTGAGCTCAAAGTCATTTTCCCCTACAACCTTGGTGAGGGTGTACGACCCATATCGGAGTGGATGAAGCTTGTGGTGGGGTCCAACGAAGCGCTCCTTTTACAAATGCAGCCACACTTTGTTGCCCACCTGGAAGTTGTGTGGCACTCAATGTTGATCATGTCACTGCTTGTACTTAGCATTGGCTCTGTCCAAGATGTCATGAACCTGTTGGCGGATGTGTTGAATGTGCTCAATGAAGTTGTTTTCCTTATCAGCCTCAGACTGGACATGAGCTGAATCTTCCTGAGTAGCCACAAATGGCATGGCTATGTCAATGGGACATAGTGGCTGGAATCCCAAGCCCACTTGAAAGGGGTTGTGACTGGTTGAGCTATGGAGAGCCTGGTTGTAGTTTTGTTGTACATAGGGGAGGCTCTCATCCCATGTGCGTGGATGATTTGAATTGTACATGCACAAAATGTGTACGATCATCCGGTTGACGACCTCTGTCTGGCCATCAGTTTGCGGATGGAAAGCTGTGGACTTGGTGAGCTTGGTGGCCAGCGTCGACTAGAGGCTAGACCAAAATGTATTGAGGAACCTGCTATCCCTATCTAAGATGATAGACTGTGGGATCCCAAAGTGTACCCACACTCGTTCAAAGAAGAGTTTAGTAGTGGCTTCTGCTGTGATATTCTTCTTCCAGGCCATCATAATGGACATCTTTGAGAATCGGTCGACGACCACAAAAACACAGTCATTGCTATGTTTAGTAAAAGGAAGGCCCGACATGTAATCCATAGAGATGGATTTCCAAGGTCGACTGGTGGTAGGAAGCGGAGTATAGAGGCCTTGCTTCTTGATGGTCGGTTTAGCAATGGCGCAAGCAGTGCATGACTTGATGTACTTCCTGACATCTTGTCGAAGGTTCGACCAATAGAAATACTTTTGAAGTACTACCACAGTTTTCTCGACCCCGAAATGCCCAGTGACCCAACTGTAGTGCGCCTCCCAAATCATCTTGGCACACTCACTTGAAGGAACACAAAGGTGTCCTAGGTGACAAAGCAGGGCATCCTGGAGGTGAAAATTGGGAACTTTCTTACCCTCCAAGAGTGTATTGTATGTGTGGCCGAATTTTGGATCACTTGTGTAGAGAAGCGGCGAATCAAAAGTCTCATGCCCACAAGAGTTGAGCACAGTGGTTAGCGCCATGATGGGTGGTCGACTGAGGCAATATGCAAGATTATTGGTGTTGCCTTTTTTGTACTTAATGTTCAAATGAAACTATTGCAGGTATGTGGACCACTTCTGATGGCAATCGTTCTGCAACTTCCCTTATGTCTGTATGAATTGCAGGGGTCGGTGGTCTGTGTGGATGACTGTTTCCTTTCCCAAAATGTAATTCTTCCATTGTCGACAAGCTTGCACAATGGAATACATTTCTTTGTCATAAGTGGGATACTTCTAGACTGTTTCGGAAAGTGTCTCACTGTGATATGCCCCTGGATGCCCATATTGAGTAAGGACTGCCCCAATAGCATAGTCAGAGGCATTTGTCTTGATCTCAAATGGTTGTTGCAAGTATGGTAATGTGAGCACTGGTGCAGAGCAGAGGCGATGCTTTAACTCCCCAAACTCCTTCTATTGAGATTCAGACCAAAATAATTTTTCTTTAGCTCCTCCCTTGGTGACTTGACTCAAGGGCCAAGTGATATGAGAGAATCCCAACACAAACCTGCGATAGAAATTGGCAAGACCTAGAAAGCTGCAGAGCTCTGTTAGGGTTGTTGGGGCTGGCCAATCCTGAATGAATTGGATCTTTGCTGGATCCACATGCACCCCCTTCTCATCAATAGTGTATCCCATATACTGAACCTGGGTTATGCCAAAAATGCATTTCTCCAAATTGGCACACAACTTGTATTGCCGCAATGTTTGGAGGACCTGTTGGATGTGGTGGAGGTGCTCTTCCTAAGTCTGGCTGAATATTAGAATGTCATCCAAGTACACCACTACAAATGAGTTGGTGAATGGCTGCGGGATGTCTTCCATTAGCCTCATGAAGGTTGCAGGGGCATTCGTCAACCTGAAAGGCATGACCAACCATTCAAAAATGCCCTCCTTAGATTTGAATGCAGTCTTCCACACATTAGAGGGGTCGATTGGCACCTAGTGATACCCAGACTTCAAGTCGATCTTTCTGAAATATTTCTCCCCCTTGAGTTGGTCCAGAAGGTCATCAATCCATGGGATCGGACACCTATTCTAGACAGTGATCTTGTTCAGTGCCCAATAGTCAATGCAGAGTCTCCAAATCCCATCCTTCTTCTGCACCAACATGATCGGCCTCCCATAGGGTGATGAACTTGAATGGATGTGACCTTTCTACAATAGATTCTAAATCTGCCTCTTGATTTCGTCATTCTCCAGGATAGAGCACCGGTAGATGGGTCCATTGGGAAGCAGTGCACCCGAGGTCAGATCGATGGGGTGCTTCACCTTGCAGTGTAGAAGCACCCATGTGGGGGAGGTGAAGATGTCCTCGTACTCCTCCACGACCTTATCCATCTGTTGTTTTCATGCAGTAGGGCCCTGTCTGGAGGTCATGGCCATAATCTTCCTCTTTCATTGAGGGCAGATCATTAGGAAAAAAAAATTCCTGGTTTTGGAAATGAGCTTACTGCATTGTTTTGCAGTAACCAAAGAGATGGTGGTAGGCGGTGCTATCTCTGGTATCCTGTACATCTTATTTACCAAAGTGATAATAACATCATGAGGCCTGGAATCATACACAACATGTCGCTTCCACAAGTATGGTTGGCCAAATAATACATTAGAAACATCAAGAGGAGAAATTTCACATAATACCTCATCCGTGAAGGGCTTGATGTTGTAGGGAAGGTGACATTATTGACTAACGCGGAGGTCTCATCCTTGGTGCAACCACCCGATGGTGTATGGTTGTGGGTGTGCTGTGGTCGGAAAGCCTAGCTGCTTCACAACCTCTACCGAGATGAGTTTCTTCTGGATCCCACTGTCGACAATGAACTGCAACGGGGAACCATTTACCCACATCTTGGAATGGAAGAGATGCTTTGCCTCCTCTGGATCTTCTAGTTCCTCCTTCTGGATCTTCATGGTGGAAACGGTGGCATTGGGCTCTGCATCGATAATCTTCTTCCCCCTGTCATTCCCCTTGTCAGGTTCTGATTCAGATTCAGAGCATGCATCCGATTCAGAAGCCTTCAACTTAGCTACCAGTGACTACTTGGCCCGACACTCACTTGTGTTGTGAGTGGAGCTCTTATGAAACTCACACCACTTCCCCGTGTCCTTTTTTGGCTTCGTGGTGTTGTTATTTTCTTGTGGCTTTGGTGAGTTGTCCTGGGCTGCCCCACCTTGGCTTGGTCCTTTGTTATATGGTTTGGGGGTACCTTTCCCTTGCTTCTGATTTGCAGACCCAAAGTCTCGCTTCTTCTGTTTGAACTTCTTCTCAATCTTGGCAGCATATCGGTATGCCACACCAAGCGAGGAGATGTCGAGGAAATCCATTTGCTCCTAAATGTATCTGTGAAGACAACTGCGGTACTTTAACACCAAATGTTTCTCTGAATCTTTGATACCCAACATTGTGCGTAGGGTATGAAACAGATTCATCATCTCATGCACATCTTGGTCCCTTTGTTGCCGCAGCATAGTCCATTGTATGCATTTGTCCTCATAGCTCCCCACGAGTAAATATTGTTCCTTGATGGCATCTTAGAAATAATTCCAAGTGGGTGTAGCCAAGAAAAGAGAAGTTTCTCCCTCGCCCTCTTTCTCCAGGTAGGTTTCCCACTAGTCTTTGACATGGGGGGCGGCTTTGAGGAGTGTAAAAATAATATTTTCTCGGTCGAAAAAGTCATGAACCGAGAAATATCCTTCTAACAGATTCAACCATCTATCTATGACATCTGAATCTATTTGTCCCTCAAATATGGGAATGTCAAAGTTTACTTGTACCTTAAAAGGAGTGGCGCCTCCAAAGTGGTTGTTGGATGTCGATGCACCGCCAGTGGGAATCTGTTGAAGAATCTAGGCAAAGTTGTCCATCATCGCGTTCCTTTGTTTCTCGAGGGCCTCCTCGAGCAACATTTTGATAGGATCTCATGCTCCCTCATCTTTATTTTCTTCCCCCATGGGTGGTCATCAGGGTTTGTGAGGCTGATCTTGCAAAGGTTCAACCAGATCGAGCCCCAACTCCTTATACCCCGACCTCGTTGGGAACATGCAAAGAAGGATCGAGAATGAGTAGACTGCTCTGATACCACTTATCTATATTTATGTAGGAACACAATGAAATATAGAAATACACATAAACACAGAGATGCAGCGGAAATAAGACTTCATTTCATTAATAACAAATGACTGAAATATGCTTACAGACAGAATGGAAATCAACTAGCTAGGGTGCTGGTAGCTTATCTCTGAGAAGAGATGTGGAAGCTACTGGCCTCTGAACTGTGTTACAATGAGGCTCGATGGCCTATTATTATTGAGAAACAATGGAAAATCCTAAACATCCAAAGACCTAACCCTAGGAGATGAAACGTCAAGACTATGGGCCCCGTTTGGGTAAGTTGGTACATCAACTTCCCGGGGACATAACTTTGGCATATGATCTCCATTTGATGCGTTCCATACCTTGTTAGAAAGACCTATCTGAGGACTACAAATTTTGGGTGAAAAACATTAATCAACAATCCATGTTGCTACCTGTTTTCCCAAAAGACGTTGTTTAAAGCCTCAAAACGACTACGGGAGTTCAAGACCCAAAAAACTGCTAAAAATAGTAAACTATGCAGAAACTAAAAAATTGAAAGAAGCAATGGTGGGGGTCCAAGTGGAATAGGTGGGTGGCCACCAATATCCACCTGGATCACTCGAAGTCCTTCAAATTTTCCCTACTCAACGGAAGGCACTGCTAAAGGCTATCAGTGGAATTGATCCTATGGATACAAATTTGATAATTTTTTACCTCGAAGATCGCATTTTGAGACTCCCCCCTCAACTAGCATTCCAGATACAAGTTGTTGTCTCTGACCAGAAAGTTTGTAGGACTGTTATTGATGAGGGTGCCTCCATGTGTGTAATGTCTATTGCCTGTTGGAAAGCCATTAGCTCTCCTCCTCTTACTGAATCACATAACACGCTTAAATCCTTCAATGTATCTCGCTTTAAATCCTACGGTGTACTTCCTTCATTGTCTATTATGATGGAAGGCAAATTGGTCAACGTTGAAGTTGAGGTCTTTGATGCACCTCTCGATTATAACCTCTTAATTGGTCATAGCTATATTGATGCGATGCACACTGTTGTGTCTATTGTTTTCTATGTTTTACGTTTAACACATCACACAAAAGGTGTTATTGGACAAATCGATAGGTACAGACACTAACATATCTCCCTAGATCCACCTGGATCTAGAAAAAAATAGGACAAGACATGACTCTTTCCCTAAGTTGTAGTCATTCAATCTACTGATAAGAAGGAATAAGTGACATACCTTTATATTGCTTCCTTAGGTCTTTGTTGCTCCCGCTTTTCTTTGACGCTCTTGTGAAGTTAGGTCCAAGACAACACAAACCAACCAAAGTGAAGATAGAAAAGTATACTCAATGTCAACTTATGCATATGATCAAGGAGTTATGCTATAAAATAAGAGTGATTTTATGGGAAAGGGACATGCCACTGTATTATATTAATTGAAAGTAGAAGATACAACCTAAATGCCTTGATGTTGCAAGCTTCCTTTCAGTGACTCTTGGTTCCAACAAGCACACTTTCTCTGTACTTGCATGAAGAAGATCCAATTCCTCTTGATAGACCAAATAGAGTCTTCAAGATTTTGTCCAAGCAGGGTTCTTCACACAATTCTTTCACCAATTCTTCATTCAATCTTTCTTAGCCTTTTCCATGAGAAACCTTTCAATATATAGGAGAAGGAGGGATGGTTACATGGATGAGGATGATCCCACCAAATCTAAGAAGTCAGTAGGATGCCAACCATGCGAATTCCAACTCATTTTCTAGAAGATCCCCTTCTAGAACCTTCGTGACCTCTTCTCCTTTCCAAGATTAAAAATAGGTTGAAACCCTATCTATGGAGCAGACTATGAATAGTTCGCACCCTAAGTGTGGGTGGCCTGCGAGAATGAGGGATTCTCACACTCTGTAACATAGGCAGCTTGCGAACTCATCTTAAAAATGGATTTTTTGGAAGAAGAGAGCAGCCATCTTTCTCAGGCAAAAGGTTATTGTGGGAGCCTGAATACATCACCTGTAGAGACATCACCAAAGTGACCAAAATCATGTGTAATAGAATTCCCCCCAAAGTATGAGGCTAGAATCTGTGACGGCTGAAATACATTGTAAACTGCATGTTTGTGTCAGAAACCAGGAGCGCACCTAATCGAAAACTTGTAAACAATCAAGCATCTGTAGAATATAATACCAGTTCTGAGGTAGGAATTCCCATGCTCAGATCACAAATGATTGGAATCACAAATGTAAGTCATGGCCACCAATTATACACCATGGATCCATGACATAAAAAATTATACATAGCCACCAGGAATAATCTATGAATCTATGTGAGAAGATTTGAATTAAGACGACATAGCCACATGACATACAAAGTGGATCTATGGACCAACACAAATCATACATACTCCATCGCAACCTGGATCAAATGGATGAGACCCAGGGTCTTCAATCCCGTCACCTGAAAGTATGAATCTAGCCATGCGATTACATGTGTTGAAGTCGAACATGGTAGAAACCACTTGATTACTGGTCATTGATGAAAACCATTAACAAGTGCGAGAGAAATCATCATTAATGTCAATGACTCCCAAGGTACCGAAGTACAATCTGAATGAATGCGAATGAATGAGATGAAGTCGAACACTCGATGAAATCTCTCAATCATGGATCAATGATGTGAAACCTTTGTCTAAAGCGAAGAGACCTGCCATTAAGGCATGCAGGTTCCAAGGTACTAAATGATTTCTAAGTCTCATTTCTGGATAATGAGTTGGAATCGATGGAACACGACTCATCACATGAGGGCCTTGATGTATCCCCCATCAATGAAATGAAATAAGTAATAGATTTTGAAGATGAGACAAAGTATGAATATGAGTCGAAATGGACATAGGTAAGGCCGACATAGTAAGAATGGACAACTGTAGATGGCCGACTCAATAGAGGGATCGTGTGAACTTCTCTTGAACATATGAATGACATGACCAAAGACTTGGCAGCACTGACTCAAAGATGACCCAAGATATGACCTTGTAGCAAGTCGAACGAGAGACAAATGGATTTCCAAACCTGGATTAAAATGATGAATAGGGGGTGTCATGTTCAAGAGCGACGCTTACTGCCATTAATATGAATACGAAAACACATCCCTTTCCCACAATTTCCCCGACCATTTCTGGCGAGTACTTCTTTATTTTTACGCAGGCTTGAGGAGGATAACATATGCTTGTTGATGTAAGCTCATCCTTCAAATGAGTCCCTTAGAGTATATTTAACGAACCCTAGGAAGGAGTGGTTTGGTCCCATCACGGGTCTGTCCATGTTTGTTTAACAAGTCCAAGGATAGAAAACTCAGTAGTTTTTCATGTTTTGAGAGTCTGAAAAACACTTAAAGAGAACTCTCCTAGTTCCTTTTTCGTAAATAAGTTCGACGAGACCGAAAACATGATAAACTATCGTTCGTCGAATGTTTTCTTCAGATACTTTAACAAGTGTGAAGAGAACAAGATCGCTCGGCAATCTTTTTGTTTTTATGGAGCATGAAAAGAGCTTAAAGGATACTCCCTTAGGTTCATCATTTTCGTGTTACCATAAAAGTATGAAAAGACGAGAAAAAGTATACTCGGTTACGTTCTCATATATTTGTGAGCACGAAAATGAACAAAGACCGAGCTCGAGGTTTTTCCTGTAAAAACCCTAAAAAAGTAGTCGTACATGCGACAAAAAAAGGAAAAAACACCTGTACTCCTTCGTTTGGACTTCAAAGTTGTTATATCTACAAGAAACCACACTCTTGAGGCTATTAGGGCATTAGGTTTTATAGACAAAATAATATAAAAAATCAACAAAATTGGTAAAAAGTGAATAAATATGGGCAAAAAGGGCTTTTACCATTTCATTGTGATTTTGCCAAAAACTTTGCCCAACACACCTCATTTTCCCCAAATTTCTTTTCTCGATTGCGGGAGGCACAAGCGACCATTCGACAAACCATTTCCGCCAACGAGGTAATCTTTTGATCCTTTAACTTTTCCATGGCTCATTTTTTGTTTTTATTGGAAAGTTCTTGGGTTCTAAGTCCATTCTTGGGCCCCACTATGCATTCGAGCATTCTGGCAGGCGGGCTTTGCAGGACCTGTGAGAATCTAGGATTCTCACAGGTGGCCTTTGGGGCACCTGCGAGAATCTCGCACTGTGACAAAGGATCACCTGGGAGGGCCAAAACCTAGATTCTAAAGTTAAGTTTTTCCCAATAAAAATCATGCAAAAGTTTGGAACAAGTTGCTAACTCTTCTTTCATGGCTCTTGTGCAGGTGTTCGACCATCACAATGATGGATTGGAAAGAAAGAGAACATGAGGAAGATAATGCTATTATCGGGAATAACCTGGGTACAGTCACTACCCTCCGGGATTGTGGGCTCTTGACATTCTTTAGGATTTCGGGCATGAGAGCCCAACTCAGATTGTTGGAATACTTGGTCCATATGTGGGACGTGGACCAATAGTTATTTCACATGGGAGTCCACACGTTGACCCTAGATATCGAGGATATATATTTTCTAATAGGGTTATCATGATGTGGGTACCATGCTATCTTAACCAGTGGCTAAGGTGGAGGACTCCCCATGAGTGAGTATTGTCACCAGTACTGTGTTCCTAAGGAAGAAAGAAGCAAGGGTAAGGTTGCTATTTGGGGGGTCCAAGACTTGACCTGCGAACCATATTGTTCACTATAGCATGCATGGGCGGGAGTGCAGCTCCACACATGGCTCTCCAGAGCTACTTCCAATACGCCACATAGTGCATAGAGCCTCTGGTCTTCAACTGGTCGGATGCAGTTCTCTGCAATATGAAGAGGCAATTGACGAAGTGTAGGAGGGGTAACTTGAAGCAGTTTGGGTATGGATCACTTTTGGTGTCCTTCTTCCTCAAGAGGGTCCCATTGCTGATATTGCAGGTTGATTGGGGTTTATTGGCCCCACAGCATCCGAGGATGTTGAGGTGGTGCAACCTCATGGATTGACACGTAGTAGGGTCCATCCTCAAGTATAATGATTCATTTTTCGACTGGTTGTGGCCCCAGATGCTGATGATTGATGACTACGCATACACTGGTTTGGATTTTTGAGGGGATCCGGATTTGGCCCTGTCTGAGGATGCTCAATGGGGTGATTTAGGTAAGAAGTACAAATTTTGTTCTTTTTTTAAATTCTTTTGCAAGTTTTATCATATGAAATGTTTTTGTGTTTATCCAAGAGCTAATTAAAAAATCTCTTTTTGATGACACAGATGTGGGGCCATATCGACCTCCAGGAACATCTCCTGTTCAACGACAAGGAGAGGAGGCTCCAGCAGCAAGATGGGATGTCGAAGACTACAAGGTAGTGGTGTAGAACTTGGAGGGGTTGACCGCTAACATACCAGATATGGCTATTGAGGAGATCCCCAGACGTTACCAGTGCCATACTGCGGGTGTGTCCGAGTCTATTAGTCGACTGCTTCATAGGGTAGCTCGAGAAGTTGTGTGTTATCATGAGCGTCATCTGTGACACTATTTTGTAGAAGCCATGGGCTTCGTATTTTTGAGATTTTGGTCCTTGGACATAAACTTTTTGTAAACACTTTTGATCTTTATATACATATATATGGCTCTTACCATATTATCTTGTGTTGTGTTATACATGTAATGTGTGATTTGTTTATAAATGGCCCAAATGTCCGTCTAACACATAGTTAGCTAATGCATCAGTCAATGCATTTAGACATCTAGGAATGTGTTGATACTCAATATAATCAATATAACGTTCCAAGAGGCGAATTCGTAAATATACCCGTAATAAAGTAGGACTTTGAATAGCATAGACATTACTTAGCTGTAGTACTACTAGATGCGAATTGAGTTGTATAACTAGGTGGCAGATATCAAGTGAAATAGCATCAACCAACAATTCAACGACGATGCTATATTATGAAATATTATTGGTCGCACGACCAAGGAACACACCTCGCAGACTGATAAGTTCATTTGTAGGTGTGTAAATTGCCCATGCAACAGAGGCAAGGTTCTGAGTACTATGGCTAGCGCCATCGGCGAAGACAATGTGGGGTAGAGAAGACTCCGACATCTGGAAACCAAGCACAATGTAACATAAGTGGTCAAGGGCAGAGACCAAAAAAGAATACTACAGTAACACACAAAAAGTATGATACAATAAAATACAGGCACTTATGTACAGGTGATCTTAGGCATAGTACTTCTTTAAGTACAACCCTTTTCTGGGTTCACTCAAACGGATACCGTCGTAGTCTACCAACTCGTAAGCTCCTTTCTCCAAAATGCGTCTGACGATATAAGGACCTCGCCACATAGCTTCAAATTTTCCATCTCCTAGCATATTCCGATCTTGTTCGTAAAGAAGAACCAAATCACCTTTGGAGAAGACATGTGGCCTGACATGTTTTTCGTATTGGGCTTTGATGCATTTCTTCTAGGCTTCTATAACTAGAGTGGCATCGCAACGAGTTTCGTTTAATTGCATGAGATACAATAGACGTTCTTCTTTGGAAGAAGTGTTTGGGAGAAGTTTGATGGCTAGTTTTAGGGAGGGTATCTCACATTCAATCGACAAGATGGCTTCTATACCATAAACTAACTGGAATGGTGTAAGCCTGGTAGCAGACTTAATGGATATTCGGTAAGCCCACAATGTTGAAAATAACATTGTGTGCCAACTCATTTTGTGAATACCGATCATTCATCGAAGCATGGTAATGAGGAATTTGTTTATTTCTTCAACTTGGTCGTTGACTTGTCGGTAATAGGGTGTTGAGTTTTCATGGAGAATATCCAACTTTTCAGTGAGCTCAGACATCATGAAGTTTCTAAAGTGGCTACCATGATCAGTAACGATAGCTCGAGGCACACCAAAATGAGCAATGATGTGATTGAATATGAATAATGTTGCAGTCCTTCCAGTATTGTCGAATGTTGGCATCGCCTCGACCCATTTCGTAAAATAATCTACGGCTACAATATTGTATCCATGCCCCCTAGCCGAGGGAGGGTGACATGTCAATAAATCGATACCCCATTTTGCAAAAGGACTAACGAAGACCACAGGGTGTAGAGGAGCAGGGTGTGATCGTATTTTATTGTTGTAGGTTTGGAAAGCATGGAATTTTTGGATGATGATTATATAGTTATTGAATAAAGAGGGACAAAAGTACCATGCTCATAAGATCATTTGGGCAGTAGCATACCCAGACATGTGACCACCACAAGCTTTAGAATGGCGGTCGTTGAGGGATTTCTCGGCTTCGTCAAACATGAGGTAGCATTGAAAAATGGAGTCAATCCCACGACGATAAAGAGTATCACCGAGGATAATATACTGACAGTATTGGTAGCATATTCGACGACAGTCAATGCTAGAAAAATTGGGTCAGAAAGTCTGGGTATGGAGATATATGATGATATCTCTATGCCAAAGGTCATCAAAACTAATCAGGAAAACGGATTCATTGGGTAATGAATCAGCTGCTACATTTTCCATCTCAAAGAAGGGAAAGGTCGCATATCAACTCAGCAAACACCAAGGATTTCTTGGACTTAGCATGTTTGAATTCTAAGTCAAACTCCTGGAGTATTATGATCCATTTGGAGTATTTTCCCCCTATCAATTGGTGTGTAAGAATGTGCTGCATAGGGTTTCAGTTAGAAATTACTGTAGTCTTGCGAGAGAGGATATAGTGCCGGAAACGTTGAACAGCTTGGACAGATACCAAGGCCAATTTTTCAACATGTAAATACTTCATTTTGATAGTTGTGAGACTTCGACTCAAGTAATAAATGACATGTTCATCATGAGAATCATCCTCTTGGATGAGAACCATAGCGATGGTATAGTCCGAGGCTGCGAGGTAAAGGAAATAATCCCGACTGTAATTAGGTGGGGAGAGTAGTGGGGTACATTTCAAAGATAGTTTCAAAGCTTCAAAATCTCTATTGGCAGTGGTATCCCATATGAACTCAGAACCTTTCTTGAGCAGTCACGTAAATCCAAGAGTTAGCTCAACATAGTTTGGGATGAAGTGACGGAGAAAGTGTGTCTTCCCTTGCAAAATTTTTAACTGGCGAAGTGAGGAAGGAGAAGGGAGATTGAGAATCACCTCGACCTTCAAAGGATATACCCTAATCCCTTGAAGTGAAACAATAAAGCCCAGAAGTCATCCAGATTCTACGCAGAAAACACATTTGTGGGGATTCAAGCGTATATGGTAAAACCGACATCGAAGGAAAATGGAACGGAGGTGTATTGGATGATCTACACGGCGCATGGAATGAACAGGTAAGTCATCAATATATGGCTGCACAATATGATTTATGTCATGAAAGGCGTAAGACATAGCATGTTGAAAAGTTGCATCAACATTCTTTAAACCGAATGGGAGTTTTCGATAGGCGAAAGTGCCCCAAAGACAAATAAAAGTGGTCTTGTGTTGGTCCGCTGGTACGATATTTATTTGATTATATCTGGAGAAACTATCCATCAGAGAGAAGATTTCACCTCCGGCACAATCATCAATGATCTGGTCAATGAAGGGGGTAGAAAGTTGTCTTTTGGACAAGCTTTGTTAATGTCTCTATAATCAACACACGTGCGGATTGTGCCTTGTTTCTTGTCGATTGGAATAAGATTGGAAACCCAGTCAGTTATAGCCATCAGGTAAATGAGGCCAACCTTAAAAACTTTCTCAACTTCAAGCTTGATAGTCGCTGCTTTACGTGGGTGGACCGGATGAAGTTGTTGCCGGACGGGTTTAGCGTCCGGGTATGTCTTAATCTCATGTATCACAATGTCAGGGTCGATACCCAACATTTCTTCATAGCTCCAGGCGAAGACGTCACAAAATTCTTGGAAAAGAGACTTGTAGGTGACAACTTCGTCATGGGAACACAAAGCTTCGATATACACATTTTCGACAATTCCAGGTTTTATGGATATGTCAAGGGGGATGGTGGGTGAGATATTACTTAAGTTCCCTTCATAGAATAGATCATGTTTAGACTCGGGAATGGTAGAAATGACGACAACAGTCAATGGGATGAAGATCCATTGGTAACCCTTGATGGTGTGTTGTTCCAGGAAGAGGATGGAACGATGATGTAATCATCCCAAGGGATGTTTTCCATGGACATAACAAACATAATCATCTTGTCCATGGGAAAAATGATGCAGAAAGGGTCTGGAGATAAATCAACAAGAGAGGGGGTAGTAGGGGTTGCCGATTGAATGGCTTGATAAGCGGATTCGATCATACTCAAAGGAATTTCGTCGCCATAACGAAGATGATAGCCAGGGTTTGGTACCATCCATGGGTCATAAGACACAGGGGTTCCATGAACAGAGGTGGAGATCATGTTTATCGATGCGACAAACGAATGTGGAACATCGGGTGGTGGTATTGGAGTGGCAGAAGGCCAATTGGTCGACGAACACTACTTTTCCTTGATGTGGGAAACACATGACGCGGAAAAGAGTTGACACAACTGCATGCATGGAATCAATCCAGCTATGTCCAAGTAGAAGTTTGTAATCGAGAGGAGCATCAAAGACCTCCACTTCAATTTGGATTGTTTTGCCTTCTAACGTAATAGGCAATGAAGGGAGGACACCATAAGGCTTAAAAATAGAGCCATTGAAGGATTTGAGCGTGTTGTGGGATTCAGTCAAAGGAGGAGAGCTGATGGCTTTCCAGCAGGTAATAGACATGACACACGTCGAGGCATCCTCATCAATAACTGTCCTACAAATGTTTTTTTCGGAGACAATAACTTGTATTTGGAATGCGAGTTGAGGGGGTAACCTTGGAATGCGATCTTCCAAGTAAAAAATTATTAAATTCATATCCATAGGATTGATTCCACCAATAGATTTCATCAGTGCCTTCCATTGTATAGGAAAACTTTGAAGGACTTTGAGGGATGACATTGCGAGTGGTGCTTGGGCCAGATCTTCAATAATACTGTAGTTCTGGGCTGCACGTACATGAGGATTGAAAACCGATTTCCGAATGACACCCTTTAGAGGAGGGAGAAGAACTGTGTCTAGGCTCGGCCATTCGAGATGAAGAGGATCGTTGGTAGGTGGATTCATGGGAGATGGTTGGACCACTGAAGGAGGTATTACATCGACCTTCTCTTTGGAGGAAGAATAATCTTTGGCTCGAGTGGTAAGTGTGATGTCATTATTCTTTGAATCACCTGTACAAATTAAGACATATGATGTATTGGAGGGGGAAGGTTGGTCATGAATGATCAATTAGGCCTATTGTTGAGATGGGAAGGGTTGTGAAAATACGACCGGAGTGGGGGGTTTCATGGTCCCTTGAAGGAACTTAGTAACCTCGGCTTGTCGTGGACAATCCTTAGTGTAGTGATCATCACCACAGATAAGACAAGGGTATCGGGGTTTGCGCTTATCCCTATTGTCAACATGTGGTGTTTTGGTTTTCTGAGTTTGTGGATTATTTTTATCCTCCTTGGTCTCACCCTTTCCATTTTTGTATTTATTTTTTCCAGTGGGGGTAGATTGAAAAAAATTTACCTCAGAATTCTTGTCAGTGGGAGGGGTAGGAGACGAAGCATTTTGAACATTAGAAGAAATGGGTTTGGGGTTGTTGCTAGAGGTATGGACGGAATGCGGTTGGGCATGGAAAGTGCCAATCACACCTTCAGCTACATGAGAAGCAACAGGAGTGGTTGAAGTAGAAAAAGTAGAAGGATGAGTTGCATCAAGGAGTAAGTCATAGAGAGTACTGGTTTGTGAGTAAACAAGGTCTAGATATTGGGCACGACTAATTGCCTGTTCTTCGGTGACAAATACACCCATGGAAATGTCATGAGTGATGTCATTCATGAATGATTTCATGAACAACTCTGCCAGCAACTAATCGGGAAGTTTGAGTTTGATGAGACGTCGCCTCTGTCGCCACTCATGAATGTGATCAGAAATATGAATGGCCTTAGTTTGTTTGAAAGAACTCAAAATCTCGATTTCCATTTCTTAGAGAATCGGTAACTGGTAGTGGGCGAGGAAATCCATAGAAAGGGTGTTGAAGTCAGTGAATAATCCTCATGGTAATTCTATATACCACTTCGCGGTGGAACCTGTAAGGGTTCGCTGAAAAAGGCATAAACAAATAGAGTCGTCCATCAAGGAGTTGGATGAACACCAAAGGTGAAAAGTCATTACATGATTGTTCAGGTCCTCTCCTAGTTTTCCATCGAATTTAGGGATGTTGGATGGTAGTTTGGCTAGTATGGAGGGCCATTGACGATAGTGATGGATTGGATCATTTAAAATCCTTGACAGATCTGGGAGGTCCAGAGTGGCTAAGAAAGGTAACTGTCTATTCACATGCAGGTATTAGTGACTTTGGGGAGGGAGTCCCGTTGGTAAACTAGTGGGACCATAAGAAGTCTACATATAATGCAAAGATCCGGGAAGATTCCGTTGTTGGTGTGGAAGCAAGTAATTCATAGTGTTGTACCCTTGAAAAGGGGCGTGGGGTTGAGCATTCGAACCCCAAATAGGATTAGACATACTTGGATAGGGTTGGCCTATACTAGGGGGTTTGATGGAGCTAGCTTGAGGTTGTTGCCCCCTAGTTGAGTGAGGATTATGTTGTATAATATGATTCCAATACTGGGCCAAGGATGGAAGTATTTTTTTTCCATAGGGTTGGGTCGATCGGGGTTTCCCTCCAATCGGGGGTTGCGTTCTGGTTGGGATTTGTCCTACAAAAGGGGGTTGAGTTTGGCCTCCTTGGTGAAATTGTCCACCAACAGAAATTTGGTAATTAGGTGTGAAAGATGGGATGGTTCCACTAGGATTAGTGCCTCCGATAGAGGATGGAAGAGGTCCTCTGAAAGGGGGTGGAGGAAGTGTAAGAATGAAACTGGGAAGATGGTGCCCAAAAGGAGTGGAACTGCCAGGAGTCTTGGATGAGATTTGTGTAGGAGAGGGAATAGAAGCATTCAATGCATGATATCTGGGTGGAAGTGCTGGGGTGTTTCTGGGTGAAAGCGGTGTGCCAATGGGGGCTTGGCCAGTCGTTGTAATCCTAGTGTGAGGATTTGTAGTATCCAGGACCATTGTGTAATGGACCATTTGTAGAGGGAGAGTCAAGATGTGGTTAGCTGGCGGAGTGTCTGTACCAGGAAAATAATATGTAGTAGTAAAATGTATTGTGCCTGGATTAGATGTTTCGGGCAGCTCAGGTGCGACAGTGATATCAACACCTGCTCTTGAGCCAAAGAGATCCCATCTAAAAATTCTAGTAGTCCAAAAAGGATCTTGACCCTCAAGTCCTATGAAAGGTCCAGTTTGTGATCCAGAAGACTAAACAACTAGATCTATGGAAGAATTCACTTAAATAATATGTCTCTCAGAGTCGGTAGGAAGTCGAAATTCCTCTCGAGAATTGGTAATTCTGAACCGTTCCAATGAGTCAATTATTTCCACTTGTGGAGTGGCGACGCCTTGGACTTCACTCTATTGAGGAGAGCCCTCCAGTGGGTTGGTAGGCAAGGGTTGAGAACCTTCCAGATCTTCTGGGGGTAGGCCTTGCATTCTACGTGAACGACATGGAGGGTCAATTTTGATCGAGTTTCAAACTTATGAAAGAAATTCTATAGCCAACTTGGGTAAACAAACATCATGCACTAGTAAAATATAGGAAGAAAAACCAAGCAAACAAGACCTTCTAATTCCAAAGTCACTAGTTGGTGATGAAATCCAATGTTATGATGACGAGACAATAAGGGACTGGGCAAGGGTGGAAAAGTTACATTGACAACCTGCTTAATGGAATTAAACCTTGGTGCAAGCTCCCACACATAATCATGGGTATACCCTCCAAGGAGCCCAAGTGATTTTGGCCAACGTCGATTCCAGGTACGGTGAAGACTTTCCCGTTCACAGTCACCTTGTGTAAGACTCTAAGAAGGTAGGCTACTAAGGTTACCACCAACAATAATAATGCCTGGGGGAACAGTAGACAGTTCGATCCACATGCAAGGGTAGGGTATCTAGCCTGAAATCATCTTGAGAGGCTTCCACTCATCGTTGTGGGTATACCTTCAAGTGACCCCCGTAATACGTGAAATCTCTACACCCATATCAACAAAGCAAGGTGAGTAACTTTGTCAATCTCAATGCGACCTTGGGTTTGACCCTTGTGTGAGAAGGGCTTCCCAGGACAAAATGATGCAAATGGAATTTGACACTCCTTATCACAAGATACTATTGTGTGTTTTGTGCTTTGGAGAGTATGTTTCACTGCCTATTCCAAAGCTCTAGCCTAGCTAATGTTAGTGTAAAAGAGTCTTAGAAAAAGTTACTAGTTGGATTTTAAAATTGCACAATGTTATTAAAGGTTGTTGTTACTCAAAAGGAGACGGAAATGAAATTCATGTTGTGTGAGACTCTGACCCAAAAATGCATAAATAGTAATGAATGATACAAATTTTTGTTTGATGAATCCTATCTATAGGAGGGAAAGAGGAGTTTTTTGGAACAATACAAACTACGATGTATGATCTTCTTTGAAATAACCGTGAACAATGAAAATTCCCTATTCATTCTTTTTCAGTACTTGAATGCCAATATTTTCGAAAAAAGTTGCTTAAATAAGAAAATGTCTTTAATTTTTATTAGAAACCAAACAACAGGGGTGGAACTAAGAAAGAAAAAAACACGCAACCAACGAAAAAGAAATACACAACAAAGACCCAAACCAATCTTTCAATGAAGACAAAAATAACAAAACTGATAAGACCAGTCTCCTCAAATGCATATGGATAAAAAATTTCCAAGTAATAAGCAACTGAAAAGAACAAATGATCTCAACGTTTAAACCGATCAAAGGCTCCCAACCAAACAAGCACTCAGATTTCAAAACCATAGATTATACCCTTGTTGCGAAAAGGCCAAGAGGTAAAAATTGAGAAAACATGATCAAGAAGAACTTAATCATTCACGAGGTTTGAAGCCAAGAAACATTCAATCATTGGCTAAAGAAGTTCTTCCTAGACACACAAGAAAATATGGGCATCTGAGGACACAAAAGACTTCATCCAAAGTTTTTGCAAGTGGTTTCGCAAGCTAGAAGTGTATTACAGTGCGAGAATCAAGGATTCTCGGACGCTAGACACAAGCAAAATGTGAGAAGTTCACACTGAACTTAACAACAGGGTGCGAACTTTAGTAGTTCTCACAGGCTATAGAAGGGTGCAGTGCGAGAAGGTTTGTAATCAAGAAAATTTTTGAAAAAGGAAAAAACTTCTGAGGGAACTTATGGATCTAGGGAGTCTGTAAGGGTCTCCTCAAGACTTGGAGATTGATGGGAATGGAAAATGGTAGGTTAAGAGAAAATGGCCAAGAAAAAACCACCAAAGATGGGTTCCATCCCTAGTGGAGTTGCCAGTTGTGTTATCGGACAAATCGGTAGGTACAGACACTAACATATCTCCCTAGATCCACCTGGATCTAGAAAAAAACAGGACAGGACACGACTCTTTCCCTAAGTTGTAGTGATTGAATCTACTAATAAGAAGGAATAAGTGACATACCTTTATATCGCTTTCTTAGGTCTTTGTTGCTCCCTCTTTTCTCCGACGCTCTTGTGAAGTCAGGTCCAAGACAACACAAACCAACCGAAGTGAAGATAGGAAAGTGTACTCAATGTCAACTTATGCATATGATCAAGGAGTTATGCTATAAAATAAGAGTGATTTTATGGGAAAGGGACATGCCGCTGTATTACATTAATTGAAAGTAGAAGATACAACCTGAATGCCTTGATGTTGCAAGCTTCCTTTCAGTGAATCTTGGTTCCAAGACACACACTTTCTTTATACTTGCATGAAGAAGATTCAATTCCTCTTGATAGACCAAATAGAGTCTTCAAGCTTCTGTCCAAGCAGGGTTATTCAAACAATTCTTTCACCAATTCTTCATTCAATATTTCTTAAACTTTTCCATGAGAAACCTTTCAATATATAGGAGAAGGAGGGATGGTTACATGGATGAGGATGATCCCAAGAAATCTGAGAAGTCAGTAGGATGCCAACCATGTGAATGCCAACTCATTTTCTAGAAGATCCCCTTCTAGAACCTTCATGACATCTTCTCCCTTCCAAGATTAAAAATAGGTTCTCACCCTATCTATGGAGCAGACTGTGAACAGTTCGCACCCTAAGTGTGGGTGGCCTATGAGAATGATGGATTCTTGCACCCTGTAACATTGGCAGCCTACAAACTCATCTTAAAAATGGGTTTTTTGGAAGAAGAGATCAATCATCTTTCTTAGGCAAAACGTTCTTGTGGGAGCCTGAATACATCACCTGTAGAGACATCACCAAAGTGACAAAAATCATGTGTAACAAAAGGTCATCACTGTCAACTAGCTAGCCTTTTTCAACTCTGACACTCATACTAGCAACGTACCTTTTATCGTGAAGACACCACCTGGGTATGAGAACGTTGGTGTGGGCCTACTTAAAGATTCCACTATGATGGGAACGTTCCTGATCCCACCTTCCAATGTTCCACCTCCTTTGGTTGCCTCGATCAACATGATTTCAACCTTAGTTCACCAAACTCACCTGTCTTCCAACCCGTGGATCATTCTCGAACTTGGTGATTATCTTCACTATGGTGACCAAATGCCTTTAAGTCTGGTTGAATATTCCTATAATGCCATTCAATCAACAACCCCTTTCACCCCCTCTCTTGGTGATTCATCTTCTGACCTTCCATGTTGTTTTTCCCATAGATGATATGATTATGTCGGTTATGTCGATGGAAGACACCCCTTGGGATGATGGACATCATCGTTCCATTCTCTTCCTCGAACAAAACACCATCGAGAGTTACCAATGGATATCGACTCCGTTGACCGTTGTTGTCACTTCCTTTATTCCCAAGACATCACACAATGTGTTATATGAAGGGAACTTAAGTAATATTTCACCCACCGCCCCCCTCGAAATATCGATTAAACCTAGAGTTGTTGAAAATGTTCACATCGGAGCTTCATGCTCTTCTAACGAGGTTGTCGCCTATAAATCACTTTTCCAAGATTTTCGTGACATCTTCGCTTGGAGCTATGAAGAAATGTTGGGTATTGACCCTGATATTGTTTTACATGAAATTAATACGTACCTGGGTGATAGACCCGTCCAGCAGAGACTTTGTCCAGTCCACCCCCGTAAAGTAGCTGCTATTAAGATTGATGTCAAAAAACTTCTTAAAGATGACTTTATTTATCTTGTGGCTTTAACTGATTGGGTATCCAATCTCGTTTTAGTCAACAAGAAACAAGGTACGATCCGTGTCTGCATCGATTATAGGGATATAAATCAAGCTTGTCCTAAGGACAACTTTCCCACCCCCTTTGTTGACTAGATCGTCGACGATTGTGCTGGGAGTGAAATATTTTGTTTAATGGACGGTATCTTTGGCTATAATCAAATCAACATCTTACTCACAGATCAAAACAAAACCGCTTTAATTTCTCCTTGGGGCACCTTTGCCTACCTGAAACTACCCTTCGGTTTAAAGAACGTCAGTGTGACTTTTCAACGTGCCATATCTTATGCTTTTCATGATATTAAGCACATTGTAGAACCATATCTATATGACCTACCAGCGCATTCCATGCATTGTAGTGACCATCTGACACACCTCTGAGCCATTCTCCTCCGTTGTTGGTTCTATCGTATACGCTTAAACTCACACAAATGTGCTTTCTATGTGGAGTCCAATCGACTTCTAGGTTTTATCGTGTCATGCCAAGGGATTAGGGTTGATCCTTTGAAGTTTGAGGCGATCCTCAATCTCCCTCCTCTTCACCAGCTTCAAAGTTTGCAAGGGAAGGAATTTCTTTTACGTCGTTTCATCCTAAAATATGCTCAATTAATGCTCAGATTTACTCAACTTCTCAAGAAAGGTTCTGAGTTCGTATGGGATTCCATTGCCAACAAAGATTTTGAATCTTTGAAACTAAATTTAACCCATACCCCATTACTTGTCCCACCCGATTACTTCCTTTATCTCACTGCTTCGGACTCTACCATTGCCATGGTTCTAGTCCAAGAAGATGATTCACACGACGAACATGTCATTTATTATTTGAGTCGGATTCTCACAACTACCGAAGCCAAATACTTACATGTTGAAAAATTGGCCTTGGCAGCTCTTCAAGCTGTCCAATGTTTTTGTAATTTTTGATTGCAACCCGATGCAACACATTCTTACACACCAATTGCTAGGGGGGAAATACTCCAAATGGTTAGTAATTCTTCTGGAGTTTGACTTAGAATTTGAATGCACTAAGTCTAAGAAATCCTTGGTGTTTTCCGAACTGATATGTGACCTTCCCTGCATTGAAACAGAGAATGTAGCAGAGGATTCTTTACCTGACGAATCCCTTTTTCTGATCATTTCTGGTGACCTTTGGTATGGGGATATAATTATCTATCTCCAAACTCAGACTTTCTGGACCAATTTGTCTAGCACTGACCGTCATTACATACATTACCAAACCCGTCAATACATTATCCTCGGTGACACTCTTTATCGCCATGGGGTTGACTCCTTTTTTCGATGATGTCTCACCTATGATGAAGTTGATATGAATGACTGCCACTCTGGAGCATGTGGTGGTCACATGTCTGGGTATGCTACTGCCTAGAAGATCTTATGAGCAGGGTATTTTTGGCCTTCTTTATTTAAATATTGTATTACAGTCATCCAAAAATACCATTCTTGACAAACGTATAATAATAAAATAAGATCACACCCTGCTCCATTACACCCTGTAGTTTCTGTTTGACCTTTCGTGAAATGGGGCATTGATTTCATGACCTCTAACCCTCACTCGGCAGAGGGACATGGATATATTATTGTAGCCATGGATTATTTCACAAAATGGGCCAAGGCAATCCCTACTTTCGACAATACCAGAAAAACTGCATCCCTTTTCATATTTAATCATATTATTACTCGATTTGGGATCCCATAAGCTATCGTTACTAATCACGATAGCCATTTTTGAAACTTTTTGATGTCTGAACTTACCGACAAGTTGGGTTTTCGGTATGAAAACTCAACCCCCTACTATCCACAGGCCAACGACCAAGTTGAAGCAATAAATAAAATCCTTACCACTATGCTTCGTTGGATAATAGGAATCCATAAGACCACCTGGCATACAATGTTGTTTTCAGAATTATGGGCCTATTGGACATCTGTGAAGTCTGTTATGGGATTTACCCCCTTTCAACTAGTCTACAACATTGAAGTCGTTCTCCCGATTGAATGTGAAATACCATATTTGAAGCTATCCATCGAACTTCTCCCAAACATCTTTGTTGAAGAGGAATGTCTATTGTATCTTATGCAATTAGACGAGACCCGTCGTGATGGCACCCTAGTTATTGAAACCTAGAAGAAATGCGTAAAAGACCAATATGACAAGCATGTCAAGCCGCGTGTTTTCTCTGAGGGAGATCTAGTTCTCCTCTATGAACAAGATCGTGATCTGCTAGGAGCTGGAAAATTCGAAGCTATGTGGCATGGTCCATATATCGTCAAACAAGTGCTAGAGAAGGGAGCTTACAAGTTGGTAGATTATGATGGAATTCCTTTGAGTGAACCCATAAATGGGTTTTACTTGAAGAAGTACTATTCTTAGGCTGTCTCTGCATGAGTTCTTGTACTTTTACTATAACATATTCTTGTGTGTTACTTTTGTGTGTTTTTCATTATTTGGTTTCGACCCTCAACTGCTTACCTTGCGTTGTGCTTGGTTTCCAGATGTCGACATCTTCTTTACCCTATATTGGCTTCATCGATGGTGCTATCTGTAGTACTTAGAACCTAGCTTCCGTTGCTTGTGAAATCTACACAGCCACCAATGAACTTATCATTTTACAAGGTGTTTTCCTCGGTCATGCAACCAATAATATCGCAAAATATAGTGCAATCATTGAATTATTGACCGATGCTATCTCACTTGGGATTCGTCACTTTGTTGTACGACTTGATTCGCAGCTAGTAGTGCTCCAATTAAGTAATGTCTACACTATCCGAAGTCCTACTTTGTTACGAGTATATCTACGAATCCGTCTCTTGGAATGTTATTTTTATTATATTGAATATCAACACATTCCTAGATGTCTAAATACATTAACCGATCCTCTAGATAATTATGTGTTAGACATACATTTGAGGCATTTATGAATCCAATCACACATTACACATTGTATATAAAAGCAGACTAAGACGGTAGAATCCTCATGTATATGTATAATGAAAATGTTTTACAAAAAGTGTTTTCCATCCAAGGACCAAAATATCAAAATATAGAGCCCATGGCTCCTACAAAATAGCATCACAGATGTCGCTCGAAATAGTATCATGGATGTCTCTCACAATAGCACACTACTACCCGTGCTACCTAGTGAAGTAACTGACTAAGTGAGATAGACATGCCTACAGTATGGTGTTGATAACTCCTCGATTGACATGTCGAGGATGTCCGAGTTCAAGCCTTCTAAGTTCTTCTCCATTGCCTCATAGTCGTCGGCATCCCACCCTGCTACCACACGTGCCTCTCCTCACCTCTTAATTGGATATGTGCCTAGAGGTTGATGCGGCCCTACATTTGCATAGTCAAAAGTCTTTGATTAGTCTTTATATCGAAAACACACAAAAAAAATTAATATCCTAAAAAACCACAAAACACTATACAGAAAAAATTTTCTTTCTTACCTAGATCCCCCCACTCTTATCCCTCAGGGAGAGTCAATTCAATATCACCCCAAAATTCCAAGCCGACATATGCATAATCATCAATATTTGGGGCCTTAACCAGTCAAAAAATGCATCATTGTACTTGATAATAGAGCCCTCTACGTGTTGAGCCATAAGATCACACCACTATTTCATTCTTGGGCCTCGTGGGGTTGGTATTCCCCACTCTATCTGTAGCTGCAAATGAGGGACTCTTTCTAAGAAGAAAGACACCAAAATGGACCCATACCCAAACTACTTTAGGTCTCCTCTCTTTCTTGTAGTGAGTTGTGTCTTCATTCTACAGAGCACATCGTCACACCAATTCAATACTTGAGGTTCCAAACATTCAATGACATATTGAAAATAACTCTGGAGTGCCATGTGCGGTGACGTGCTTCCTGCCATCCATGAAATGGTAAAGAGGATGGTTTTGAGATTCATATCCCACACACCTCAGATAGCCACTTTACCTTTGCACCTTTCGACATTCGGTTCACAGTGCCGACAGATATACTCTCTCATCGGCAAGCCACCACCTCGACCCCCTGTCAAAGTCACATGTGCCCCACAATGGGATAGACCCATCAAAATTTAAATATCCTTAATGTCCAAGGAGAGGACATGAACACCCACATGGAATACTTGTTGGTCTGCATCTCACATATGGACCAAGTACTCTAATAGTCTTCGTTGGGCTCTCATGCCATGGATTTTGAAAAAATTCAATAGGCTACATTGTCGAAGATCATCAATGGTTCCTAGATCATTCAAAGCCATAGAGTCATCATATTCATGCTCACATTCTCTCCATTCCAACATTTTTGCAATCAAGCACCTAAATGGAAATTAGAGAGGACAGTTAGCACCCTTATCCATCTTTTTTGGAATTCTTTTTGGTTCAACACTTACTTTTCATTTTTGGTTTTCATCTGCTGCAACTGAGCTTCAATTACTGTGTGGTATTTCTGCAAGTGAGCCATTGGGCACCTGCGGAAATCCTTGATTTCCACAGGGCCCGATATTGTCCACCTGTGATGGCCCCAGTGCATGCCTACCGGCCTAAAAATTGCCCAACAAATCATTTTTGTAGCACCTAAAACAAATTTTAAACCATTGAAAAGGAAGAATATGAAGAACTTACTGTTGTCACGGAAATCGTTCATCGATTGATCGCCTGTGTTGCTTGCAATCAACCACTAATGTAAGGGGTGAGAAAGGGGTTTTTAGACAAGTTCTTGACCAAATACAAATGAAATGGTAAAAAATAACTCTTACTCTATTTTATTTCATTTTTTAACCTTTTTCATAATATTTTATATTATATAAATGTGTTTGGTTATAAACCCTCAAAACTAATAGTCTCATGAGTGTCTTGTTTTTTGTAGGAAGAAGACTAGAGTCCTAATTAACGGAGTATGGATATTTTTTTTGTAAATTTTTTTCTCTTCGTTACGCATAATGATACCTTTTATGGTTTTTTAGTAAAACCACGAGTTCACTCTTCATTCGTTTTCATGCTCAAAAATTTATGAGAATGCAACCAAGTATACTTTTTTTGTCCTTTCGTACTCGTCTTGGTAACATGAAAAGTGACACACATGGAGTATCATTTAAGCTCTTTTCACACTCCATAAAAAGAAAAATATTGCCGAGCGACCTTGTTCTTTTCATGTTCATAAAAGTATTTGAATAAAATGTTCGATGGGCGATATTTTATCACTTTTTCGATCATGTCGAACTATTTTACAAAAAAGGAAATGAGAGAATTCTCTTTAAAGTGTTTTTCAGACTCTATAAACATGAAAAACTCTTGATTTTTCTATCTTTGTTCTCATTAAGCAAACATCGAAAGACCCACATGGGACCAAACCACTCCTTCTTAGGGTTCGTTAAAAATACTTTGAGGGAATGATCCGAAGGATGAGCTTACATTACAAGCATATGTTATCCTCCTCAAGCTTGCATAAAAATAAAGAGGTACTCGCCAGAAATGGTAGGGGAAAATTTGGGAAAGAGATGTGTTTTTGTACCTGTGTTAGTGGTAGTACTAGTCACCCTTGAACATGACACCCCCTTCGTCATTTGAATCCGATTTGGGAAATACATTTGTCTCTCGTCTCGCCTTCATTGAATTCATATATTGGTTCATCTTTGAGTCAATGTTTCCAAGACCATTGTCGTGTCATTCATATGTTCAAGAGAATTCCAAGCAAGCCCTCTTTCGAGTCATCCATTTGCATTGTCATTTCTTACCATGTCAACCTTCACTGTGTCAGTTTCAAATCATTTTCATACTTTGATATACCCTTAATATGTTACTTATTTCATGTCACTGATGGGGGATACATCAAGACCCTCCTTTGACGAGTCTTTTTCCTGTCGACTTCAACTCATCTTCCGGGAACAAGACTTAGAAATCATTTAGTACCTTAGAGCCTGCATGTCTCAATGGAAGTTTTCTTCGCTCTTGATAGTGGATTCACATCATTGGTCCCTGATCGAGAGATTTCATCGAGTGTTCGACTTTAGCTCATTTACTCACATTCGTTGGATTGTACTAAGGTACCTTGGGATTCATTGACATCAATGGTGATGTCCCTTGCACTTGTTAATGGTTTTCATCAATGATCGGTAATCAAGTGGTTTCTACCATGTTCAACCTCAACACCTGTAATCACATGTTTAGATTCGTACTTGAGGACAATGGGATTGAAGACCTTGGATCTTATCTTTTTGACCTAGGTTGAGATGGACTATTTATGATTTGAATTGACACACAGATCCACTTTGTATGTCTCATGGTTGTGTCTGAATTTACACTTTCTAATACGTAGATCCACTGTGTATTTCTGGTGGCTATGTAGAATTTTGATGATATGGATCCACGGTGTATGATTGGTGGCCATGCCTTGCATTTATGATTTCAATCACTTGTAATTTGAGCATGGGAATTCCTACCTCAGAAATGGTATAATTATATGCATATGCTTGATTGTTTGCAGGTTCCTGATTGGTGTGCTCCTTGCTTTCGACACACACACATATTTTACAAAGTATTTCGGTTGTCACATGTTCCAACCTCATACTTTGGGGGGAATTTTGTTATGTATTATTTTGGTCACTCTGATGGTGACCCCATAAGCATGTGTTCAGGCTTCCAAAACAATCTTTCACATGAGGAAAATGGCTAAGTTCTTCCCCTACAAGGCACATTTTTAGAATGATGCCACATGCTGACAATGGTATACAGTGCGGAAATCAAGGATTTTCGCAGGCTACTCTATGCCTGGCTTGCAGTATTTCTGCATGCTTCTATATGGGCAGTGTGTGGCAGCACTTGAAGCTAAGAAAAGAAAGAAGTTTCACGAAGTTTCTAGGAGGAGAATCTTCTAGAATGTGAGGTCGCGTCCGTATTGTTGTGATCTTACTGGCTTTTCGGATTTAGTGGGATCATCCTCATCCTAGTAACCACTTCATCTTCTCCTATATAATAATGGACTTCTCATGGAAAGGTTAATAAAGGTCAAGCAATATTGAGCAAAGAATAGGCTGAAGACAAGTACAAATATCAGTGACAACAAGCGGTTCCTCAACAGAGTCTTTTGAAAAATCATGCAGTGATTCTTCTTCAAACTTTACACTTCGAGCTAGAATGAACTTTTCATTGTGAGAGTCCAACAATCTATATCCTTTGAAACCTTCAGGATATCTAAAAAATATGAATTCAACACTTTGAGGCTCCAAAGCCTTCCTCTTATCTGTCGAAATGTGAGCCCATGCTCGTGAACTAAAAATACGAAAGCGCGACACTTTTGGTTTCTTACCGGTCCAACATTCAAAAGCAGTGGTGCATTTGAGTGATTTGTGAGGAACTCAGTTTTGAATGTATGCTGCAAAATTAATATCTTCAGCCCATATCTTGGGAGCTAATGATTTCGACTGTAGCATACAATTGGCCATCTCTTTTAAGGACCGGTTTTTCCTATGAAATCTGAAGATTGTGCAGATCTCTCCTTCTTCGATTCAGGAAATTTACCCATTCCTTTTTTCTTGTCTTTTCCACTTCTCTTTGGAGCATTAGTAGCCGTAAGTTATTGGTTCTTGGAATGCTTGATGACACCCATTTGGACTAACTTAGATTTCTCTTGAGTCAATGTTGCAATGAAATCATTCAATGGAGGCATTTTCCATTTTTCCTGAGTCAATTTAGATGCTTGAAAAGATGACACAAATACAGAATATTCAGGGCCTAATTTCGAGAGAATTGAAAGGATGAGTTGTTCTTCCTCTTTCGTGACTCCACATGAATTAAGTTCAACAAGGAGGGATTTCAAATTGGTGAAGAATTCTTGCAGGTTGCTGAAATGAATTGGACTTAGGGATATGAGTTCATTCTCCAGTTGATGCACTCTCATTGCATCATGCTTGCTGAATAGTCCTTCCAATGTGGTCCAGACCACCTCGAGAGTAGTGGCTCTACTGACATGAAAGAGGATATATATGGAAATTGATAGGCATATCAGCCCAATTTATTCATCTAATTTATTGAAATACTTTATCTTCTCCACTGCATCATTCGGTTCTTTCTATGTTCCCATTGTTACCTGGTAAAGCCCTTTGCTTCGGAGGAGCAGAGAGATCTCTATCTTCCATTAGAAGTAATTGAAAGGATTTAGAATGAGTTTTGTGGGATGAGAGAGATGATACATTTCTTCTTTTTGTGAATCATGATGATCTATACCTGCAAATAAAACCGTGTACAATCCACTAGATTCAATCTAGCTCTGATACCATGTAGAATTCCTATAGAAACCTTGATAGATCTAGAATTATAGTTAAATTGAACACAAACAATTTGATGATATTCAAGAGATGAGAGAAATTTTTTGCTCCATAAATCAGAGAATTATTTTAATAAAAAATGAATATACATGAGCAACCAACCTCAAAAAGAAGAGAGGAGGTGAATATATAGAATTTCCAGCATAGAAATCCTAGTCAAAAAAAGATAGAAATAGCTAAAATGGGTGCCATAAGCTAAGGAAGACCACATAGTTCGACCTAGACCACTAAAGATACATTTCAAACACTCATTAATGTCCATAAGAATCAAGTGATGCACATAGGCTCACTTAATCTCACTTAACTGACAAGAGAAGCAGTTCCAACTCACTTAACTGACCCGGAATAGTAGTTACTAATAATAGTAACATCAAAAATCATTAATGAAGGAATAAATCTCTCACTCAAAGAGGAGGTGCACATTCCCCAATAATAGATGAGTTTTTGCATGGGGGAGTTGGAATAAATCATGAATAAATCAAGAAAATCAAGAATAAATCAAGAAAATCAAGAACCAGGAAATGAGTCTTGATCTAAAATTAACAGTTTTCCCTAAAATCCAGGGATGAGGCACCCTTCTTCTCTATGTGGCCAAATTAGGTGAAATAAAGTGTAAATGAATGTATTAACCAAGATCTAGGAGTCTAAGCTAGGTATAAACTAATGTAAGTTAGGGTTATTCTCCTACAAAGATGTGCTAAGATGCAATTGGGTGCCTTGTAGCTTGAACAGTTCTTGCCAAAAATTGTTGGTGAAAGTTGGCTCGCGATCAGAAACAATAGAATGAGGCATGCCATGAAGCTTGAAGACCTAATCCATGAGATGTTGAGCCACAATGGATATTTTAAATGGGTCTTAAAGAGCACAAAAATTAGCATGCTTGGAAAGGCGATCAACTACCACCATGATGACTGATTTATTGCATGATATAGGTAATCCTGTAGTAAAATCCATAGATATATCCCGCCAAATAGCAGGTGGAATCAGAAGTAGTTGTAGTGTGTCAGGATATTTGACTATTTCTCCCTTGTTGCAATGACACACATCACATTTAGCGACAAAATTATGAATGTCTTGTTTCATACCATCCTAGAAAAAATAATGTTTGACCCTGTCATATGATTTGGTAAACCTACAGTGCCCAGCTGTGGGTGTAGCATGAAACTCAGAAAGTACCATGGATTTAAGTTTTGACTATTTACTTAAATATAAACGACCTTTGGATCGAAGCTCATCATGGAGCCAAGAGTACCCTAAGGAAACTGGATAATTTTATTGCAATTTTCGTATCAGATGCGAATTCTTGGGATCGTGTATCCATTCCTGGCGAATAGCTTGGAGCCAATCTGGTACAATGAAGGAGAGATAAAAAAGGGACCCTTCATCTTCATATTTCTGGGAAAGTTCATCCGCAACCACATTGTCTTTTCCTTTCTTTTAAATGATCTCATATTCATATCCAAAGAGATTAGTCACCTATTTTTGTTTCTCTGGGGGTGAAATGTGTTGTTCCAGAAAATACTTGAGGCTTTGATGATATGTCTTAATTTGGAAGTGTTTCCCCAATAGATAAGGGCATCAAAGATCAACGACATGCATAATAGCCAACATTTCCTTTTCATATATTTATTTTTCCAAATTTCATTCAGACAATTGTTTGTTGGTAAAGGACAACGACTGACCCTCTTGCATAAGGACAATGCCAAGTCCTTTCCCTAAAGAATCACATAGCAGGACAAAGGTCTTGGTGAAATCAGGAAGGGCTAGGACTGGAGTGATGCACATGGACATCTTCAAGATTTTAAAATATTGAGCAGCTGTTGGAGTCCAAGTAAAAGAATTCTTTTTAAGGAGTGCAGTGAGAGGTGTCGCAATCTTTCCATAATTCTTAACAAACTTGCGATAACAACATATTAAGCCAAGAAATCCACACAAGATTTTGAGAGTATTTTGGTGAGGCCAGTCTTGCATAGCTTCAATATTTTTAGGATCCACCCTGACGTTGTCCTTGCCAACAAGATGACCCAAGTAGTCAACTTCTGAGGCGCCAAAATCACATTTAGATTGCTTCAGGAAACTTTGGTGTTGAGAGAGTAGATGGAGAACTTGATCCACATGAGCAAGACGGTATGTCCAGGTTTTTCTATAGATGAGGATATCATGAAAGAAAACTAAGAAAAAATGACAGAGAAAAGGACGAAAGACGTGATTCATGAGGCTTTGAAAAGTAGAGGGAGAATTACACAAGCCAAAGGGCATGACCAAAAACTCATAGTGGCCCTCATGAGTTCTAAAGGAAGTCTTAGGAATGTCTTCCTCTTTCATACGTATCTAGTGGTAGCAAGAACAAAGATCAAGTTTAGTAAAGAACTGGGTGCCATTCAATTCATCTAAGAGGTCATCAATGACAAGAATGGGAAATTTTTCTTTAATGGTGAGTTTGTTGAGGGAGAGAAAGTCAAGACACATGCGCCAAGAAACTTCTTTCTTCGGGACCATGACCACAGGAGAAGAGTAGGGGTTCGTACTAGGGTGGATAATACTTGTGTTAAGAAGTTCTTGAACCATTTTCTGAATTTCATTTTTTTTGGAAAAGGAGTGACGATAGGGACATATATTGGGAGGAGGGCTTTTGGGGACAAGGGAAATGGAATGATGATGAAAAACCCAGGAAGGAGGGAGTCACTGGGAAGTGGAAACAACCACTTGATGTTTAGAGAGGATGGATTGGAGGTCCTGCACCACATAGGGTGTCTCATTTTCTTATATGGCATGGAGTTTGGAAATAATGCCAGAATGACCTTTTTTGAGCATCTTTTCCATGCGATGGGAACTAACAATCTCAAGGGAGCCGATAGTGATTCCTTGGAAATTATATTGTTGGCCCTCCTAGTTGAATTGCATGGCTAATTTCTTAAAATCCATGAGAAGGGGACCCAAATTCGTTAGTCAGTCTGCACCCAACACAATGTCACAAACACCCATGTCGATAGAAAACATATGATATTTCAGGTGGTAGTCACAAATTTGGAGATGCACATTTTCACAATGCCCTCCACATTTCATGGACCCATCATTGGCAATCATGATTTGGAAATTATTGACTGCACAAATATAGAAATTAGTTTATTGGGCAATGCAACGATGAATAAAATTATGGGTGCTTCCACTATCAACAAGAATAATGAACTTCTTATGCTTGATGTATCCAATTATCTTGAGGGTTTGGGGAGTAGAGAAGCTAGTGAGAGCATTTAAGGAAATGACCGGTTTGAATTCGAGAGGGTCTGAGGAAGGGGTTATGTCAGTGGGTTCAGGTGACACCGACACAAGAGGAGATTTAACATCCTCTTCCAAAACATTCTCTGAGATGGCCATAAAAATATTTTTTTCCTTACACTTGTGTCCTAGAAAATATTTGTCATCACAATTATAACAAAGGACTTTGAGTTGGCGTTCAACCATTTCATCCCTGGTAAATGTTTGGATCTTTAGTGGGGTAGAAGGAGGAGTGGGATTTACTAGTTTAGTGCAAGGAATAAAAGAGGGTTTCTAGTTTTGAGAAGAGACAACATGTTGTGCTTCCTTATCTCTTTTAGTATCCTCCACACAACTATGAGGACGAGCCATGAGGACATGGGAACAAATATCATCCTTGAGGCCAATGATAAAACATTCACAAAAAAAATCATCAGACATGCCCTCTGTATGAAAAGACAGTCGCTCAAAAGCAGCTATAAAGTCTTCAACTATGCCAAATTGTTTCATCTTTGTCAAATGTCCTAAATGGTTGGTGTCAGTGTCAAATCATTCATAAATATATACCACAAAGTGTGTCCAAGAAACATACCCTTGATGGGTAGTTTTTCTCCATTTCCACCATTTCCAACGTTCTTGATCTAGATGGAGACCACCATACACAAGTTTGGCCAAGTCATATGTAATGTCGTACAAAGAGAAATAATGTTCCATTTGAGTTACCTAACGAGCGGTATCTGAGCCATCAAATTTGGTCGCATCCACACGCAAAAGGCATAGGTCACACTAAAAGTGATGGGGATGAATATTATGGGAATGAGATGAAGTTTCATCTTCAGTATGCAAACATGGGTCAGATAAAGGGGGATCTGCAGGGATATGCATCTCTGTGAAGATCGTCAAAGTGATAGAATCAAGCTAGGTAGTAATGTCTTGTTTGAGGTATTCTTTGAGTTTCTTGATTGAGGCGACGATGGAGGAATGCATGATTTTATTGATGGTGTAAATATTGGCACTAAGTTGTCTCACTTATTATTGGGTCTCTATGAAATTAGATTGCAAGGTATTGAAGCGAGCTTCCAAGTCTTAACGTTAGTTTCTCTTAGATTTTCATCGATTTGATTGATCTTAGTGTGGATTTGATTTGTTTGATTAAGTTAGAACGGTTGCTTCGCTGTCAATCGAATTTGTTGGTATCTATTCTAGACAGGAAATGTTTCTCATACTCGATTGAGAACACGATCACATTTCGATTCGATTACGTTATAATGCATACACTATAATTGGTAATGATTTTGATGAGGTTAATTGTTACGGTTTGATGTGCCATGTGACTTTCAAGCAACAGGAATTTAACTCGGATCATTTCCAATGTCACTCCGTTTCTTCGGAAACATTGCTTTTTATTTTAAGCCTATACAAACACACCCAAATCATGGAATGGATTTTATTGCTTAACGATTATGCTGAACCCCATCCGGTTAATTCACATTGATTGAAGTACTGTTAGATCGACCATGTTATCAGTTGGATTCATAATTGCAATGAATACTCTGTTTGAATTTGATTTGTAAAGTGAGATTTGGTTAAAAGTCTTAACGTGCATTCTTTTTCCCTTTAACATTTGCAGTGAGGTTTACCTTGGGATTTTTTCCCATAGGCTTAATAGTCTCAACACTCTTAGTCACAGTGTGGGGTAAGTCGATAGGAGGGTCAGCTGAGTGTTTAGGCAGTAGGATATGGTAGGGCACTGGGGGTACAACATTGACCTCGCTCACCACAGGTTTGTCAACCTGTGTAGGGTTCGGATCCTCGAAACCATTCCAAGCGATGAAATTGCTCCAACTATCCCTGTGCAGACTCAAATGACAGACAACGATAAGCTTAACAAGCCCATAATGAAAAAGTCTACTATCAACCTGGTGTATTTTGTACTTCTTCGACATTTGAAACAGGCTTCGATGCAAATAATAGAGCATATTGAGATGATATCCCATAAAAACCATAAGCAAACGTAGGTGGTGTAGGAACACAAACCCGTACCGACCTTCGCAGGTCACAAACTACTTGATTATGATCAATAAATCATGCCAATGTTGTTTAAGCATGGTTACTGGCCCACCTCTATCACAGGAGGTGATTTTGTGTGACTGGAAGAGCAGTGTCCATGGAACCTCCTCGAATTTGCAATTCCTAAACCATCGTTGTCCAGTGGTAGGAAAACCCGTAGCAAGACTGATAATCTGTTCATCAATTTCCAATTGTATATCGCCGACCTTGACTCGACAGCCATCGAAGGTCATGGAAAACTATCGAGCCACACAAAGGTTAAAACCCTCGAAATGTTCCACGAAGGTGAACCATCCACTATCTGCCAAATCTTGGCGGGCATTGTCAAACATCAACAGGGCCTGGTTTCCATTGGGTTCAACTCGCACGACTGGTGCCATGGAGCTGAATGCATGGTAAGGGAAGGGTTCGAATTCACCAACACACAGTAATAGAGCTACCCAAACCAACAACAATGAACGAGCGAAAAGGGGTAAGCGTTAATGTAAGCATGCGAAGGTGGTGGAGTTATTCACTGTCATGCATAATACTCATTATCCAAGTACAACCGCCAAATTTCATAGCTGTTCACTCCATAATAATAGTCCAACCATTTACTTATGTGTACAACCAATAAATGCTATGTGCATACCAATGTGCGCAAGTTATACCATAATGTTTAACAATCCGACATATAAATCAAAACCCAAAATCATATATGCTCCAATGTATACAGTTCATATAATCAAAAGTTCAACCAAGGTGCCAAACGAATTCATAATAGTTGACAAGCCAAACGTTATAAAAAATATTAACATAAGGATTATATATATATAAGAACAAAAATAAATCATACCCTTATGCATTTCATAGAATCAACGATTAGGCAAATCATAAAAAGTGGAAATCCATATGCTCAATGCCTCACAAACTCAATAAAATCAAGTTATGCAATCAATATAAAAATGTCCAATGAGCATAGTTTAAAAGTCCTTTCAGCCACATAATGATAAACAAAAAGTAAGTGCAGTAGGCATATTGATAAAAAGATCATGATAGTTCAGATAGTGCTCGAAATGTGACCTCGAAAGGAGAATTTTTTGCGCTTAAAGTCGTGAAAACTTAACAAAGACAATTGTGTAAATGTCGCAAGAAATGAAAGTGTCGTCTATTTGAAAAATGCGACGAAAAACTTGATGTTTGCAAGACTTAGGTGTAGGCAGCTTATAGGACAATAAGAAAAGGTGAATTGGCTGCCAACAATGGTGACACACTGGTAGAAGCAGTTATCTCTACAAAAGTAACAAATTCAGATTAGGACATCAAAGAAAATTTCAACTCAAAAATAACAACCATAAAATCGTACTAACATCATCATTAATCATTTTTTTCCAACAGTGTTTTAAAAGACGAAAACCAATAACAGTCATAAGATCATCAAGTCACGATATTAAAGATAAAATCTTCAATACTGTTGGCATAGCCATTACTGCCAGCAGGCGTCCATAGCCTCGACAGGGTTTCCATTTAACCCACTCTGATATATGTATCCTGTTAAGAAGTTCTAGATCAGAATAAAGGACATTAAAGAGGTTTCTTATTCTTTTGAATATTTTCATGTACTCGACATTGCTTCGCTGCCAGCGGGCCTATTCAGTACCCCAGCGAAGTTGTCTTGGTGCCATGCTTGCATTTACCTGCTGCCAGCAGACCTGTTCAGTATCTCGGCGGGTTTACAAGCAATTCCCACAACTCTTATTAATAATTTTATTTTGTTTTTCTTTTGTAGATATATAGCTGAGCGGGGTGACACTGAAAATCTTGATATTTTAGCATATTTTAGACCTCATCAGAATTTTTTAGTACTGTCCTTTATTCAGCTCCAGAGATGTTTTATTTATAAAAACAACTTCCTACGACAGGGAGACATCTTTTGAGTCATTCCTTTACGGAAAAGGGACAGCGTAAAAAGATAATAGATGATCATGACAAACTTTGCTCAGAGATTGAAATTAGTAAACTTCTTTCAAACAATGAAATTCTAGCATAGATATTAGTTTCAGCAATATATCATTGATGTTGGTACAAACTTTCAGAAGTTATTTCAGCGAAGAAATTTTTCTATCGTCTTTGTCTGAATGGCTTAGTGTACAGGTATGTGTATGTCTAAAAACACAAACTGATCAATTCAAATCCAAATCAAAAAACAGAAGCAAAAGAAAGTGCAAACAAAAATGAAATATTTACATAATATACAAGGGTAGTTATCAAGCAAAGCATCTCTTCAGGGCTTGGCCATTCACCGGATAGGTGTCAAGCTGCCCTTCAAGATTCTGCAATTGAAAGGAACTAGGACCCAACTTTTTAGCAATTAAAAATGGTCCAAGCCATAAGTTTTGAAATTTGGTGTGCTCACCCTTTCCTTCATGTGGTTTGTCCCATTTCAAGACGAGATCGCCTACTTCAAAATTCCTATCAGAAGTAGAATTAGAATCGAACCAACTTTTAATCAATTGTTGATGTTGATCTAACTTACGCTTAGTTTGGGCTCTTACTTCTTCCAACTTCATCAAAGCGTTAATTCGGTTTTCTAAAGGGGGACAATATTCTTCTTGGACTTTTTATGACAACTGAAGCAAAGGAAGAAGAATATGAGGTGGCAGAATTGCTTCTCTGCCATAAACGAGAAAAAAGGGGGAGTTACCGATAGCATCTTTGGGCGTTACCCTATCAGCCCATAGTGCATTCAGCAGTGCATTGTGCCAATTCTTGTGATTTTCAACCACAGTTCTCTTGATAATTTTGATCAAGTTATTGTTTGTTGATTCTGCTAAGACGTTGCCCTAGGGGTAGTAACTAGCATAATACTTCAGCTTTATTCCTTTCTCCAAAGAGAACTCGCTCATCTCAAGAGAAAACAAGTATGAAGCGTTATCAAAGACTAAACAATCAGGGATGATGAAACGAGTGATGATATTCGAATTTAGGAAAGCAATTACCTGACTGGTGTTAACAGTTCTTAGCACAACAGCTTTAGACCATCGTGTAAAGTAACCTGTGGCTGTCACAATATACTTGTGTTGTTGCAAGGACGGAGGGTTAATAGGACCAATGATATCAAGGCCCCATTGCTGGAAAGGAGAATCTACTAAGACGGGTTGCAAGGGAAAGGCTAGTTTTTGCAATCGCCCTGATGCTTTCTGATAGATGATACATTTATGACACAAGGCATGGGCGTCCCTAAAAAGCATGGGCCAATAATAATCAGCTCTTAAAACCTTATGAGCAGTGGTGTCGCCACCGAAGTGACCACCAGCTTCTCTTGCATGCAACTCAAGCAAGACTTTTTCTGCTTCGTCTTTCTCGAGACAGCGCATCAGTATGCCGTCAAAGTTCTGACGAAAAAGTATACCATTAACTAGATGAAAGGAGGTGGACTTTAGTCTCAACGCTCTTCTTTTGGCGGGGTCAAGGTGACGGGGTGCTGACCCATGTTCAAGACAGAATCTAATATCGTCGTACCAGGGACTAACGAGGTTTTATGTGCAACAAATCAAAATTTGATCGCTTTGTCCTAGGTTTGACATATCACTATCTTCTTGTTGTCCTGTTTCCGAATCAACAACCAACTTACACAATCCTTGGCCTCTCATGATCTGAGCTGGGGTGATTTCCAAGTCATACTCCTGCAAGGAGGTGACCCAGTTGGCTCTCTTCTCTCCTAAATCCTTCTGCACTAACAAGTTCCTTACGGCAGGGTAGGGGACAATGACTTTCCTCCTTGACTTCAAAAGATAGGACTATAAATGCTTGACTGCTTTGAAAACAACGTAGGCTTATCGATCAACCACTGGGTAGTTAAGTTCAGCACCTTTGAAAGCAATGCTCATAAAGGCGATGGGTACTTAGTTGTTCTCGGAATTCTTCTGAGTTAGGACTGCGGCATAGGAACGATCAGAGGTAAAAGTATAGAGTGTAAAATCTTGAGAGAAGTCAGGGCTCATGAGAGACGAAGCATCTATTATGGCCTTCTTTATGGCATTAAAAGATTGATTTTCTGTGGGTCCCCAGTGATATTGGGTGTCTTTCTTAATCAGGTTCTGTAGAGGCCTAACCATTTTGAAGAAGCTGGGGACAAATCTTCTCACGAAGTTAATCTAGCCTAGGAAAGACTGCATGGATTTCTTGGATGTAGGAGGGGAAATTTTAGTGATGACTTGAGTCCTATCAGGGTAAATAATCATTCCATAATTAGACACAATGAATCCTAGTAATTTACCCTATTCTACTGCAAAGATGGACTTTTTGGGGTTTAAGGAGATGCCGTATTTACGACATCGTAGCAGAACGGCTCGCAAGTGAGCTAGATGATCGTCTTTGTTTTTAGAATAAACGGTCACATCATCCAAGTAAACTACGACGGAGTGATTGATTAAGTCTCGAAAAGCAATGTCCATTTCTCTCTAAAAGGTAGCACCGGCATTAATCAATCCAAAGGGCATTTTGCGATAAGCATAAGTGCCCCACGGGGTACGGAAGGTAGTTTTTAGTTGGTCTGGTGGAGACATCGGGACTTGGTTGTATCCAGAGAAACCATCCAATAAATATAGCCTCTCGAAACTAGATACCTATTGAAGGATCTGTTCCATGGTTGGGACAGGATAATTGTCTTTGTCAGACGCTCTATTGAGGTTTCGAAAATCGACACAAAGTCGGATTTCCCCGTTTTTCTTCCACACTGGGACAAGGTTGGATACCCATTGAGTGTTCCTAACAGGAAAAATTATTTTATCACTTAGGAGTTTATTCAATTCTTTTTGAACGGTCGGTTCTAGTTTAGGGTGCATTTTCCTCAGTTTTTGTTGGGAGGGTAAGGTTTGGGGCTTCATCGGGATGACATGATGTATTATATTAGGATCGAATGTTTTGAGATCATTATATGTCCATGCAAAGACATGCTTAAATTCTTTAAACAATTTAACAAAAGCATCTTTTTCTTGTCTAAAACATTCCAAGCTTAGATTGATGCACTGAGGATTTTCACTAGTTCCTAAATTGACTTTTTCATAAGACAACGAGGAACTATTGGTTTTACAATTGACAGTCTTTTTAAATTTATCTTCAAAATCATAAAACTTTTCTAATCTAACTATGGATTTGGGTATGAAATTTACCATGTCCGATAGAGCTTCAGGAGATTTCGGATCAGGTATTACCGTAAAGTCATGCAAATTGTCGTCGTGTGTGCGTTCATCAATCATCACGCCTTGAAAGGTTTCTTCCATGTGCAGAAAGTTAATGATTTGTTGATCATCGTCAAATACTCTCGAGTTTGTGATATTGTCAGGAACAAATGGTCGAAACAATCGCTCCATGGATAATGCGTTTGGGGACAAGCCTTCTGCAAGAAGAAGTTTAGAGGCTACATTAGCTAGTAGATTTGCTTCAGCATTATTTAGTCTAGGAATGGAATTTATATTGAAAGCGGAAAATTTATTCATTAAAATCCATACCTCAGACTGGTAACTTTTGAGATGCGGGGAAAGATAGTGTATAGAATCTCTTACCTGTCTAACCACTATTTCAGAGTCGCCAAATACAACCAGATTTTGAATGTTCATGTCAAGAGATTTTCTGAGACCTAGCAGTAAAGCCTCATATTCTGCAGTATTGTTAGTGCATTCAAATTCTAGTCTACAAGCCATTAATGTCTTGTTACCTGCCGGATCGATAATGATGCAACCTGCACCAGCTCCTTCTTTAGACTTAGAACCATCGAAATATAGAGACCAAATTTGATTTCCATTGGGCACATGGGACTGTTACATAGAAGCTGTTGGTTGCATATATGCTACGATCTCAGACTGTTGTTCTAGATTGGTGATTGGTGAGACCTCGGCCATGAAGTTTTCGAAGAAGGTGTCCACCCCTTTCACTTCAGGTGAATCAGTAGGAGGTGTGTATGGTTCATTGGGATCGTTCAAATCTGTGACCGTGAACTTAAGGTAACGCTCATGATTCACTCTGATCTTGTTAGGCTTACCGTTCTCTGGAAGCCATAAGTGAGACCAGTCTGTTGCGAAGTAACCATGTAGCTTCTCCGACCAGTCCCTGCTCAAAAACATACCATACACTTCTGGAATATCCACCACAATTATATCAATAACTTGATGAACCTTTGGGTTAGACGATAATCTAATTAACACATTCTTTAGTTCACCTATAACTTTGACATTTGTCCGATCAAGTTGTATGATTTTTAAAGAAGATGGTTCTACCTCAGCGTTAATCTTTTGGCAGACAGACCAAGGCATCACATTGGATGACGCCCCTGAGTCCACCATACAATTATGCACATTTCTGTTAAAAATCTCAAAAGTTAAAAGAAAAGGAGGTACATTCTTGCGAGTACTAAGAGTAGTAACTTGTGGTTTCTTACTCGCAATTTCTAATGCTTCTTTATCTACATTATTTACATTATTTACATTGTTATTTACATGATTTACAGGGACTGCAGGAAGGCTTCCATTATCTTGAGAATCATGTTTTTTTTTAGTGGAATTCTTCTACGGAACTTTGCTTTGCACAACCTTGTTACCAATTGAATTGCCATTCTTGCTGTTCTCTGAAATATTTTGCAACATTTTCTGTAAAAAAAATGGAAACTTCAATAACTCATAAATAGAAATGTTATCCCTTAACTTTTTAAGATCTTCAACAAAATCATAATCCAAGTTGGGGCTGACATTACTTTGTTTAGTTTCTGCTGATTTAGATGGCTTTGGAGGTGAAGTTGTAGTGTTTTCGGAAGAAGATTTATTTGTTGTCTTACTCCTAGTGTTATAAGGGTGAACAGTCTTGAAGTTGGCCTGGAAGATGCTATCCGAGAAGTGTCCAAAGATGTTTGGAGAAGACTCTTCTTCTTCGACTGTCTCTTTTTCAACTACCTCCTCAGGAATCTCAAGAGGCATCAAGTTATCTTGGGCTTCTAGAATTGTTAGAAGAGCACATTGCAAACTTTCTAGATCTAAGCCTTCGACGTTTGGGTTAGGTCAGTTGGTAGGAAAGGGATTTCGGAAAGGAGGTTTGTAGGGTCCTTTACTCGAGGAAGCTTCTTCAGTCGACCTTTTTAAGTCTATAACTTGATTAGACAAATTTTGAACAACTTTGGTTAGGTTTTTCAAATCAGAGTTTTCAGGTTGTATTTTACTTTGTGTGGGTCTGGGGAGGATTTCAATCTTATTTTTGGAATAAGAAACAGTCTCAGTTTTGTTGCTAGAAGAGTCCTTAAGACTAAGTATGTCTTTTTCTATTTGGGTGGCCTCCTCGAAGGCTTCTAACAACATGGCCTTTTTTTATCGTTTAACCCAAATAGCTATGCTTTGGTGTAGAGCTTTAGTGTAGTAAGCTATTACAAGACTCTCAGCAGGCATGGAATCTACAGGGATTTGGTTTTTAAGTGTTAAGAATCTTTGATTAAAGTCTTTAACTTTTTCCTTTGGGTTCATTTTGAGGCTAGAAAGGTCCATGACTAAGACTTCCGGAGGTTTACTGTCTCCGAACTTTTCCAAAAAGCATGACTCAAACTTGTCCCAAGACATGATAGTATGGGGTTGTTGGGAAAAGTACCAAGTGGATGCATTACCCTCAAAAGTATAAGGGAACAACCTACAGACAACGTCTTCATGTTCAACATTGCGGAGTCTAATGGCTAACATAAATTTTTTGATATGATCTTCAGCTATCTATTTGGAATCAGGATCAAACTTGGGAAGCCATTTCTTCGGGTGCTTAGGTAAAGGGTGTTGGGCTCTAGGTACAACTACAACATCCTAGTCCAACCAAGGTCGAGAAGGGTTGTTCTGATTTTCCATTGGGGTAGTGGGTGTGGAAGGTTGAGAAGGTGAGTTGCCTTCGTCAGAAGAGGAATCTCCTCCAGAAGAGGAAGGAGATGAGGGAGGTGGTGAAGGAGGTATCCCAGATCTTCCTGCAACAGGATTTGTGATTGGATCTATAGGATTCACAGTGAGGTTAGTGTCACCTAATTGTTCTCCGATATCCGAGAAATCCAAAGGTTGACCCCACAGACGGTTTGGTTTCCTAAGACGAGCTAAGGCACTATGTGTTTTAATAAGAGACTGGCGGACAATCTCTTGGATGTCACCACCTATAGGATTAGGGGTTGCTGGCTCAACTGTGATCTGTGGATCTTCGGTTGAAGTAGTTACTGTTTGAAGGGGAATATTATCATGTGAACAACTTCTAGTCACTATAGGTGAGCGATTAGGGGGGGGGGGAGGAGTCTTGCGACCACCTCGTGCCATTAATTAAGTTCAGGCCCTCCTTCTAGCGCCATTTGTTGATGGGCAAAATTGACCGTCCATCAACTAAGAGAGTGGAACTAGTCCGGGGTTGTCTAATAACCCAAGCCATTTGGAATGAACCACCCTGATGGGTTTAGCGGCTCCATTAGCCGATCTAAGGTCCTAGGAAAATCAAAGATAAAACTAATATAAACTAACTAAAATAAAACTAAACAAACTAAACTAAAACTAAATAAAACAAACTAACTAAAACTAAATACAAGAAACTAAACTAACTAACAATAAAACAAACTAATACACTAATCTAATTAAAACTAGCTACTAAACAAACTAACTAATCTACTATTTACTAACTACTAACTATGATATAACTTATTTACAAAATGTACAATATTCACAACTTGCAGATTTGAATAAAACCTGGAAAACTCGTTTGTAATCTGCCCTAAGACAGAAAAAGGCATTTCTTTTTTTTGGTTTTATAATTTTATAAACAAGAAATAAAACTTACTAAAATTAAACAATCTAATATACTCATTCTACACATATATCTAACTAAACTTATATCTAAACTAAACTACTAATAAATATACTAAACAAACAAATGACAAACTCACCTGGAAATGCTCCAAATTTGTCCTGCGTATGATGACTTCGAAGCTGATCGAAGGAAGGAAACTCGCACCAAATAATTCAAAAGCTTCTCGTAAATGATAGGCTACAATGCTCTTTGAGTTTATTTACAGGACAAACAAGACATAAAAAATCATAGCAATTATATAATTTATAAATCTCCGCAATAATGGAAACCTATTATGCAAAAACTTATACTTAATAATTCAACTTATGAAGAAGACAAATCTGTCATTCACAAACTAAATCAAGTAATTGCTATGTTTTTTAATGCTGGAAGAAATCAGATATGGATTATATTGATTAAATTATAACATTTGCAAAAGATTAAGATAGCTAAAGTAGTCATTAACCAAATGCAAATTGATACACATGAACATGAAACAAAATATTGATATAATGAAAAGCCAAAGCTATAACAGAACATCAAATTATGCCTTAGTCTATATTAAAATTCCATATCCTTGTTCTCCCACGAATGAGGATGATATTATTACAAAAATAATGAGTATTTATAAGTTTTTCCACAGGGTAAGACCTCCCTGTGGAAGTTATCAAACTGTTTACAAAATCTAGGAAGATATTCCCAAGATCAACTAAACTAAGAAACTAAAATGAAATCAAAATATCCAAATATCCTCTAAACTGTCAATAACATCCCATGCAATTTCGAATTCACCTGAAACAGGTTAGAAATAACAAGTTAGAGAGATATTTTATTAATAAAACAATAAAAATTTAATTCTACAGACTTAGCTACAGAATCATCTGATTCTGTAGCTAGTCTAAAATAAGATACAGGATCAGAATTAAAATTAAATCAAATCTTTTTAATAAAATCAAATTGAATTAACAACCAACAGTCATTTGAAAACGAATCATTTCATTTGAAAATGTTATATCATTTAAAATCGAATAGAATCAAAATCCAATAACCGAATAGAGCGACATGCATACTTTGTTTCAATTGTTATCATAAATCGGGTAGACAGAATCAAAATCAAATAGTTTTGAAAACCATTCCATATCCAATTTGAAAGCAATGCAATCAAACAAATCGTAGGGAAACGTTGTGTTTTTCCAACAACAAGAGATACGATCAGATCGAAACAAAATCGTTTTAAAATCATTGTAGTTGTCATGACATTAAACAATTCACGCCACAGGTAGATTAATTCAAATAGGTGCGAGAATCAACTCATACAAAATCATAACCTGATCAATTTGACTTTGATCACAGTCATAATAGAATCGACATCAATGATAATTGGTTATTGCAAACTGGGCAAATAAACTTGATTGGTATTGAAGAAAATCATTAATTTCAAACAAATCATGACTGAGTTTAATATAGAAATAAATCGTGAATCCGGATATAACCAATCTCGTTTTACAAATCAAATTCAAACAAAGTATTCATTGCAATTATGAATCCAACTGATAACATGGTCGATCTAACAGTACTTCAATCAATGTGAATTAACCGGCTGGGGTTCAACATAATCGTTAAGCAATAAAATCCATTCCATGATTTGGGCGTGTTTGTACAGGCTTAAAATAAAAAGCAATGTTTCTGAAGAAACATAGTGACATTGGAAACGATCCGAGTTAAATTCCTGTTGCTTGAAAGTCACATGGCACAACAAACCGTAACAATTAACCTCATCAAAATCGTTACCAATTATAGCATATGCATTATAACGTAATCGAATCGAAATGTGATCGTGTTCTCAATCGAGTATGAGAAACATTTCCTGTCTAGAATAGATACCAACAAATTTGATTGACAGTGAAGAATCTGTTCTAACTTAATCAAACAAATCAAATCCACACTAAGATCAATCAAATCGATGAAAATCTAAGAGAGACTAAACTGGGAATGATCGAAAAAATGAAATTCCATTTAGTCAAAGCAAAGCTATGTATAGAATGCACACAATGTAACAGAGCCATTCAATGTTGTGAACAGAACTGTTTAAAACCGAGTTCAAATTGTTATATAAACCTAGATTATTTACAAAAACAGATGATACCAAAACATACCTGTGTAGCAACGAGGTTGCTCAATTATGACAGTTTGGAATTTACAACAGTCGTGGCTGATTCCACATTTTTAAACAGGATGGAGCCGGTCGTCTTTTGTTTCTTATCTGTCGCTTGTAGTTTGGCCTTTTGACTGGTTAGGGTTTCAATCTGGTCTTCCAGTGACTGAATCTTTGACTGGAGTATTGGAACATCATTATAGTATCGCTCCAACCATGAACTTCATTGATCACAGGGTGACATTGTAGGTTTAGACAGAATAGGAGAGGGTTTTGGCAAATGACCGAGGGTTTCACAAGGCAACTTAATGCCTGGGTAGTTAGGGTCATCCTGTAGGCAGGGGGGTAGGTTTGACACAAAGTCAAATGAAGGTTCGGCACACAAACCTTGCGAATAGGGATATTCGCTATCCAAGAAACACTCCACTTCCAAATCATAGTCCTCACTCAACACAATAGGGTTAGGCTAGACAGGGGGTTTTGGCTTATTCCTTGCCATCCGTGAAATCAAACGTGCATTTGTTTTCCCTTTAACATTTGCAGTGAGGTTTACCTTGGGATTTTTTCCCATAGGCTTAACAGTCTCAACACTCTTAGTCACAGTGTGGGGTAAGTTGATAGGAGAGTCAGCTGAGTGTTTAGGCAGTAGGATATGGTAGGGCACTAGGGGTACAACCTTGACCTCGCTCACCACAGGTTTGTCAACCTGTGTAGGGTTCGGATCCTCGAAACCATTTCGAGTGATGAAATTGCTCCAACTATCCCCGTCCAGACTCAAATGACAGACAACGATAATCTTAACAAGCCCATAATGAAAAAGGCTACTCTCAGCCTGGTGTCTTTTGTACTTCTTTGACATTTTAAATAGGCTTCGATGAAAATAATAGGGCATATTGAGCTGATATCCCATAAAAACCATAAGAAAATGCAGGTGGTGTAGGAACACAAACCTGTACTGACCTTCGCAGGTCAAAAACTACTTGATTATCATCAATAAATTGTGCCAACGTTGTTTAAGCATGGTTACTGGCCTACCTCTATCACAGGAGGTGATTTTGCGTGATTGGAAGAGAAGTGTCCATGGAACCTCCTCGACTTTGCAATTCTTGAACCATTGTTGTCCAGTGGCAGGCAAACCCGTAGAAAGACTGATAAATTGTTCATCAATTTCCAATTGTATATCGCCGACCTTGACTCGACAGCCATCGAAGGTCATGGAAAACTATCGAGCCACGCAAAGGTCAAAACCCTCGAAACGTTCCACGAAGGTGAGCCATCCACTGTCTGCCAAATCTTGGCGGGCATTGTCAAACATCAACAGGGCCTGGTTTCCATTGGATTCAACTCGCACGACTGGTGCCATGGAGCTGAATGCATGGTAAGGGAAGGGTTCAAATTCATCAACACACAGTAACAGAGCTATCCAAACCAACAACAATGAACGAGCGAAAATGGGTAAGCGTTAATGCAAGCATGTGAAGGTGGTGGAGTTATTCACTGCCATGCATAATACTCATTATCCAAGTACAACCGCCAAATTTCATAGCTATTCACTCCATAATAATAGTCCAACCATTTACTTATGTGTACAACCAATAAATTCTATGTGCATACCAATGCGCACAAGTTATACCATAATGTTTAACAATCCAACATATAAATCAAAACCCAAAATCATATATGCGCCAATGTATACAGTTCATATAATCAAAAGTTCAACCAAGGTGCCAAACGAATTCATAATAGTTGACAAGACAAACGTTATAAAAAAGATTAACATAAGGATTATATATATATATAAGAACAAAAATAAATCATAACCTTATGCATTTCATAGAGTCAACGATTATGCAAATCATAAAAATTGTAAATCCATATGCTCAATGCCTCACAAACTCAATAAAATCAAGTTATGCAATCAATATAAAAATGTCCAATGAGCATAGTTTAAAGTCCTTTCAGCCACATAACGATAAACAAAAAGTAAGTGCAGTAGGCATATTGATAAAAAGATCATGACAGTTCAAATAGTGCTTGAAATGTGACCTCGAAAGGAGAAATTTTCATGCTTACAGTCGTGAACACTTAACAAAGACAATTGTGTAAATGTCGCAAGAAATGAAAGTGTCGTCTATTTGAAAAATCCGATGAAAAACTTGATGTTTGCAAGACTTAGGTGTAGGCAGCTTATAGGACAATAAGAAAAGGTGAATTGACTTCCAACAGAAGGGTGTGACCAAAACAAAAATAGAGGTAGCTACATTTGCAAAGACTCAAATGAATGATTTTTCCAAGAAGTTTGAACATAGAGAGTTGTATCTTGTTTCCCAGACTTCCTTGGGAAACATATTGGTTGGTGCATGGATAATAGATAGTTGAGCCACATGTCATATGACATGAGAACATGAGTTGTTTGAGAGCTTCATAGAGTCAAAGTCAGACATGCATGTGGAACCTAGTATGGGGACCAAGCATACAATAAAGGGATATAGAACAATTTCATTATGGACAGAGTCAGGAGGTGTGTTGAGAGTGATGGCATGTTATGGCTTCTAGAACTCAGTAGGAGTGTGCTCTCAATATCAACAATTGAGAAGAAGTGATTTGACGTAGAATTCTAGGATGGGAATGCATTGATCAATCCCAGAGGATATAGCTTAGACATAACAAATGTTTTTGGATTTAGAGAGAGAAATTTATATACGCTAAAGGTCCAACCTATATGATCTATGGAAAGAAACGGGGTGGAAGAGAACAAGGGGTAAGTATCTCTGAAGGTTGGCAATATCAAAGGGAGTGTTGGAGTAGGACATTTTTTGACTAGTTTTGGGAATCATGAAGGAGAAAACCGTGCAACGCGTCAGGAGCACATTTTCAGGGGTCAATGCACGTGAAAGGAGGAATTTAGTTAAGCATTTTATTCCATTTTGTAATGGTCTAAGCCCTAAATTTAATGTATAAATATGTAAAGGTTTTTTTTGGTAAAATAGTTCAAAAATAGTTATGCATCAATCGACATATTGAGGTAGTGATAAGTCTAAGATGAGTCATGTTGAGAAAGTGAGCTTAGTTGGAAAGGAGAGAATAAGCTAAGTGTACACTCTATGCTTGAATGACAAGGGCATTTTGGGGATAACTATGATATCATGTATAAGCATAGTGTGAACCATTTGTAAGATATGATGTTGAATGATAATATAAGAAGCTTGTCATTGTGGACATAGCCCATTTTGGGGTGAACCATGTTAAATATGGTGTCTTTGTGTTTTGTTGTGATGTGTTTGTTTGTTGTTATGGATATTGTGTGCACTTTATGTATGTTGGGTAATATGAATATGTTGTATGTTGTTATAGTTATGTGCACATAATGAATGAATGTTAAGTTGAATGGCTATAATGAATTCCTCACATCCAGTCATGAGTGTTGGAGTAGGCTATTTTGGATAATTCTTGGGAATCACGTAGGAACGGATCACAAAACATTTTAGTTAAGGAGTAGTGCACATGTAAAGAAGTTGGAGCATATTCAGGGATCAACGTGCAGAAGGAGGAATGTAGTTAGGATTTTGTGGACATTTTTTCCACTTTGTAACCATTTTGTAACGAGCTTATCCCTATTGTAAAGATATAAATTGTAATCGGTTTTTGGGTAGAAGGGGTGATTTTTGGAGGAAGTAAGTTGAGTTGAGTTTTGGTAATGAGTTCTGGAGTGAGAGTGTTTTGAGTTATGACTGAATTTTGTAGGAGTTTGGCTTTCACTACAACAAAACAACTGAGGAAGGTTTGGGTAATGTTAATTGATACATCTTATTCTAAGTGTAGTGTTCAGCTATAAGGATATTTCAATGAACAAAATAAGAAGCCAGTCATTGTGGACATAGCCCAATTTTGGGTGAACCATGTTAAAACCTTATTTCATGATGTGTTTTTGTGTTATGTTTATGATGTCTACTGTGTTGAGGAAAAGATATGGAAGCTCTCCTCACAACATTTTGTCGAATCTTGCCTGGCTAGGAAAAGATATGTGGGATTGTTACCCTAATTTATAGCCTTATTGATGATTCAATTAACCTTCAAGGTATTAAATTTAAATACCAATTATTGTTTTTATTATTTATCATAATGAAAATTGAAATAAAGAAATCTGATTTTTTAAAATAAATTTTTTTAAGAAGAAGCAAAATCACATAATCTGATAGAAACAAGATGGACCAAGATGAGTTGCAAAAACATCAATGATTTTATTCATTCATTCATTCTGTAACAACCAATACACTTCACATACTCTCAGAGTACGGATCAGATGAAAGTCTAGAAGCCTAGGGTAACACACACATAGGCCATTGGTGCCTTCAAATGAGACCAAGAATGATGTAAAGATAAGACAACAACTACAACTTGCACTCTATTATGACTCTGCACAAGAATCCTAATTAGCACTAAGAAATTAATCCAAAAACTAAAAGAAGTTTGCAGACTATCAAACAAACACTCAACCTAGAAGCATATTAGAATTCAATGCTCCCTGGTCCTATATTTTCATCACCTTCAATAGACCTTGTTGTCAAAACAAGTGTCTCAACTTAGAAATCAAAGATGAATGAAGTAGTAATGAAATATCACTTGGAAGTAAGAGAAAACCTTATTAGAGCAATGTGTTCTTCCTTCTTTTTACTTTGTTCAGCGTGCTCCATTTAATATCTCCAAGGTAGTTGAATCACTCAATCACTTTTAGTTAACTCATTAACTAATAATTAGTTAGTTAATATGAGAGTTGTCAAGTAAATTAATAAATAATAATAATAATAATAATATGATAAGGGTACGATCATGAGCTAGGAGAGGAGCTCTGAACCCTAACGCTCGACTGCAACGCCGACTGGTAACCGCCTGATGCGCGCTCCAGAACCCTGAACGGACTCCTATCTAATATCTTTCTGCTTGGGTACTCACGTGATCACTGCACCCCCAGTAATGAGCACGGAAGAGGGGGGGAAACCCCCCTCGTACAGCGATATCACCGCGAATGATAGAGCCGGACTCCGGGCCAAGCGACCGGCCTTTGAACCGTCGGCGCATCTCAAGGAACAACTCTTTGCACAAGGGCGCAGCTCCAATAAAGAAATGGAAAGTGAATCCAGCTCGTCCAAACCACAAACCTCCAAAAACTGGCTGCCAGGTAAGTGCATCCCTCAAATGGAAAAACCTCCGCTTTACCGTATTACATCGACCAGGGTGGGGGAACATACACAATTTATGATGGACCATGCACTCAT
>ML781639.1:177541-196796 GCA_009831015.1 Picea engelmannii | reverse complement strand
AATAGATGTTTTGCCAATGCTGGTTTCCGGTCTCCGGCAGCATTTTTGACGTTTCAGACTGTTGACCATGTAAACTCTGTTACAGTTTTTTGATAATATATGACAGCAGGATCTCCCCCTTTTTTATTTAAAAAAAAAAAAAATATGATAAGGGTACTAAATAAAAATAATAAGTGGGGACCCCCTAATTGACTTTAATTAATTAATAATCCATTTCATCCTTGTATCTTCCACCTTAAATACATGACACATCACTTGCAACATCATACAATCCATGTCATTATCATGCATAAGATGGAATATTCAAAGGATCCCCCTTGTCACTCCATGTGGCAGTGATTCAATTAATTAAAATCTAGCAATCATATAAATTTGTCCAAACATGAAGCATACAATATACAAGGCTCTCCAAAATAAAACTGTCAAAATATGAGCTATCAAATATATATATGAGCTATCCCAAAATGATATGTTGTAAAACATGAATATTTCCAAAATAAAGTGCAAATAATTCCATGTATATGTGCCAAAGTAAACCAAATTGGTCATGAAAAACCATATTTACTATGAGACATTGCCCCTTTGTTTCTATGACTTCTCTCATCCCCTTCATTCTTTCTTATTGATGAATCTGCCTTAGCATATTTTTGATCATTCTCCTGCATGTGGGAAGTGACTGAATCAGAAGACTTTTGTGATGATTTTGACTTGGTTGTTGCTATTTTATGTTCCTCGACGTTTCCTTCAAGATCAGGAATTTTGGATTTATGATGTGCATGTGAAGATTGGGATTGAGGCTGTAAGTTTGGGTGTAGAGGAGGTGGTGGTGGCAATGAACGAGTAGGCCAAGTATGGATAGGAGGTTGTTGGGGTGGTCAATGTTTGACCAACCTTGTGAATGTCTAGGAGGAGGGTGTATAATGTCTTTCCATCCATCTCGATCTGGCATAACTAAAGGAGAAGAATTACGATTTGGGACTCGTATACCAATGCTCAAGTGAGGATTGTTAGGGATGGGCCTGTAAGCTTCTTGACCAACCAAGTTAAGGAAACCTGTATGCAACAACCCATTAAATTCTTCTAAATAAGCATCAAGATGTATAAAGAACCTTAGTCTTTTGTTACCCCTTTTCTAGGGGCCCAATCCTCTACCTCTATTATTACCCCTTCTATTGTGATTTCCCCTACTAAAAAATCTCATGCTAACACACATTTTCACACATCAAAGCCAAAGCATGACTAATCAATCATCTAATTTTTTTTTTAAAGTAATTGTTTAAACCTGGATCGATACATAACAATACATACGCAAGAAATCATGATGCATTCCATATACTAGAACTAGTAATCACTTAAAACATGGATTTAGAAGGGCTCTTGGGGCTCTATAATCATGTTTGCAATGAGTGGAAGATGTCAAGTATGACAAGGATATGCAACATGGATTATTCATTTACCATGAATAGTTCCACCAAAACATTATGATCATATTCATCACATCTCATCAACATCTTTGGGAGTGAAACATAGTAGACTTCAAACAAATTGAACACTTTCTTCTTGACTTATCTAATTTGTTTATGAAACACTTCATAGAATTGTAATTAAAGCATGGGATGAAATAGGTACTTGGGACAATGAAAAGGAATTGTAATGAGTGGAAAATAGTAAGTATGATAGGAATATGTAAGAATGGACATGCTTTTTACTACAATTTATTTCATAATCATTTCACTTTACCATTCATTTCTTGTAGTTCCAATAAACAGAATTATAATCATCATACAACCATAGTGTTCAACAAATAAAATTTAAGTCTACACTTTACTGATCATCCATCTCATAACCAATTTATTCATTTAAAATCACAGTTTTAAGAATGTCTCATAACAATTCCATCATTAAATCACACAATATTCATTGTTAATTATTCACACTCACATTCCAAGCATCATTTATTAATTACAAATTGATTAAAACCTATGTTCCAATTTCGTCATAACACCATATCCTGTCTTCAATCCAACCATTACATATTACTACCTAAAAAACCATAATTAGCAACCAACAAATGCATGATTTCATGAGAACAATGCTCGAAATATCAAAAGAGACATACAAATAATAATTCAAACTAGATCCAATCAAAACATTGTTGCTTTATTCATATTAAACAATGAAGTTCATCACCATCGACCATCATTTGAATGCACATATTATCCACAACACGAACTGAGTTTTCAAACAATGATATCCAATCATACCCAAAATCTAAATGGGCATTCTATTCGCAAAAGAGATGATGGAAATCCATAAGATACCAAATATATCAACCAATCATCACAATGACATGCATGTGTTGTGACCATAAGTGATGAAATTGAATCATATGATAAGCAAGTGATTTTTAGCACATCAATTATCAGCATAACAATGAAAAATGAGTTGACCCAAAATCCAATTGACAAGCCTCTGTCTAAATATTCGAACCAACAGTTTGAGTAACATTAAACCATGGAAGAGGTGTCACATCTTTCATGCAAGAAACGTAATGACAGGGGTTCAAAACCTTGTTTCTCTTATACTAACAATAAACACAACCCCAACACATCCATTAACACCACAAGGCTCAACGGGTCACTTTAAAACGATTTGAGACTCTGGTGCGACCCTCATTACAAGTTTATAGACAATACACTGAAACAATGTTGTCCTTTTCCATTCTCATTTTTTTCTTGTATACGACCCATACTATAACAATAGAAACAACCAATTCAACAAGGGTCCTCAACAGGACTTATGACTTCCATAAGTAATGAAATAAGAAACAAACAAACTTATGGCATGATGAGGGTTTTCACCCTGTCAACTTTTGCTTCCGACTCATCTTGGCTCACAATGTGCATGTGAGTAAATCCCATTTGTTCACAGGAAAAACAATCCATATAATCCACTTATTTTTCAACAATAGCATGCATAGGATCATAGGGATATTTCATTTTAAGTGCAAGAACAAACACAAAGTCTGCATGCAAACCTATTTTCATGCAATTTCGTAATACAAAAAACCATAAGAAAAATCCCTTTCCATTATTTTTCTAAAAAAACATAGGAGGTAGCCACAGACCAACCAACTGAAATATGAAATGAGAAACATAACAACAATAGCAATGAAAACTAATGAGAAGAATCGTCAATCAAAATCATCTGAGATCCTATGCATACATGTCTTTCTAAAAACAAGCGAATAATGATTTAATTCTTCTAAAGCATGAAATTGTCAAGCACAACATGTAGTTATAGAGACGGGCATGAACTACTAAGAAAAAACAACATTATAGTACAGGGATTCGAAACCCAGGTACCTAGTGTTTTGCAAGTTAAATGGAACCTTCGAGTGGTTGCAACAATTACCAAGATCTCAAAAATCCTCCAAACCACTAAACAAATCAACCAAATTGCAAACCCCGAGGTGGTAACACCTAACACTAGCTGGTGCATTAACTGTTGGTCGTGTCATACTAGGGTGACAACCAACATTAATCACTCACTAAACCCCAGACGGGCCATGTCAAAACCTCATGGAACCAACAAGTAACAAGTAAGCACCAGTTCATATGAGATCATATGTCAACAACGTATCCACCTACCAAATTAACATTGTTGACAACATAACACATCATTGATCACATGGTTTACAAACTTATCATAAGTGTGATGTGTGGATAACATATCCCATGTGCATTAAAACTTCCAAACCTTTTCCTTGTACAAACTTTTGAATCACCACATCCATTAACAACAAAGTCGATACTACCATGTTCTTATAACTTGTGTAATATGTATCGGACCATATACATATAACCAATGAAATATATGTGAGTGGTATGCTATGTGAATATGGATATGCATATATAATGCCTCTTTTTTATAACAAGTCACAATCATATGTCTAGAGGTTGAATTAGAAATAAACCATCACATATACAAAGTGGCAGTTAATAAGTGAATACCATGTCAATATATTGATAAAAAGTTAGAACCCTTTTACCATTTGAAACCGTGAATTGTCAAACACAATAACCATGAACCTTTCGTTTTGATGATGATTTTGTCCTACACTAGTATTTAGGATCAAAAAATCCATTCCCAAAGAATTTTTAGTGGTTATTTGAAATAGAAACTATTATCATTCATTTGTGTTGAGAATTAAAACCAAACTCATATCAAGATAATCAAACATGCAAGTGATCCATTAGCATCCGAGAAATCTTACGACAACACAAAATCAAGTGACTTTTCCTTCAAGGGGGATATTTTCTTTAATGACACTATAGGGCTTCCTACTTATAGCTTATTTAGTATGTGTGTGTGTGTGTGTGTATAATAACAAAATAGTGTATGCCTTGCAATTATTTGTAGGCTTTTGACTTTGTGACAATTCTGAGAGTTGACATATTGTTACTGTGCAATGATGATAAATTATTAGTATTTTGAATATCTCATTGATGTATGTTGTTATGGTTATGCACACTTAAGTTAATGATGAATTAATGAATTTCAAGTGAAGTAATGTTGCACACATGGTATATTGAAGGATAAGTAAAGGTTAAGTAACAAAAACTACACACATAATAGATGAATGGATAATGCATAGTAGGATTATGTTGAATGCCTCACTTCCCCTAATCATAGGAGAACCTTGGTTCCTAAAGCTCCTCTAGATGGCTCATGTGAGACTTCACTTTCTTGCAGGTGATGCCAAAAGGGTCGGTGTCTAAGGAATGTTTTTCTTATTAATGATTAACCCTGGGTCTTCCCACTACGTTCCAATAAATAGTTCCATTGTCAAGACTGATATTTGCAACTGATGGGACTATTTTGGAGGTTGAATAAGGAGATCACACAATGGTTAATATAGAAGGAACAATAATTTTCCAGACAATAGAATAAGAACCCATGCCTTAGTGATGAACAATGGTTGAAAAAGTATGTGTTTATAGATCTTCATGAAATTTTCTTAGGTGATTTTTCGATAATTTTTATTGAATGTTTAGAAAGGCTAGTGGAGAATGTTGGAATATTTCAAGATGTGGCTCTGATATAGGATATTTTATTCGATGACCATTAAATGAATTTCATTAAAGAGAATAAAGAAAGCTTATGTGCAAACATAAATAAAGAAGGCACAACTATGAAGAAATGATGAGAAAGATGGCAATAACACAAATCTTGATTACGGTGTTCATCCCAAGAATAGACTACATCTTCGAGCCCACTTAGAAGTGGAGAGGAATTCATATTATCTCAACAAAAATTGGCATAAATACATGGCTATACCTCAAAAATGAAAACGCCCTGCAGATCCACTCTCCAGATGTAAATTTTGACTGCACCAGTGGATTCATGGTGAGAAATTGTCCAAAAATGATTGTCAAAATGTCCAATTATGTCACTATCAATCCCAGGCCCCCTGGGCTCTTCACCTTGTAATGCATGAAACTGTAGCCTACAATTATGAATCCAACCTACATAAACAATTGTGCTCCTTCCAGTTGAGCACGAACCCCCTGAGTGGAGGAATAACTCGGCTTAAATAAAAAATCCATGGATGGACTTTACAATGGGATTGTTAGCATGATCGGTTGGAGGTGGTAATATTTAGAGTTTGTTAAGGGGAGGTCTTGGGGTCAAACCCTGCGGATCCCCATTTTAACCCATTTTTTACAACCTATATGTAAATATAGTTTTACAAACTATATTACCCACAATATGGTTTACAACTACTGAAAATTATTGCCTTTCTTAACCTTTGGAACCCATTTGTTGACATGACCATTGCACAAAATCTAAGTATAGGTTCACCATTATTGTTAACCACTAGATTTTATGGCTTGATATTTTTGGGTGTGGACACCATTAGGCTTGGCCACTAGATTCAGTGTCGACTGGTCCAACGACATATTTTTATTTTTAAAAATCAGTTTCTGGCCCTCATTGGGCATTTTAGAGTTGCCATGTGGTGCCTTGTGATTGGGTGATGCAGGAGCATGGTTGGCAAGCGCATAGAGGTGGGACCACTCAACACATGAGAGTTCCTCCAGAACGTCAACGTGGGCAGTTACAATCGATTTTGAAATCTACCTTCATTCAACGTCGGAATTTACCTTTGGAGGCATGCTTGAACCAGTGTCGAATTTTACCCTTCGAGGCACGTTTTGAAAATCGTAAATAGAGCAGGAGTTTCCACTACGGCTCTGCAATGCGACTGAAACAAGATAGCATAGGATGGATTTTAGAGTAGGCAAGTAGCCAAGGGAAACCCTAGAAATCCTTTTGAGTTAAGTAGAAGTTTGTACGCCCAGTTGGGGAGAGCTGCAACACAAAGAGAAATTAGTTGTAAGAGAGAACTGCGGGTTAAGAAGGAGATCTCAATTTTTGAGTTACTGTAATTTGAATGTATTTTGTAGCCATTGGGCACTTGTGAATATAACAAGAGGGAAAATTGATCCAAATGCATGTTGTGCATTTGTGTTTACATTTTCCTGTCTTTTCTGTTATTCTTGTGTCCCATAAACAAGTGAATGAAACGGTGACTGTGAGTTTTCCAGTTTCAATTGTCTCTGTTCATTGAAGCTCTGTAAGGTGTGCAACGAGTGAGGAGAGAACACCAAGAGATCAGGAGGAATCTCTCTGTGAGAAACCCCTTGGATCCGAGTTATCAAAATCCCTTAGATGCAAGGAGTGTGTGGGAATTCGAGACCTACACAAGATGAAGCTCAAGAGGAATAACATTTTAGAGAAGTGTTATCGAGATCCAGGAACTCATTCCCTAGAAGAAGCGAAGACTGAGTCTTTGAAGACTTAGAAAATCTTCTAAGTCTGAAGTGAGTAAAATCTCAGGAGGAAGAATGTCGTCGAGCGTTGTATCATGGTGGAAAATCCTGCGGACCATCCGATTTGAGGTAGGAGCACAGGTTTTAACACTGTGTAGATCTAGGAGGGGAGATCTCGAAGATCTGAATGGACGATGTAGAGTCCCTGAGGAGAAATGCAAAAACCTGAAAGAATAGGCGCTGGGACATTTCAAAATTTCAACAACCAAGGATATCAAGGAGCAAAGATATCCCTTGTATCCTAATTTTATGAAATGTGAAAACCCAAAAGAATAGGCGTTGGGAAATTTTGGCATTTCGAAAACCGAGGATTCCAAGGAGAAGAGATATCCCTTGTACCCTAATTTCATGAAACGCAAAAACCCGAAAGAATAGGCACTAGGACATTTCAACATTTTGGCAACCGGGGATTCCAAGGAGCAGAGATATACCTTGTACCCTAATTTTGTGAAACATGAAAACCTGAAAGAATAGGCATTGGGACATTTTGGCATTTTGGCAACCGAGGATTCCAAGGAGTAGAGATATCCCTTGTACCTTGATTTCGTGAAACACAAAAGCCTGAAAGAATAGGCGCTGGGAAATTTTGGCATTTGGGCAACTGGGGATTCCAAGGAGCAGAGATATCCCTTGTACCCTGATTTTGCGAAAATGAAAAAACCTAAATCATGATTCACGAAAGGAAAGATGGATAAGTGTGCAGTCATATCTCTTGGCCGTGTGCTATGGGAGCTCACGCTTGACGCTTGGAAAAGTCAATTGAGCATTTGTGGGGGACCTATGTGTTCATTCGAAGGGTTCGAGTTTGGAACCAGAAGAGCCATTTCGGCTCTAGAACCAGAAGATCCTGACTGGGAGGTTGCACAACCCTTAAGAGGGATAGGGGGTCTGCATCAGGTGGTATCAGAGAATCAGTTTTTCGCCTATAGACTTCAGGCGAAGGAGGAAAATAAGGAGACAGAGAACTAAGAGCTATACTCTGTGTGTGATAGATAGTCAACATAATTCCACCAAGAAGATGAGAGCCACCTTTATCCAACCGTGTTGTAGAGAGGGAGATGTGAGAGCTTCACGCCTGATTGGAAACAATGGAAGCAACAAAAAGAAGAGCACCTAACATTGGGGATGTTAGTGATGAATAAAGTGAAGAGGTTGAGGTTGAAGAAGCTGCAGGAGAGGATGCTATAGAAGAACGTTTGTTGAGAGGAGTTGCCAGATTGGGAGGCAGAGCTAAGATAGAGGTCCCCATGTACGAGGTAAATATAGATGTTGAAGAACTATTGGATTGGATAAGGTCCATGGACAAACACTTCAAATATGAAGATATCGATGAGGAGAAGAAGGTGAAGCAGACAGTCACCAGGCTAAAAGGGCATGCAACACTATGGTGGGGTGAACTGCAGGCTGAGAGGAGAAGTAAAGGCAAATAGAGGATAAAAAGTTGGGACAGGATGGTAGCCAAACTGAAGGCTAAGTTCATACCCAAAGACTACTACATCAATCTGTTCAGGAAGCTATAGAACCTGAGACAGAAAGGGATGACAGTCAAGGAGTACACCGAGGAGTTCTACTGGCTGAACATCAGAACTGGACAAAGGGAGAGAGACGAAGAAAGAGTCGCCATATATATAAATGGCTTGAGATATGAAATCCAGGATGAACTTAGCATGATGTCAATGAGGAATGTGGGAGATGCTTATTAGTTTGCGCTGAAGGTAGAGGAGAAGCTGGCCAAAAAACAGAACCAATGAGGAAGAGGTAAAGGCTCGATTCCAAGAAAAAGTAAGGGATTTAACCATGACAGAGCACATCATCCTAAGGATGAGGCTGAGAAACCACACAATCACTCAGAACAAGGAGGAAGTTCACGAGGGAGACATATTGGTGGAATAAAATCTTCTAGAGGAAGAGGCAGAGGAGGAGTAAGGTGCTATAAATGTAGAAAGATAGGGCACATGTCTTGGGAATGTCCCAAGAAGAATAAGGAAGGAGGAGAAGATCACATTTAAGAAGAACAACAAAGAGATGTTGAGGCAGAAGGAGCAGAGGATGGAGCATCCCTGATGTTGAGAAAATTTCTCTTAAAACCAAAGGCAGAAATTGAAAAACCAGTGCAGAGAAACAGTCTCTTCAGGACAACTTGCAAGACTAAGGATAAAGTATGCAAGGTGATCATTGACAGTGGGAGTACTGACAACCTAGTATCCACAGAGATGGTGGAGAAATTGGAGCTGAAGACAACTGCACATCCAAGGCCATACAAAGTCTCATGGATGCAAAAAGGACACTAGGTAATGATCACTAAATAGTGTCTGGTTTAAATTAAAATAGGAGGATATAAAGATGAAATCCCATGTGATGTAATCCACATGGACGTATGACACATTTTGTTGGGAAGACCATGGCATTTTGATAGAAATGTCATTCATGATGGAAGGAAGAATACATATACATTGGAGAAGAATGGTAGGACGCATATGTTGCTACCAATGGAGGAGAAGAGAGCGAAGGAGGAAGCCAGCACCAGCATACTTCTCATCAATGGGAAGGAACTCCTGAATGAAGTCAAGGAAGAACAAGAGATGTAGTTCACTGTGGTGAAGAAGATTAGAGTCATCCTTACGAGTATGTCAATGGATGATTTGCCTGAAGAAGTTCAGGAGTTGCTGGATAATTTTGTTGATCTAGTGGTGGATGAGTTTCCAAACTCATTGCCTCCCATAAGGAGTATCAGTGATCATATCAACTTGATACCAGGAGAAATCTTTTCGAACAAGGTAGCGTATAGATTAACACCTCGATAAAATGAGGAGGTGAAGAACCAAGTCCAAGAATTGTTGGATAAGGGTTTGGTCAGAGAAAGTTTGAGCCCATGTGCAGTACCAACTGTGTTAAGCCCAAAGAAAGATGGAGGATGGAGAATGTGCATAGACTCGAGATCCATCAACAAGATCACCATCAGGTACAGATTTCCTTTACCAAGAATGTATGATTTTGTGGATTGCTTAAGTGGAACAAATTTATTTTCTAAGATAGATCTGAAAAGAGGATATCACCAGATTAGAATGAGAGAAGGTGATGAATGGAAAACAACCTTTAAGGGAAACGAAGGCCTATGCGAGTGGTTGGTTATGCCATATGTCTTAACAAATGCCCCAAGTAATTTTATGAGGTTGATGAATGAAATTCTGAAAGATTTCATTGGCAAGTTCATGGTTGTATATCTGGATGATATATTGATCTTTAGCAGGACTAAAGAGGAGCATTTGAGGCACCTAATGCTAGTAATGAGGAGGCTACAATAGGAGAAACTACTGATCAACTTGAAGAAGTCCTCTTTTATGAAGAAATAACTCATTTATTTGGGTTTCATGATCTCTTCGAATGAACTAAAGATGGATCCAAAGAAGGTGAAAGTGATCAGGGAGTGGTCGTCACCAAGGAGCATGTTCGAGGTAAGGAGATTTCACGGTTTAGCATGTTTTTATAGAAAGTTCATTAGAGACTTTAGTGGGATTTTTGCACCCATGATGGATATAGTGAAGAAGCGGCACAAATATTTTAAATGGATAGCGGAGGCTGAAAGGAGCTTCAATATACTGAAGGAGAAGATAACAGAATGAACAATTCTAGTCTTGTAGACATTTCAGGTAAGATGTGACGCAAGTGGAGTTGCAATAGGAGAAGTTCAAAGTCAGGAAAATCGACCTGTTGTCTATTTCAGTGAGAAGCTGAATGAGACCAAGAAGAAATACTCCACATATGACAAGGAGTTTTATGCCATAATTCAACCTTTGAAAAAATGGAGGCATTATCTTGTCCTGCAAGAAATTTTCTTGTATAGTGATAACCAAGCTTTACAATTCACAACTAGACAGGAAAAACGGAACCAGAGGCATGCAAAATGGGTTGAATTTATGCAAAAGTTTACTTTTTTCATAAAACATATTGTTGGGAATGCTAACAAGGTTGTTGATGCTTTAAGCAGGAGATGTTTGATCATGCAGGAATTCCAGGTGAAGACCTTAGGGTTTGAACACCTGAAGGACATGTATCATGATGATATAGATTTCAAGGAGGCATATGAGGCATGTGCTAATCCTGTGTTGAGAGATAGAAGTCATTGGACATAATAAATGATTTAGGAAGGACTGTTGTTCAGAGGACATCAGTTGTGCATACCAAAATGCTCAATAAGGGATAATCCTCTAATGGAAAAACACAGTGGAGGATTGGCTGGACATTTCTTCCATGATAAAATGTTCGCACAGTTGAACAACTCATACTATTGGCCAGGTATGAGAACAAAAGTGATAAATTTGGTGAATAGATGTAGAATCTACCAACATGCTAAGGGGAAAGGGAAGAACACGGGGTTGTATCAACCATTGCCAATACCAGAGAGGCCTTGGGATGCAATAAGCATGGATTTTGTGTTGGGATTCCCAAGAACAAAAAGAGGATTTGATTCCATATTTGTGGTGGTGGATAGATTTTCAAAGATGGCACATTTCATCCCATGCCAGAAGACTAGTGACACAACGCATGTTGCAAATCCATTTTTCAAAGAAGTTGTGAGACTTAACGGCCTACCCAGGAGCATTATCTCAGACAGAGACACAAAATTTGTTGGTCACTTTTGGAGGACGTTGTGGAAGAATATGGGGACTAATTTGTCCTTCAACTCAACTTATCACCCTCAAACATATGGGTAGATTGAAGTGGTAAATAGAAGTTTGGGAAATTTATTAAGGAGTCTAGTTACTGAACATCATAACCAGTGGGATCAGATTCTGCCAGAAGAATAATTTTCATACAATGACTCACCAAACAGGAGCACCAAAAGGAGCCCATTCCAAATACTCTATGGAATGCAACCCAGGGGAGTGTCTGAGTTGAGATACTTAGAACAGGGTGAGATCAAGAGTGCTGGAGTAGAGGATTTTGCTGCGGAGATGGAGCAAATCCATAGCCAGATCAAAAGATAGTTGGAGAGTTCTAATCAGAAATACAATCACAGAGCTGATCAACATCCCAGGGAACTTCAATTTGAAGTAGGAGATCGGGTTTTAGCACATCTTAGGAAGGAAAGATTCCCTAGGGGAACAAACAACAAGTTGAAGATGAAAAAGATAGGACCCTGTAAGATCTTGAGGAAGTTTGATGCAAACACCTATGAGATTGAGCTTCCATATGGTGTGGGCATTTCACCCATATTCAATGTTTTAGACCTATATCCATACAGGAAATATGAAATGGAAGGGTCAGAATCTCAAGGAAAAGTTCAGTGGGAGAAACAGATGCCTGTGGCAGAAAAGCCACAGATGGAGAAAATTGTTGATCAGAGGATTGGCAAGAAGACTGGGAGGAAGAATTATTTTGAATATCTATTCAAATGGAAGGGACACCCAATAGAAGATGCCAGTTGGGAAAATTAAGATTTTATCTAGAAGCATGGAAATTCCGTAGAGGAGCTCATGGATAGGGGTCGATGAATTTTTGTCAAGGGGAGTATGATGTAGGAGAATCAATGGAAAGCACGCAGAGGTGGGACCACTCAACACGTGAGAGTTCCTATAGAACTTCAACGGGGGTAGTTACAAACAATTTTGAAATATGCCTTCACTCAGCGTCGAAATTTACCTTTGGAGGCACGCTTGAACCAATGTCGAATTTTACCCTTTGAGGCACGTTTTGAAAATTGTAAACAGAGCAGGAGTTTCCACTATGGCTCTGGAATGCGACTAAACTAAGATAGTGTAGGATGAATTTTAGAGTAGGAAAGTAGACAGGGGAAACCCTAGAAATATTTTTGAGTTAAGTAGAAGTTTGTACACCCAGTTGGGGAGAGCTACAACACAGAGAGAAATTAGTTGTAAGAGAGAACTGCGGGTTAGAGATCTCAGTTTTTGAGTTACTGTAATTTGAATGTATTTTGTAGACATTGGGCACTTGTGAATATAACAAGAGGGAAAATTGATCCAAATGCATTTTGTGTAGTTGTGTTTACATTTTCTTGTCTTTTCTGTTATTCTTATGTCCCATAAACAAGTGAATGAAATGGTGACTATGCGTTTTCCAGTTTGAATTGTTTCTCTTCATTGAAGCTCTGCAAGGTGTGCATCAAGCGAGGAGAGAACACTAGGAGATCAGGAGGAATATCTCTGTGAGAAACCCCTTGGATTCGAGTTATCGAAATCCCTTAGACGCAAGGAGTGCGTGGGAATTCGAGTCCTACACAAGGTGAAGCTCAAGAAGAATAACGTTTTAGAGAAGTGTTATCGAGATCCAGAAACTCATTCCCTGGAAGAAGCGAAGACTGAGTCTTCGAAGACTTAGAAAATCTTCTAAGTATGAAGTGAGTAAAATCTCAGGAGGAAGAATGTCGTCAAGCATTGGATCACGGTGGAAAATCCCACGGACCATCCGATTTGAGGTAGGAGTGTAGGTTTTAACACTACATAGATCCAGGAGGGGAGATCTCGAAGATCTAAACGGACGGTGCAGAGTCCTCGAGAAGAAACATGAAAAACCTAAAAGAATAGGCGTTGGGACATTTCGGCATTTAGGCAACCGGGGATTCCAAGGAGCAGAGATATCCCTTGTACCCTTATTTCGCCAAACACGAAAACCCAAAAGAATAGGTGCTAGGAAATTTCAGCATTTCAGCAACCGAGGATTCCAAGGAGCAGAGATATCCCTTGTACCCTGATTTCACGAAATGGAAAAACCCAAAAGAATAGGCGTTGGGACATTTCAGCATTTCGGCAACCGAGGATTCCAAGGAGCAGAGATATACCTTGTACCCTGATTTTGTGAAAAGCGAAAAACCCGAAAGAGTAGACGCTGGGACATTTTGGCATTTTGGCAACCGGGGATTCCAAGGAACAGAGATATCCCTTGTACCTTAATTTTGCAAAACACAAAAACTCGAAAGAATAGGCGCTGGGAAATTTCAAAATTTTAGTAACCAGGGATTCCAAGGAGCAGAGATATCCCTTGTACCCTGATTTCTCAAAAACGTGAAAACCTAAATCGCGATTCATGAAAGGGAGGAAGGATAAGTGTGTGGTAATGGATCTTGGTCATGTGTTGTGGGAGCTCATGCTTGATGCTTGGAAAATTCAATTGAGCATTTGTGGGGGACCTGTGTGTTCATTCGAAGGGTTCCAGTTTGGAACCAGAAGATCCTGACTGGGAGGTCGCACATCCCTTAAGAGGGATAGGGGGTCTGCATCATTGGGTCACATGGAAACCTTAGATAGGCTTCCCCTGTCTATTCACATTGCTGATGTAAGTTGTTGTGTGTCTCCCAAGTAAGGTACGAACCTGTCACATGTTAGTCACTGAGAGGTGCCATGTGGCACTCCTTGGGGGTGCCACGTGACATATTTTTATTGGGCCATTTGGCCACCCAAAAATTCCAATTCAACATACCACATGTTAGTGTCTCATGCTTCCATGTCGGTATGTTGATGTCAACATGACATTATTCTAACATCATCCATGCACCGTTAGTTGTTGATGTCATATGTAGAGATGTTGAGTCACCCTATTGACTTTGACTAGGTTCACCAAAACTTTGACTAGCCATATCTTTGTCATTCATACTCCTTTTGAGGTTTCTTTTACGTCATTGGAAATATCTCTGCAATCTCTTCTACTTGGTGCCATTTTTTTTATATTTGAGTACTTTGAATTTTTGGCCTTTTTGATCCTTTTGGATCATTCCTCCCCACTAGAAGATTTTGGGACTCAAAAATCCTTATCAATCAACAGAGAGTTGAGGGAATTTCTCCCTCACTTTCCCCTTCTCAATCCACCATGCTTTTCTTTGATGTGTGTCCTTAAGGCCCACTAGAAGATATTCAACATCACCCCTACGTGAAATCCTTGTCCTTCTATCCAAGATGATATCTTCCTTTAACTCATCCAAGTACTTAGGAGAAAATGCATCCACTGAAGGTACTAAAACACTCTTTCTTTGATCCATGATCATTGGAGGATCATAAAGTTTCAAGTTCTCTACATTTACAACCCAGAATATCTGCATGTATGGTGGTAGATCTAGGAAAAAATAATTTTTTCCAATCTTCTCCAATATGGTGAAGGGTCCATATCTAATGGGCTTGAGATTTTTTACTTCACCCTTCAACCTATTTTTTTTGATGTGGTGCCACACTTCATCTCCAACATGGAACTGGTGATGAACTATGTTCTTGTCATGGTGATATTTGTACTATGCCTGACTCGTTTCCAACTGTTCTTGGACTGTTTGGTGTACCTGTTGAATCCTCTAGATGAAATTTTGGGCTCTTTCTTCATCTCTTTTTCACTTGAGTCAGCATATTTACCAAATGTTGAGTCCAACGGAGTCTTAGGTAGATACCCAAAACACATATCAAATGGTGAAATCTGGGTGGAAGAGTGCAAGGCTTGATTGTATGCATGTTGTACATACTATATCTGGTCATCCGACAACTTGGGATGTTAGCTATAGTAACCTCAGGGAAAATGAACACCTTTTTCTATTTACTACCTTTGTATGTTCATCGTTTTAGGGATGGAAAGAAGTACCCCTTTTAAACTTGTTTCCCATCATTCTCCAAAATAGTTTCCAAAAATCTCCAAGGAATTGAGTGTCTCGATCTAAAATAATGGATGTGGGAAGTCAAAAGTGGACCCATAAATGATGAAAGAAAAGATGAGTAGTTTTATCAATAATGATCTTCTTTTTACATGGCATCAAGAAAAACATCTTTCTAAACCTATCCAATAGTACATACAAGTAGTCATGACCCCTTTTTGACATAGGAAACCCCTCTACAAAATCCATGGAGATACTCTCCCAAAGATGAGAAGGAATGGGGAGTGGTGTGTACAAGGCCATTTTTCTATTAGTGGGATTACAAGTAGAGCACATCGCGCACCCCATTACATACTTGGTTACAATTTATTTCATCCAAGGCCAATAAAAAAGCCTTTGCAGATGAGCCATAGCCTTTCCTATCCCAAAATTCCCAATCACAAGAGAAGTATGAGCTTCTCATATGACATTAACTATTTCACTTGTAGGAATACATAGCTTTCCAAAATGGTAGAGTAACTTTCCCTGCAAATGATAGCTATCCACCTATGCACCATGGGTTTGATTCTCATAAAAATATTTAAAATATTCATCAGTAGCATATTGTTCAACATAGCTATCTTGATTTAAAGATGCATTAAAAAACAATAGATGCAGAAATAAGAGGCCTAGAAAGCATGTCCTCTACTTTGTTACTTGTACCCTTCTTATACTTTATTACCAAGTGGAACTATTGAAGGAAACCCATCCATAATAAATGAAAAGCTTGTTGTAGCTTGGTTTGTGATTGGAGGTACTGTAAGGGTTGGTGGTCTATATGTATGATAGTATCATTACCTAACAAGTAGTTCTTCCATTTCTTAACACTTTGAACCAATGCATACAATTCATTTTCATAGGTGGGATAATTAACAACAACTTGAGAAAAGTTTTCAGAGTGGTAACAAAAAGGATTACGACATTGCATCAGTACTACACCCATGGCATATCCCTTGACATCAGTCTCAATATCAAATGGATGTTGCATGTTTGAAAAGGCCAATATTGGTGTTGTTCTTATCTTCTCTTTCAAGGTGTCGAAATATTTATGTTGCATTCCTACCCACTGAAAGTCTTGCTTCACATTGGTCAAGGCATGCAAAGGGGATGCAATGTATGAGAAGTTAGCTATGAATCTTCTCTAATACTGAATTGCACCTAAGAATATTCTCACTTACGTTACAATAGTAGGATTAGGCCAATTTACAATAACATCAACTTTGGAAAGATCAATTTTCAATTTTCCTTTGCCTGCAATATGACCCATATACACTAAAAACGTTTTTCCAAATTTACATTTGGAAAATTTTACTTACAATTTTTCCCTTTGCAAAGTGTCCAACACTTTCTTTACATGCATTACATGTTCTTTCTGAGTTCTACGAAAAAAAGGATGTCATCTAAGTATACAATCACAATTTCATCTAAGAATGGTAGAAATATGTCATTCATTACACACATGAAAGTTGTCGAGGCATTGCAAAGCCCAAATGGCATCACTAACCACTCAAATAGACCCTAATTGGTTTTGATGGACCTCTTCCATATATCATTTTCAGAAACCCTGATTTGATGGTATCCATTGTGCCAATCCAACTTAGTGAAATAAACATCATTCTTTAATTGATCAAGAAAATCATCTATATGAGGAAGAGGGTATCGATTTTTCACTGTGATTTTGTTGAGAGCTTGATAATCAACGCAAATTCTCCATATGCCATATTTCTATGGCACCAATACAATTGGAGAACCACATGTAGATGAACCAGTCCTGATGACTCCTTGGTCCAACAAGTCTTGCACCTGTTTCTTGATCTTTTCCATTTCCACCGCTAACATCCTATATATGCCCACATTTGGAAGAGGGACATCTTTTTGAAGATGAATGTCATGTTGAATCTCCTTCTTGGGAGGAAATCCACCTGGTTCCTAAAATATCTCATCATAGTTAGATATAACATCAATCATTTCATATTTATGCGAGGGATCATATCCTTGGAAAGCATCATATGTATCAACATCGTTTGCTCTCACAACCATGAGCACATATCACTTGTTAGTGTTGATGATTATTTTCATTTGTCTTACACTAACAATGGTTGAATCAAATTTTATACTGTGGGATCTAACAATGTATTCCACTCCATATTTTGTGAGATGGTATTTGTTCTCATTTCTGAAGGAGAATGAATTTATATCATAAAGGTAAGGGATTCCCAAAACTATGCCATAGATATCAAGTGGGACACCATCCAAATCAACCTCATCTATCAACTTTGAAGCAATGGTAAATCTAACTGTAGAATGCTTGGTGACATTTAGTTTTGCATTTTTGCACACCCAACCAAGAGGGTAAGGTTTCAGATGAGGTTGTGTTTGTAATCCCAACTTTTTAAAAATGGTTTCTGATATTAATTTAACTTGATAACACAGATCAAATTGGGTGTCTATATTTATGCGTTTAGATACAACTCTTATATGAAACAATTCACTGCTTCTTCTTTCATTATCATGTGATTTACTCATAGAAATTGAACTAGCATGAAAGGAATTTTTACCTTGTGCCCCAACGATTGTAATCCTCATTTCATCACCTAAATCAAATCAAGGTTTTGTTGCACTGTAGAAACAATTTCCAGCTTCCCTTTTCCACCAAACCTTTTTGTATTAAGCTCCAGATGTAGCTTCTAGAAATGCATATCATCATGCCCATGTTTCTTACAATGAGTGCAAGATGGATTTCCTTCCTCTTTAATTGTTGTGGCTGTGTTTTTCCCCTTTCCTTTTCCTTTGAACTTGTGTTTTTGGAACTTGGAAGGATTCTTTGTGTGGTTTTCATGTACATTTTTTCCAATTCTTTCAAGGTGATTTTATTGTACACACACCTCATCTAAGTTTGTGGGATTAAAAAACAACAATGTATGATGAATATAATTATGAAGTGCACCAATATGTTTCATCAAAGTTTTTGGAAAATATAAAGAAACATTCAATGCAAGTGCCTTTTTTCTAAAATCCCCTATGAAACTTTGAACACTCTAAACTTTACCCGACCTTAAATTTCTCCAATCGATCATGGCCTTTTTAACATGAATCAATGGATAAAATTTATTTTTCAATGTAGATGTAAATTTAGGCCATGAAGAAAGGATTTAAGCATTATGTTTTCTACCTTTATGAAGATTCCTTTCCCACCATACAAGGGTTATGCCTTCCATCTGAAGAGAATCCAACTGGATATTTTCCTCTTCCTCTTCAATCTAATGTACATGGAAATAAAAATTGATATATCTAATACAATTATTTAACTTATCTACATTAGATTCTCCATTAAACATGGGAAAATTAAATTTGACATCTAATTTCAATAACGAATTTTTGGAAGCATTCTGATGAAAATTAGAATGATGAGAATGAGTGGAAGAATAAGAGCTTGAACTTGAAGATGGGGATGGAGGCTTAGGAGGGTCTCCTCCAATTCCTTGGTATTTTGAAACATCATCCTCTTCTTTAGATTTCTTCTTCTTTTCCATCTTTTCCACTCTCTTCTCGTAATATGTTGTTAAGAACCAAACATCAATATAGCATATAAAAACCTCAGAAAAAGTACTCAACGCCTTGAAAAAGAGACAATTTCAGATAATAAGCCTCTTTGAGGGGGCAACCTCCTTTTACCCCACTTAAATGTTCAAGTACAAGATGATTCAAAATGAAAATGTCTCCTTGGTATATA
>ML781639.1:108904-124409 GCA_009831015.1 Picea engelmannii | reverse complement strand
GCGCTGCTCAATTGGAGGTTGCCCCCTCGAAGAGGCCTGTGAACATTGCTATCTAAATCAAGTGCTATTTCTATTCAAGTGTTATTTCTGTTGCTATTTCGTATATCATTTCTGTGTATTTTGAAGATTATGCTGGATATTTTACTGTTATTCTGTTATTTCTAGCATTTCGTTCCTGTTCTGCATATTTTATATATCTGGTATCTTGCAGTAAGTTTAAAGCTTTGTTGCTTTGACTTTTAAATCTCTTTCATAAATATTTCGAAGCTTGTCCCAAATCTCTTTAGAAGATTTACAATGTGCAACTTTGGTGAATACCATATCACTAAGACCATTCAAAAGTGCATTTATGGCTTTGGAATTATTCTCACTGAGTTTCACTGCTTTTTCATTTGTTGGTGGAACTGCTGGTGTTGTGTATCCATCTACAATTGATTGTAAAACTTGAAATCCCTGTGCCTGTATATATTCCTTCATCCTTATGCTCCAAAAAGGATACTTTTGTCCATCAAACTGTGGTATTCCATTTTTATACGAGTTGGTACTCTCCATTATCTACCTTTCAGTGGTTAAACTGATTTCTGAAGGAACCTTCTCTGATACTAATTGTTGGAGAACTGAGAGGGGGGGTGAATCAGTAATAGTGTAATTATAATCATTTTTCTTCAAATGTTATATCAATGTAGAATTATTATCCAATAATGAGAAGTAAAAAATAAACAATAACACACACACACACAGTACACCGGTGTTTTACATGGAAACCCAAATCAGGAGAAAACCATGGAATGCTTTTTCTTATATGTCTTGAAGAACTACATTCATTGGAAGCACCAACTTCCTTTGTTTTCTAGTTGCAACTGGAAGGAGGCTCCAAACCCCTAGTTTCTTAAGCTATAACTTGAGGGAAGCTCCAACTCCCCAATTCTCTGGCTACAACTAGAAGGAGGCTACAACCCCCAATGTTCTTTGGCTACAACGACCTGTCCTTGCCCCATACTGCCACCCTAAAGTAGAATTAGAATGATGGAACCACTGTCACACTATCACTATGATATATACCACTGTAAACATGTACCAATAAATCTTAACCATGCATCAACATGTACCTCAACCTGTAATCAACATGTACTATAAACAAGTGCATCAACCATGCGCCAGCCTGTAATCAACCTGTACCATACAAAAGTGCATCCAACCATGTACCAAGTATGTACCAATCATGTTTCAACTACTCATCAACTATGACTCATCAATATGTACCAACATCATCAACTATACACCTCATGTATGTGAGCCAACTCATCAACTACTTGTCTCAACCATCTACTCAACATGTACCACAACCAAAATCCCTCATCAATTTCATCATCCAAATCTGATTTGTAGCTCCATAATATACCTAGTGTATATGATCACATTCCTTCAAACCTTCCTTAACTTTAAAAACAAGAGATTAGCATTTTCATCAAATTTTTCTTTAGTCTCACATGCCTAGTTTTGGATAGTCAACAACCCTAAATTGAAGTAATAATAACTTTGAACTTGTAATGTATAAAGCTATGAAACTGATACAAAATGTTCTTCAATGTGTTTAATGCAATTCCTCCAAGTTTAACTACTTGGAACCTCTCAGAAAAGGAGTTATAGAAACAATGGCATACCTTGCTGAATTCTGGCTTATTTTAGAGAGCGACCTTGTAGAGCGTGCCCCACACAAAATATTTGATGAAATGATATGAAACTATTAAAAAAACTACTAAAGACTGTACCCTAACCAACAAATTTTGTCTCACTAATTTTTGATCTTTTATGAAGAAGTTATGACGTTTTTACCTGAAACACCTGATTTTTACTAGTTTCAGGATTGGCCACAAACCCTATTTTCCACGGCGTGTAACTCCCAAACTACAACGACCCACAAGATGATTTTTTTTTTAAATATAATTGGATATGTTTTGTCACTTGAATAGCAATTTCACTGTCTAAATCATTATAGAAAACAATTTATAGCGAAAATGGTGAGATGACCTGTAAATAACATACCTTAGAAAGCACCATCAAAAGAATTTATCCTTCCTTGCATTTCGGCCTTATTTTCTTCACCTTCACTCAGAATTCTGGTTTATATATCCTTGGTTACCTTAGACACATATAGATATTCAATATTCTCAAGTGTGATTCAAATGAGAGATCCTTGCCTCTTATTTATACTCTCCAAGTAGCTTCCTTAAAAACATCTTCTAGGTCACTTGGCCCACTTTCTTTATTTTAGGGTTGGGTCCACTTCTAATTTCTCCAATAAATTTATTATTGAAATAATTTATTTTGTATTCACTTTGAATTATAATACACTCATCACTTCACTTTATTATTTACCTTTTAAAATCTCTTAAACCACTTTGACTACTTTGACCTTTTAGGGCTTCTAGATGACATATGAGGGTCGTCCAACTTCGTAAGGCCATAACTCTCAAACCATGCGGAGTTATGTGATGTTCTACATACCACAAAAAATGGCATGACATATAATATCCATATAGAATAGTATTATCTGAAAATATATCATAACTCATATCGTTACCCATCAAACAAGCTTGGGTCCATTACCCAAACCTGGGGTCTCCAACTTCTCATGGTCATAACTCTCTAACCGTGAGAAATTATGTGACGTTCCGCATACCACCGGAAATGAAATGACAAGTACTATCCATCTAGGATATTTTCCCTGACAAAATCACTTTCATTCATCTCATTATTCCACAATTAAGCATGGGTTCTCTTACTCCACAAAGCGTCTTCCCGTGAGGGATTTCACCATAAGGGGACCACTTTGGAGTTCATCCATATTTACTTCTTATCAACCATGAAAAAACAATAGTGAGTCATATTTACATCAAATAATATTGGGTCCATTACCCAAGCCTTTGTTCTACGGGGCTTTCTTCAAGGGTTGACATCAATGACAACCAACCTTAATCAACATGAAGTCTTCATTTGGGTCTATGATCCTTAATATTGGAGCACTTGTTAATAATTGTTTCAAGTGTTGGAAACTCTTTTCACAATCTAATGTCCACTAAAATTTCACACCCTTTCTTTGCAATGAAGTGATTGGGTGTGAAATCTTTGAAAATCCTTCTATAAATCTTCTATAGTATCCTGCAAGGCCCATGAATGATCTCACCTCTATGACATTCTTGGGCACTGGCCATTCTCTAATGGCTTCTATCTTCTCAGGGTCCACTGCTATTCCATCCTTTGAAATGATATGACCCAAGTAGTGAATTTGCTTCTAGTAAAATGAGCACTTTCTCAATTCGGCATACAATTGATGCTCCCTTAGTACTTGCAAAACCATCCTCAAATGATGTTCATGCTCTTTTTATGACTTGGAATATATGAGAATGTCATCCAAAAAGACAATGACAAACTTGTCTAAATATTCTTGGAAAACACCATTCATTAACCACATGAAAACAACTGGTACATTTGACAACCCAAATGGCACCACTATGAACTAATAATGACCATACCTTGTCCTGAAAGTGGTCTTGCTGATATCTTCCTCTTTAATCCTTACCTGATGGTATCCTGACCTGCGATCTATCTTTGAAAATATCTTTGCATCCTTCATTTGATAAAAAAGATCATCAATCCTTGGCAGAGGATACTTGTTCTTTATAGTATCTTTATTCAACTATCTGAAATCAATGCACAATCTTAATGTTCCATCTTTCTTGTTCACAAACAAGACTGGGGCACCCCAAGGTGACACACTTGGGTGTATATACCCCTTCTTTAGAAGCTCTTCAAGTTGCATTTACAACTCTTTCAGCTTTGGTGTACTCATTCTGTAAGGAGTCTTTGACACTAGAGCTGGTCCAAGAATTAGATTTATAGAGAAATCAATGTCCCTCCTTGGGGGTAGTCCTGGTACCTCCTTGAACACATCTTCAAAATATTTTAGGACTTCATAATCTTCCAAATTTGGCACCTTATCTCTAGGTGTCTCCGCCAAATGAGCTACAATTATTTGGCACCCTTTTCTGTAACATTGCTTCAGCTACAATGCTAAAATCTCTCTGATGGTTACCGCCATGGGAATTCCTTACATTTTCCTTAGTTTCCCTTCCTCATCCAAAAAAGTAAATGTTTTTTTATGGAAGTCTAGGATGGCATGTTGTTGGTCCAACCAATCCATCCCAATTATACAGTCATGGGAGCCTAAAGGCAAGATGTTCAAATATTTCTGGGTGTTCAGTCCATTCATGTCAACAAGACATGACTTAACCATCTCATTAACTTTTCTTTTGGCCCCTGTAGCCACCTGCACCAACCAAGATTTCCCATGCTTTCTTCTTTCACAAATGCAAACTTTCCACCACCTTAGGATCTATATAACTATGACTAGCTCCTGAATCAATTAAAACATCAATGGATTGGTTGTTGATCATACCTTCCACTTCAATCATATGTGACTGATATTTCGATTGCTTGTTGTCCAGGGCTGCATAGATCCTGGGTATATTTATGCCCATGTCCTCCACTGTTTCAGGTTGTTGTACATTATGAAAAGTCCTCCCTTTTTCACCTTTGTGAGGACAATCTCTGAACATGTGATCCCCTTTACAACCACAACATTGAACAGGTGGTTGCCTTGGTCTTTGACGTCCTGTGTCCATCATTCTGGTTTCCTTAGGAGTTTTGCTTCCCTTCTTCCTTTGATCCATCTTGAATTTATTTTTGTCTTCCCAAACTTTTTGGAATGTTGGCCTTGATTTTTGTTGATCATATAGGCATTTAGCTCACCTTATGGTCTCCTCCAATGTCTTCGGATCATCATACTGTATTTTGTCACTGATGAATGATGGAAATCCACTCGAATACCTTTGAATTTTGACTGTCTCATCCTTGATGAAAGAGACATACTTCAACAATTCTAGAAACCTTCTCTCATATTCCTCAATTGTCATACTCCCATACTTGAGTTCAAAGAACTCTTTCATTTTCTTGTCATAGTATCTTTTAGTCAAGTATTTCTTCTCAAAATACTTCTTGAATATTCTCCAAGTAACACTTTTCTCTTTGATGTGTTGCACCTGCAGAAGCTGATCCCACCACATGGATGCTTTTCCTTTGAGTTTATAGATGGCAATTCTGCCCTCTGGATGAGAGGAATAACTATGCAATTGAAAATACTTTCTCATGCCCAGCAACCATGTCTCTGCATATTCATCCTTCTTGTGCTTATCATCAAATGTAGGAGGTTTGATTTTGTTCATTTCTCCTCCCAGTTCATCCACCCCAGACCACTCATACTTTTTGAAAGGGTATGGACTTGAGTTTCTATGTGATATCTTATTGGAATTCCTCAGGGAGTGACGGTGATGCCTACTAACACTTCTTGTTTTTCTTTTCTCATTATGAGACTTGTGACTTCCCGATTTGCTCGATCCACTCTCTTTATCCAATTTCTTTTCTATTCTATTCAAACTCTCCAACAACTTCATGTTGAGGTCATCCTACTGCTCCTTGGATCTCATAAGACTTTCATTATCAGTTTTATGGCTTTGAACATCCTTCTGTAAATTTTTACTGGTCTCTGCCATATTTATGTTTTCATCCTTTTCTTCACCATTTCCATTGGATTTTGTTCCTTCCATGCTCAAATGGGCATCAATCCCTCTAACTTCATCTTCGTGGCTATAATTTCTTGGTTCCTCTTCCATTACTCTGGACTCTAAACTGATCTTGATATGATCTAGTTGTTGTTAACTCTGCAAAATGTGCAGCCAACAAAACTTGTTAGATTGACTGTTTCAACAATTTTATGAAAAATATAAACCATTTTGGTTCAATAATTTATCAGAAGCCTTTCTTCTGATTTCCTGAAACATTGAATTCCCAATCAATTTTCTCGGTGGATAATTATATTCCATTGTCCAATACCTTTCCAACTCCTACTCACATGCTCGATTACAAGTCTTGAGCAGAAATTTATGGCTTCATGGAGCTAGTCGGGGTCTTATAATTTACCCTTCACTGTTTCTATTGTTCTTCCCCCTTCAAACAACTTCACGCGCACAAGTTTCAATCTAGGCTCCCGTATTTTCCATGTGCTAAAACATCACAGTTAAATCATGCTCTGTGCACTTTAAAACCACTGTGTATCACTTCTTTGTCGCGCCAATAACATGCACACACTTTTGTGTCGCGCACCAATAACTACCACACACAGTTTTGGTTCTTGCACTATTGCCCGCTGCATGCAATTTTTTTTTCTTTATTTTTTGTATCGTGCATTGATATTCCACATGCATTTCTCCCTATGCATTGCACCATGCCAAAGTTCAATATTCCCCCACCGCGCATTAATACTCTACGCGCACCATACTAAACTATCGTGCGACAACATACACCCATATTCTGTGTGCGCCAACTAAACTCCTCTGCGCTCTGCCAATACTGCATACACCCTGCATGCCCTTATTGTGTGTATGTACACATGTGCACCTTCTTATGCATGTGCACTCTAAGCAAGGACAAATTCCTTATGTGCACCCGCACACCATATTCTTTTGCACGGCGGGACAATTTACCGCGCACACCTATACGCTAACATTTTTTGCTCCATCTGTCATGGCTTCACTGTAACTTCAAATTCGACCAATTCCAGGTTTGAATTTTCTAGGACTGATATTAAATCAGTAATATCTCATCACTTGGTTGAATTTCTCCATTTTCTCATGAATCCACCCACAGAAATTGGGGCTTTTCCCCATTTCCTCCCCAGTTGTTACTTTTTCCCATGGATGCTCTACAACTGCAATTTGGCCACTTTGAATTAAATCCTCTGTGACATTTTTCTTCAAATCAACTTTCTTGGCTCATTCAGGCTCAGTGTTGAAAAATGAAGCTCTGATACCAAATTGTAACATCCACGGCCTCACACCAGCTGCGACATGCCACTCCTCAGATGTTTTACTTAGCTATGAAACCGGCTTTGTAACATTCCCAGCCTTCAACAGGCTAGGCCATGCTACTCCTTAACACTCTTTCATGTTCAGATACCAATTTGTAATGTCCCCGACCATTCATTTCGGGCCACGCTATATCAGAGAACACATATGTTCTCTGTGCGAAACGTACTGTAACATACTTAGCATCCTAACTAAGTTATGTCTCATATAACTTTCTAACTGCATGTAATTAAAACATATGCACATAGAGAACTCTTGCGTAAGCTTAATATATATAAAATGTGAACAGACAAATACACTATGTAAATGCATGAATTCATGCTGAAATAACAGTAAACATATATATGCAATACCCATAAGCATACAAACAACTATAATAACTTATAGGACAAACCAATAAAAATAACACGTGAATACCAATGCAACATGTAAATTAATCACACAATTGACACTTATCTTTGTGATAATATCAACAACTGCGTGCAGACCTTCCATGAACCTCCTTGCCTTAGACCACACTATTCATCACTCTCAATAGTGAGTCACCCCCGAGCTGGGACTAAACATGACCCGGGTAAAGGGGTTCCTAACCAGGCTAAAGGCTCATGAACAATAGGAAAGACTCCATTTCAGGCACTCACTCAACTAACAGCCTATAGTCCCACATTCCCCACATGCCTATCCCAGCCAAGGAAGTGTTCCCCTTCTCTTCTCAACAATCCCTCGGCTGCCCCACTTCCCTTACAGGGCTTCAGCAACAGGCCAGATAAGAATTCTCAGAGCCCTGCAATTGTAGTTCAACACCTTCTAGAAATCAATCTCCAACAATTCTCTCACCCAAATAATTGCTCACAGGCCTGACAACCCACCTCTTATATATCCCACAGGCCCAACAACCCTCTTCTTCAATCCCTCTCCCAAGCTAACAACTACCCAACAGAAGGCTCTGGATATGAGTTCAAGTAAATTCATGAAGATACTAATGATAACTCAATGGCTTCCAATACTCTTGGATCATTGACTATATATCTCAGTGATGGATGAATCGGGGGAAATATGATGGTCCCAATGATGGAGAGTCCCCCAAAATGAACTAAGTCCAACAATATGTATGCATGCCCCCAACTTGACACTTGTCATGTTGGAAGCCACTTTGGCCCACTTGGCCCAAACTTAGAACTTAGGATAACATAATTATCCATACTTTGTGATTTAAGAAATATTAATATAATATTCCTTAACTTATCCCCTTCCCTTTCCCCAACTAGTGGAGTTTAGTCCCCCATCTCTTTTATCGTGGTCGGTCTGCACGCAACGATGTATTTTATATTAAATATGAGATATGTACAAAAATAGGCACACTGGCCTTTAACATCTAGGCTCTCTGACCTAATCAAAACATAAGCATCCTAGCTTATAATACTAGTTCACCAGCCTATAAAACATATCAGATACACAAGGCTCCCTGGCCTCTACATCATGCACACTTAAGATGATGCTTGTGGTATCCCAGAATGTGCACACTTCCTCATTTTACTCTGTAGTACATGCGCACACTATGCCATGAAATGTGCATACCAAAATGATAACAAATCAGCTCACCAGCTTATGTACATTTGTATTTACATTCTCAAATGGGTTTGGCCTTAGGGATATTACAGAATCAATGAAAGGAATAACTATGCATGCTACATGAATGGTGAAAATAGTAGATATGGAAATGTTCATAGACTTGTCAACATAAATTATAATCCATTTGAACCATTAATGGATCAAAATATTGTATGTTACAAGTGCAATGATATTGGTCACAAAGCATGAGATTGCAGAGAGATGAAGGAAGATAATTGTATGCCAAATATCTGCATACCAACTACAACATGGAAAAGGAAATAAATTCCACACAATGAAAATTGTCGAATAACATTGGTCGCTAAAGAATGCAAAGAAGAATATGAATGGTTCATAGACAGTGGGTGCTCATGTCATATGAACAGAGATCAAAGAAAATTTTTCAGCTTGAAGAAAAAGGGTGGAAATGTTGCATTTGGAGATGACTCATATACCAAAATACTTGGAAAACAAATTATAAATCTTGGAAGTAAAAATGTAAAAGCAGGAAAAGTCCTATTGGTTGAATATCTAAAGTATAATCTAGTCAGTGTTAGTAAAATTTGTGATCAAGGATACACTCTTATGTTTGACTCCTGAAAATGTAAAATTAGAGAAAATAACTCAAGAATACCAAACAACATATACATCCTAGACATGAAGAAGAGAGAGAAGACAAAAGCCACACAAAAGGATTCCAAGGAAGAAAAAGTCTCAAAGACCAAAAATAAGGATGAAGTATTAATGAGTGCCACATGTTCAGGGGGAGCAGCCACAAAGAAGAAGGTTACCTTTTTCCATTAAACTCGGGGGGAGAAGCCCTACCCTTTTCCATTGATGCCAAAGGGGGGGAGAACTTGGTATCATGATGATAGGGGGAGCATCAGTGTTTCCATCAATGACAAAGGGGGAGATTGTTGGAAGATTGGTTGTTGTCATTGATGTCAACCCTAGCCATTGGTTTTGGACCCCAAGATTGATGAAGGTATTTGAACATGAAGGAAAATGCACATGCAGATAAAACACCCATGTATGAATAGTATACATCATTTTCTTTCCAGTGGTATGTGGCATGTCACGTGGTTCCTCATGGTTGAGGAGAAATGAATTTTTGAAGATGAAAAAGTGAATTGAAGAAGGAAGTCCATGTAAGCCCTAAAGATAATTAAAGAAAAGAATTACAAAATAAGAAAGTGTCAGGTCGGCCCTAATGTTAAAAGGAAGTGACATAAATTGTATAAATAAATATCATTATACATTCATTTGATATACAAGTCAAATTTCAAAGGAAATTAGAGGTAAAGAAGGTCGGATTTCAAGGGAGGATGAAGTCTTTTGGTGATGTGTTCTAAGGTATGTTATTTTCAGGTCATCTTACCATTTTCACTATAACATTTTTTATAGAATGATAAAGATGGTGAAATGGATATGGTATTGAGAGGAAATATAAAGGTACCTATGGTAAAAGTTTCATCTATTTATTCACTATAATTATGGAGATACACTACGTGGAAGATAGGGTTTTTGACTAGTCCTGAAGCTAGTCAATAAACAGGTGTTCTGGGTAAAACAGTGGTAAATTATTCATAGAGAATCCAAATGAAGTGGGACCAATTTCATTGGAAATATCATGGACTGTAGTTTCTTGTGTGCAAGTTTCCTAATTTTATGTTAAATATTGTGCACGAGGCATTCTGTACAATTTCTCTTTCCTGAATAAACCAGAATTGAATAAAATCTACCATTCTTTCTATAACTTCTTTTTGGGGAGGCTTCAAGGAGTGAAAATTGGATAACTTTCAGAGAATACATTGATAAATATTATCTATAGGATCATATTGTTCCAAGAATTTAATAACTGCATAAATTGAAGAAGTCTCAGGAAGCATTATCAGGTTCTATGTGATGGTTGGTTGATGGTCATGATTTAATGTAAATGTTTATTATCTCATATATATTCTCAGGTGTAAGGAAGGGGCAAGGATGGAGAGTTCAAATATCTATTGATATTAGAGGATTGTATCTTCCTCTTGGAGGTTTATCCCTCCCTTTAAATTTGGAAGCTATAGCTACCTTTGGAAGTCATTACTTCCCTTGAACAATAACTATTGATTATTTCTCATATATTGTGCATGGTGTATTATGGTGTATTAGTGTAACTCTTATACTATTGTCCATTTCTCATTGGATATAATTTCATGGTTTAAGCATAAGTTTAAATTTTTTGTAAATTGTACTTGATATTGATTCACCCCCCTCTCAGTATCAAAATAAGCACCACGTGAAGATGATCCATGAAACATTTAGATTACAGATATTGAGGGACAAAGAGAGGTGGAAGTTCTATCTCTGGATTTGAAAGTATTTTTTGCACCAAGAAAAGTTAGTAAAGTCAACATTGGGACCAATGAAAATCCTAAAATGGAAAGCATTGGAGACTATTGGGATGAGAAAATAGTAGAAAGAATAACAGAGTTACTGCAAGAATGCAATGACATGTTTCCAACGTCCTTTATAGAAATGAAAGGCATAGCAGGGGATCTAGGTGAGATGAAGATACCCCTCAAACCTAAGTCTATACCTATCAGGAAAATACCCTACAGACTGAATCTAGTGTATACGAAAAAAGTGAAAGAAGAAATTGACATAATGTTGGAAGCTAGTATCATAGAACTAGTAGAGGAATCTATTAGCACTGAAAGTCACACTTTGACTGCTGAAGTGTAAGATCAACACCCATCAAAATGTAAAAGATAATTTTGGTTTTGAATAGGTGGATCATCAATATGGAGGAAGAAAGGGAGAGGGAAGCAAACTGCAGATCAATAGGCTACACCAATGTGCAATGGAGTCACAAACATTCTACTCATCGAAGGCACAAAAGCTGCTCAACAGAAAACAAGATTATATCCTGATATGTGGAAGAATGAAGAATCAAAACATAATATAGAATGTTCACTAAACAGAGATCCTCTCAATTTAATGAATCAACAAATACTTGAATATGAACAATGACTGATGGGCAAAATAAAACATATCCTCTGCTCCTTAGGGATCCATAAATCATTGACAGCCTTTGATCCTCAAATATGAAATATATTAAAATAAGAAGATATATATATAAAATAATTACAATCTGAAATCACAGCTCTCATGAGTCTCCAATAGAAGTAATCCTTACAATCATAAATTTCCCATAGGCTTACAAATGAACACACAGAGGAAAATTGTCTGCTCCTACTCTCTCTAGCCTCTCTTGGCTTATGAATCCCTCTTAGAGATATCTCCTTCTGTAAATAGAAAATAGCATTTAAATAACCTTAGGAGCTTGAATCCCATCTCCTCCATTGGATTCTAAGCCTTGGAGATAGGTGGTAATAATCAAAGATACAAAATCCAACAAACTGCTAATTTTCAGGAATTTGTTGGAAGTCATTAATAAATTGTTTCCACCTCATTGCATGACTCCTTTGATAGAGATAAAACTTGGGTGAAGGTGTCCCTTGAGATCTAAGTGATCCTTAAGCCATTAGAATCCTCCTTGATAGGTGGCAACCTCCCAACAAGGAAAATATCAAAATCATGACTGCTACAGGAAATTATGTAGCACCGTTGTAAAACAGTTGTGCGCATTCAGTAGCACCATTTCTATGTCTAATATCTCTCAAAACATAACACATTTTGAAAAACTGAGAAAGGTTTTTTTTATTTGGTATGCGATGAACGAAAAACTCCTCCTTTTTTCAAAAATACCTTTTCATTTGTTCATAATCCAAGTTTTAAGTTAGTCACTCAAAACTGGCAGAAGCGTCCTTGCAAAATAACTCTGCACAATTTGGTCTCTGTCAAAATTTCGGTAGTGCCTGCCTATTTGTTTATAGATGTAGAAACCATCGAGAACTGTAAACACTTCCTATGGGTGCTTTTCATGCTTGTAACTTTCCGAGAGTGTTGTCAATGCTTGTTCTTCACACTTGGCACCTTAAATTTGAATGTCGGTCTCTCTCTTGGCACTTTGTGTATAACTTGATCGATATGATGGCATTGGCCTGTGTCTTTGGCTAGTGTTGTCTTGAGATGTCGATTAATGCTTGAACTTGGATATTGGGCATAATCCAATATAATTTTAATTTTCCCCAAAATAAATAAAATATCCCATAACAATTATATTCATTTGCCAAAATGAATAATGAAGGACTTATGAAAATCTAAGGCATAAACTTATCTTTCCATTTTCAAACGAAAAGAAAGAACTATAATTCAAACTTAGATCCATTGATAAGACCGAAGTATTATTTTTAAGCCAAAATCCCAAATTTTCATTTAAAATTAAACAAAATGCTACAGGAATTTCTAGTAACAATCAAGATTTGACATAGCCAAATATTGATACTAACATTGGCTCCATGGGGAATGGCATGCTCCCCATGAGCTGCCAAGAACTTGTAGATCAGTAGCCTTTTCCATCTTCAACTTTGCTAAAAAAACATGCATGTCTGAGAACACCTCTTCTCTTTATTTGAAATTGGAAACTAACTGTAAACAAAATGCTTGAGAACCAAAATTTATTCTTCCTACTTATACCTAATCAACTGCTTCCTCAAGATTAGATAAAATCATGATTCCAGTGAAGCCATATAAGACATTGATTAGCTGGTAAAATTATTGATCTAGAAATGACAAATGAAGGAACCCATGGAATAAAAAAATGCCATTCAAAAAGATAGCATAACCAACTGTCATTTGACAAGAACAATTTGACATCTATGTTGCTCAAATACTCCAAATAATCACCATTAGGATCATAAAATCCACAAAAAAATACCTCTTCTTGTTGTTGTTCCAACTGAAAACCAGAATGCTTTTACTAATGACTGGTTTTATAACTATTTCCAATTTCCTCCATGTGCAAAATTGAAAATGACTGTTGACTATCTTCATTGTTCTCAAGTTCCATCTGACTTAAAGAAATATGATCTTCATTATTTGAATCTAGAGGAAAAATATATTTAGATCCATAATAATCAGAAAAAATAGTAGCTGGTAAATGTTCAACATCTTGTTTATCATGAATAATCTCTTCTACTACAATATCCTCTTGAACACACAAGGATTTTCAATGGTTACCATATCCTTTACACAGTAAATCAAAGTCATGACAACATTCTGGATAAAGTAAGTCATCTGCAAATTTTTCTTTGCAAAACGAATGAAAGGCAACATGAAAACCCTTCAAAGAATGAATGCTAGCAGCTGGAAGGGATTGACACCATTCACGAGCATTTCCTTCTAAAGAAAATATAAACATCTTGATCAAGACATCCTCGTGAACAAAATCATCTTCAAGCATGCATTAATAAAAAATTAATAAGTGTTCACTGGGATGATCATCCTTGATTCCTTTTAATCTCAAAAGATAATTGTCCCACTCAGTTATAGTCGACACTAGATGTAGAAAACCAACTATATTTGAGAAATCACAGAAAGCATACCTCCGAGCCAAAATAGTTTCCATTTCCATAGTCATCCCGTATCGGTGGAGTTGCCAACAATTTCTTCCTTCATGGAGTGGATTTGCCAGGTGAAAGATGCAGTCTTGAATATGTGAATAGACCTTGTTCATCGTCAAAATATGGATCTGATCATTGCCATTCTCCCAGGGAAGATTTGTCATTCACTTTCATCCCTGACAATGGCGCCAAAAATGTTAGCACTGAAGGTCACACTTTAACTGCTAAAGTGTAAGCTCAACACCCATCAGAATGTAAAAGATAATTTTGGTTTTGAATTGGTGGATAATCAATATGGAGAAAGAAAGGGAGAGGGAAGCAACCTGCAGATCAGTAGGCTACACCAATGAGAAATGGAGTCACAAACATTCTACTCATCGAAGGCACAAAATCTGCTCAATAAAAAACACGATTATATGTTGATAGGTGGAAGAGCGAAGAAGGAAAACATAAGATAGAATGTTCACTAAATAGAGATCCTCTCAATTTAATGAATCAAAAAATACTTGAATATAAATAATGATTGATGGGCAAAATACAGTAGATCCTCTTGATCCAGGTGGATATCGGTGGCCACCCACCTTTTCGGACTGGCTCAAAATAGTTTTCTGGCAATTTTGGCAATTTACTATTTTTAGCAGGTTTTAACTTCCGGGGCCATTTTGAGGGCCTAAATGAATGTTTTTTGAGATCAAGGTTCTCAATGATAGCCAAAGGCGAAGGCCTAAATGAATGTTTTTTGAGATCAAGGTTCTCAATGATAGCCAAAGGCATAATTGATCCCCCAAAATGAATCTCCTCGATGATACCTTTCCAACTAGCTATCACATGCCTAAAACGAAGATCGTATGCAAAAGTTATGACCCCGGGAAGTTGATGTACTAACTTACCCAAACGGGGCCCACATGACTTTTGGCACTTCATCTCCTAGGGTTAGGTTTTTGGATGTATATGAATTTTGTCATTCTCATCTATTGTAAAAATGCCTCTAGAGCCTTATTGTAATCATCTTCTCACGGATGCGAGTAGCAGCCACATCTCTTCTCAGAGATAAGCTACCAGGGCCTTAGCTAGTTTATTTACATTCTGTTTGTAAGCATATTTCAGTCATTTGTTATTAATGAAATGAAGTTTTATCTCCGCTGCATCTCTACATTTATGTGTATTTCTATATTTCATTGTGTTCCTACATAAATCCGGATCAGTGGTATTAGAGCGGTCTTCTCATTCTCGATCCTTCTTTGCATGTCCCCAACGAGATCAGGGTATAAGGAGTTGGGACTCGATCTGGTTGAACCTTTGTGAGATCAGCCTCGCAAACCCCTACGACCGCCCATGGGGGAAGAAAAGAAAGATGAGGGAGCAGGAGATCCTATCAAAATGTTGCTCGAGGAGGCCCTC
>ML781639.1:83501-101165 GCA_009831015.1 Picea engelmannii | reverse complement strand
TAAATGCATGCTTCACATTTTGAAGTATCCTTTTTGAAAGTGGGAAGTCCCTTAACCATCCCTTGTTTTTGCAATTGAGACAGACTTTCAAAATTGAGATGTCCATATCGCACATGCCACAACCTGATAGGAGAGATACCTGTGCTGACTGATCCTACAAAGTCTGAATGTCTTGGAATAACTGTTCCTTTCATCCTTAACAGTTTTCCATCTTCATATCCTGTCATCACTATTTTCATATTTTGTTTAACTGAATTGATCTTCACCAAGCCATCTTCCATAATGACTTGATGTCCTGCTTGTCGAATTGTGACTAAAGACAACAAATTCTTTTTGAAAGTAGGTACATACCATACATTCGAAATTAATCGTTCTCCAATATCAGGTAAATAAACTTTAACGACTCCTTTTCCATAAGGAGTATGTCGAGTATGATCTGCAAGAAAAACAGGATTAAGATGACATTCTTTAAAATCCCAAAAGAAGTCCCGTGTGAAAGTCATGTGTTGAGATGCCCCTGAATCTAAAATCCAAGCATCTTCATAATCACTTTGAAAGTCATTTGAAATCTGTAATGTTGAAGATGAGGTAAACACATATTTTGAATCATCATCGTGTCGATCATTAGCAAATTGTGTTGTGTTTTGTTGAAACTTGGCAATTTTGTCAATGGAAGTGCGACAATCTTCTGCATAATGACCAACTTTGTTACACCGTCTGCAAACAATTTGACTGAAGTCTCTCCCTCTGCCAAAATTATGTCCTCCAAAATTTTGTCCTCTGCCCCTGCTTTGATTTATGGACGGTGTCTGTCCTCTGCCTTGATTGTTACCTTGAAAAGAACCTCTACCTTGACTATTTCCTCTTGCATGAAAATATCCTCTACCTTGATTGTTTCCTCTACCTTGAAAAGACCCTCTTCCTTGACTGTTGCCTCTGCCTTGACTATTGCCTCTGCCTTGATTATTTTCTCTATGTTGGCCTCTTCCATGACTTTGGACAAAATTTCCTCTTCCTTTGTTGCTATGACTGTCACTGGAAGGCTTACTTGTGCTTGCTTCTGAGAGAAAAACATCTTCACCAACTTGTTTTTTCTTTCCAAAAGTTTTATTGTGTTGAGACAATAGTTCACTTAGTTCATCAAATGTAAGTTTGTCTAACTTACCAGTGACTTGTAAAGTCTCTAAAAAATGTGTATAATAAGAAGGCAATCCAGCTATTAAGATTGTAGTCATAAAACTATCTTCTACTTCTTGAAACCCCGCATTTAATATTTCTTGCTTAATGTTTTTAAGTCTGGAAATGTATTCATGGACATCACCGCCTTCAATCAATTTTTGTTGAAGAAACTTTAATTGAAGATCAACTTTCTTGGATTCAGGCTGAGTATCGAATAAATATTTATACACTTTCAAGGCAGACCATGCATCATTCATATTTTCAATATGCACATACATTTCATCATTAACTGATTCTTTAATAAGTGCTAATGCTTTGGCAGTTTTGACTTCCCATTTTGCTAATGTCGCTGCATTTGTCGGTTTAGTGGGCTTAGTATCCTCATTACAGATATCACGCCAAAGTTCATTGTAAATAAGAGTACTTTCAATGAGTCGTTTCCAAGTTTTGTAAGATTTGGTGCCTTCAAGTTTATCTGAGTCAGAGAATAAATTGATTAATTTTGACATTTTGACTGTAGTGAATTTACACACCAGAAATAATCACGCCAAGGAAGATGAACAATACACCAAACGCATCACACCAAAAATGATCTATCGGGGCTTGGCCTTGACCCTCGTATAGTCGTTAGAAAAAAAAGAAAAAATGACTGAGCTTTGTACTTGGCTCCAGTCAAATTTCCAAGAAACTTTCAAAATTTTACAATCTGGCAATCTGGCAATTCACTTTTACAAAAAAAAATTCTTCGAAACTCTTGCAAAGAGAAAATCACCCCCCCTCAAAGTAAAAATACTTTGAGTTACAAAATATTTATTACCCAAAAATACTTGAACTGCTTATAATGTGATTTGGCTTCTCTTTTATTGATCGCTCCTTTTAGGGCTTCAATAATGTGAATTTGGATGCTCTTTTATTGCTCGCTCCTTCTTTGTCTGCAGTTTTGATATGAAACTTTCCATCTGGAGTTTCACTTGAAGATATTATTTTCAAACGCGAAAGGATACAGCGTACAGATCTTCATCACTTACCTTGATCAATGCCTTCCTGTGCTCCAGCTTACACAGATTTTACACAGATTGTGTACATCAAATTTAATTCATGCTTAGGATCCAAAAAAAAATGGCACATGAATCTTTCACACGAATCTTAAGATCCATAGATTTGTTTACAACAAATTTAATAATGGCCATTATCATCCTCCAACGCTGCTGTGGTTAGATTTTGTTGAATTATCGCACATATAGAAGGGGTCTTTTTCAGAAGGAAGAAATTCTATCTCACGTGGATGAAAACAGATCTGTTGAAGACTGATCTTGCACGCATTTTAATCCAATAAAAAGAATCAACACCGATCTTGCATGCGTTTTTAATGGCAGGATCTCCAGATCAAATCCGTCCGAGACTTGATTCTGCCCACCATACGTTTATATTTCTAGCCAAAAGATACGATAAAAACGTGCAAGAGATCACAGTACAGTTGTAGCGACGGGAATGACTGTTTGGATGGAGAATAATAGTTTGGATGCTAAACTTATCGTGGCTGCAGACCGGTTGGATGCTAAAGCTCATGGAGCACTGTGGCGGATAGCAATGACTGACCTTCAGAACTGCAATTTGTGGATAGAGTATAGTAAAACAAAATGCGCGATCCGCTGACTGTAGCGTCGGATTTGTTGATTTAAAACTGCATTTGGATGCTGGAAACTAAGGTCGCACACATTTTTAATTAACATGAATCAACACCAATCAACATGGATCTGATTAACACTTGCAGTCAACACATATCCGATTTTAATGCAGACTTGCACCAGCTTCACACGACTTTATTTGCACGCCCACAGACTCGACCACAGGAACAGGGATCTCCAGTTTGTAAATTGTTAGATTGTTGGTTATAAATCATTAAAATGTGCAGTGTTTCTGAACAGGATTCGCGACTGTAAATAATTTGACTGATTGTTCTGAACAGGATGCAGGAAACAATCATCGGGGTTCTGATGCGTGCACAATAATCTGACTGACACGTAATTCGCAACAATAAAAGGAGATATGGGAGTGCATACAGCGACCATACATCAACACATATAAAAGGAGAGCATACAACAACCATGGGTCGAATTTCAAAACAGTGTTTGCAATACCATGGGTCGAATATCAGAATCTCACAGAGGACAGTATTTGCAATACATAAAGCAGATGTATCATAATCTCTGGGAGGTCGAAATTCTAATGGAAGAAATTATACCAGAAATTAATGGAAGAAATTATGCCAGAAACTATTTTTCTGAGTCTAATGTCCGAAAAATGAAATCAAAAATTTCTTTTCCTTTTTTTAAAAAAAAAATAAAAATTGAACAATAACTGACCGATTTACTGATAGAGTATGCGCCGACTTTCCTTGGACGGTAACGCAGAGATCTCTTCCACCGATCAGCAAATCTCTTCTTCAGTTCAGCAGCATTACTGGAGCTCTGATACCACAATAATGGACGAAGTGTCCTCAGACACACAATTTTATTAATAGGAAAAGAAATTACATAGGAGATATTGCAAGAGTTTACATCACAACAACTCAATACCCTTGCAATGAGCAATATATAGGCTAACAATCCTAACAAACTCAAGATATGGATCACTTATTAAATAAACAAGTGTCCATTTACAATAAATGCTATCTTAACCATCTTAAAACAAATCTCCTAATTTAGAGCCTAAGATACAACACTTTTCTAGAGCCATATCTTTTACAACAATAATGTATCTCTAAAGTTCTACATTTATTTAACAAATATTCTAGATTATTAATTTAATATTCTAAATTAATAATCTTTTTATTCTAACTTTATAAACTATGATAATTGTATTTTGGATTATCTGACAGGTTGTCCTAGAAAGATAGTCACAGATAATGCGCAGGCTTTCAAGTCTATGGAAATGGTCAGTTTTTGCCAGAAATATAATATTGTGTTGGGACATTCCACAACATACTATCCGTAGGGAAATGGTCTGGCATAATCTTCTAACAAAATCTTGATCAGTATAATCAAGAAAATCTTAAATGAAAATAAAAAATCTTGGCATTATGCTCTATGGGAAAATCGGATAGGCACAAAAAAGCATATCGGTACTTCTCCCTTTCAAATGGTTTATTGAACATATGTAGTGTTTCCCATAAATCTAGCACTTCCTGTGATGAAACTATGGCAAGATGAGAAGGAAGAACCAAACCCTCTCACAAGAAGGATAAACCAGCTGATTGAAGTTCAACAGCACAGGGATGTAGTAGATGAAAATTTGCAGAAGTACAAGGATGATATGAAGATTTTATTTGATCACAAGGCCAAGAACAAGAACTTTCTCCCAGGGGATCTGGTTTTGAGGTGGCATGCTCGGAAAGAAGATTCAGGAAAAAATGGTAAATTCGATCATATTTGGTATGGACCTTTTAAGGTATCATCTTCTAAAGGAAAAAAATCATTTCTACTTGAAAATTTGGATGGTAAGATCTTGAATGCCCCTGTTAATGGGCATTTTTTAAAGCATTATATGGAATAATTAATCCATCTAAAAAAAAAAAAAAAAATTGTATATATTGTTCTCATTTTCATTAAAAAAAATAAAAATAAAAAAAAAATCCAAAGAGTTATTTTGAAATTATAACTTAGGTTTTATGGTTTATAAATTGTTGAAAAATGTCCTTGTATACCTTCAATACTATCTTTCACATTTTCGGACTTTCTTATCAGAGTAGGAGAGATTATGTATTAACTTTGAAAATCAACAAATGATTAGATTCAATTAGGTCAGTTTCATAGTTTTTCTCTCTGACTAAAAATGGTTAGGTTTGAGTTAATTATGAATATCTTAAGTTTCTTAACAGTTTGTCTGAAGTTCTAAGCTTGCTCAAAAGAAGATCCCCTGAAAATGTTTCTCCCTTTTTCTCTACAGACTGAGGGGTTTTGAAGATTGAAAAAAATTGGACTAGAATAACCAAAACAAGTTGACAAACCTCTATTATAAAATTTTACACAGATCACCACCCCTGATATATTAAGTATCACTGCTTGCCCCCGCTTCGTAGGCATAAGCTAACTATAAGACAGATGGTGAAAGGAAATTCATAATTGATTGCCCCCATCTAGTCCTACAGATGATGAAAGGAAATTCATTTAAATGATTTCCCTCGTCTAAAAATAAAAGAAATAGATAACTTCACCAGGGTACTGAACAGGCCCATTGGCAGTGAAGCAATGTTTGAGCATAAAATTAGCACTCGAAGCGGTGAAAGGAAATTCAGTAAAAAGGGATAGATAACTTCACCAGGGTACTGAACAGGCCCGCTGGCAGTGAAGCAATATCTGAGGTGTCTGTAAGGTTGTCATACTTATCTATAACTCTATTATAGTTATCAATTTTTCAAAACCGGATATTCATCTTAAGTCAAAATAGAGCTTCCCAGTTTAAAAATTATAAATTTTAGTTCGATTGATGCAAGTTGAAATGTTCAATAATCTGTTGAGTTTCCAAATATTGTTCTAATCATCTCAATACTAACTCAATTTTGGAACGGGAAGGAGAATTTTGAAGAAGACTATAACTGAGTTTCAAATAAATAAGAAGTTTTGAAAAGGTTTTCAAAGGCTTTATATAATCTCTTTTTCCTCTCCTTGATCAGTTTATCAGAGATAAACCCTTGACACCATTTACCCAATGAAGGCACTGAGTCTACATGTTCTCCTCGTCCCGCAGGGAGATGAGGTCCCCAGTTGGAGCCTATGTTGAAACAAAGCTTAAATGTTTCGTTCATAAGGTCTAGATTTTTATTTTTAAGGTTTCGGCTTTCCTCAAAGAAAAATTTCATCATTTATGAAATTCGCGATACCTTTTTATTTGTTTTTAAATAAAGAACACATAAAGGTTTACAAATATATAAATTTTCCAACACTTTTCAAAAAATTATTTAAAAGGAGTATAATTTTAAATTTGCGAGTTTTTCAGTCAAATGTTGAAGAAATCGGGATTCGGGGTTTGACTTAAACAAATTTTAATGCAAATCAAATTGCGAAACCCCAATCCTCGATTTCCCGATACTTTAAAACTTAATTAAAACATAAATTAATTAATTCTCAATTAAAAGGGTTTAAAAGTTAAGTTAATCACGCCGTGATATCAGGATTCGCGGTTCAATAAGATCATATAATCTTGTCATTGTGTTTCCTGAGTTCCTGATTTCGCAATACATTTGATCCTTAAGTAAAGATATGAATTAATCTAATCTCTGCTAAGAATGATTAAGAGTTAAATAATTACATCGCGATTTCGGGATTCGCGGTTCTATGAGAAGCGTGTTTCTTGTCATCCTATTTCCCAAAATCCCAATCACCAAAATCCCGACTCATAATTCACATTTGAAATAAACTATATATGTTTTGGCCTTAATATTGATTACTGAGTTGATTAAGATAAGTTAAATCATGTTTTAAAGAAACGGGTCATCGCTATTTCACGATTTCGGGATTCACGATTCCATGAGAGCACGATTCATGTCATCAGATTTCCCGAAATCTCGACTTTCGATTTTCTGATTAACGAAATCCCGAAAATATTGAATTTCAATTCATCAACATATTAAAAACGTTTAATTTTAATTAATACATCATGATTTTAGCAATCGGGTTTCTTCGATGACATATTTTTTTACATCAAGATTGACGAAACCCCGAAAACCATGTTTTCAAATTTAACTCAAAATTAACACTAATAAATCCACTTTCTAAATAGTTTTAAAAATAATTTTTCTTTGAATGTTCATTAATGCTTTGTGTTCTGATTTAGTATGTTTCTCTTTATATTTGAAAATGACGAGAAAGCCTAAGTACGGACATTGAATGCATATCTCTGAAAATCTTTTCTTCATTACGAGCTTTTATTTTGTGGCAGATGTACGATTCTCACTATACGTAAGATATATTCAAATTAAATGATCAAACGTCTGTATTTTCTTTTCAAAGCTAAGTTTTTCATCCACTCTCTGTAACAGGTTTTCAAGTTAAACACAGAGCTATGGCACCCAAAAAAGCACCGAAGAAAAACGAAGACCAACCGGAAGGTGATATTATCTCTGATACTACTACATCCGGAGTAAACTCCGTTAAATCGTGGACTGGAATTTCCGAGAAGCTAGAGGATGAGCTTAAATATGCAGACCTTGATTCATAAAATCATCTACGAGACATTGCTGAGTCTGAGCTTCATAAGGTTGTTGCACGTCTGAGGTTGGTAACATATACCGATATGATCTGTTGGGCTCTGGATAGGGTGGACATCCCAACATGAAGAATTATGAACGAGCAAGGAGCTGTCGTCGGCTCATTCAGGCCTGAGCACATTCAAGTAATGTATAAACTCTCGCCGAATTACAAACACACCTTTAATGCTGAATTTTTAGCTGAGTTTCAAAGAAAGGAATGTGTTGAGGCAGGCCAGACATATCCCGACATAATTAGAGGATGGGCGAGGTCTGAAGCAATGTTTAGGGCCGATGCTAATGGGATTTATGCTTCGGCCTCTTTAAATGAATATATGGTTTACGCAGCCATGATGTTATGCAGACTTTTCGGGAGAAAAGATCCCTGTCACTTTCATGCAGACTGGACACCCTTCCTAGAGGAAGTTTCAGAAGGACGTAGTTTTAACTGGCATAAAATTTTGTCAGATAACCTCACATAAGAGGTTGTAAATTATAAAGAAGCCAATTCAAAAGGACAACTAGTGTCTTTTTATATGTCTGCATATATTATGGATGCCATTTGTTTTATGACTCCTTTTCCATTAATGAATTGGAGTTGGAATGTTTCTTTCCCAGAGCCTGTTCATAAATACCACTCAGCTCTCTGGGAAGAAAATGCAAAAGATGTTTTTTATGATGTTTTCCATTATGTAATTATCCCGCTGCACAAAATATTCTTTGGATGTGAACCCCCTCGCATTTTTGACGCAGTCATAGAAAGCCTCAAATCGGTTGCCGACTGGTTTATTGAGGAAAATTTTTCCTATGTTAGGGTTTATGGTTGTTCCATTCCACCTCACACACTCCCGAAATTCTTACCAGATAGATTAGTATGCAGAGAAGTAGCTCATCAGTTAGCAAAGGGCGGTATTGGGTTAGAATTAAAAGCTCTGCAGAAAAAATCATGGCCATCTTTCGTTGTTTATGTCGGGAAATTTTCTTTATCAAACTTAGGCCATTCTAAGGCGGAGGCCAACTCATTGGAGGAAGTAAAATTAGTAAACATAGAGCACAGAAAACATGATCCTTACCAAATAATTAGTCAACATTACATACATTGTAATTTAAAAGCTTATGAACATGAAGTTTCTGTTTATGATGATATTTTCAAAGATGTTAAATCTTATGAGGAAGTGAAGAACAGAGTACAGGCCTTGCCACCTGACTCACAAGCTTCATTTACATCTTTTCAAAGACATAGGTGAAGCTGCCTACCGAAGATTTTACAAGGTGAAATATCGACTTCATTGCCAGAACACGAAGAAACCCCTCCAGGGTTTGAAACTGATACTTAGGATAAATCAAATGACAAAGATAAGTTGGAGGATTCTGAAATACCTCCTCAAAATACAGAGGGTTCTCATATAAAAGAACCAGGGATAGAGAAAGAAAAAGGACTGGAAACAAGTCCAATAATTATTGATGATATTCCAGAAAAGATTGGAGGGATTGCATCAAAAGAACTTGGCAGTCCTATCACAGCTTTGACTCCATTACAGTCAACTTTCGGAACCCCTCATGAAGGAGTTATATACGTTAGTGATCTGGAGCCGATTTCAAGAGATGAAATCCCCCCATCTGATTATTTTTTCAGCAAAAAACGAAGAGCATTCTTGAAACAAGAAATCCATCCAAGAGGAGAAGGAACGATCAAAAGGCATAAAGTTATCATTGATGGGAAGAAACTCAAGGATGGAGATTTTGCTACATAATTAGCAGGAACAATGGGTGCTATAGCATCAAATAATATATATTATGTGGGAAACCTAACAACTATGCTTGAACAAAAGGATCAAGAAATAATTCAGTTGCAAGACAGATTAGAGGAAAATGAAAGAAATATTGGCTAGGGAATACAAAAGGGTCTAGAACAAGCTAGACTCAAAGATATGCAAGAAATCCAAAAGTTGAATAAAAACTTGGATGAGGCAAAACACATGATACAGGTCACTCAAGAACAGGTTCAAAAGCTGGGAGAAGAAAATAAATTTTTGCAAGACAAGATTATTTCTATTACTAACCAGGTAATTGAAATTGAAAATTTCAGGACACAGGCTTCAGAAATTTTGGAGATAGCCATTTTTGTAATTTCAGTTTTGAAGTTCATCGGAATATAAATCGCAAACGAGATTCTGGATCCTACAACTTTGTAACTATGTGTCTTCCCCTGTTTATCATGCTTTGTTAAATTTTCCTTTTAAATGTTTTTCTAACAAGTAATCGATTTGAATTTATATACATTGTTGTTTATTATTTCAGATTGGTTTGGATGTTGAACGTGTTACAGTCTTTCCTCTGAAATTACTTTAGTAATTTTAAGACCTGTAAAACCTTTTGTTCCTTAATATTTAACTCTGTTAGAAACCTTGTTTTTTCTTTATCATCGTCAATAGAAATATAAGATTCTTTCTTGATAAAAGCCTTATATTTCTTTGTATTGTGTTTCGTTGTTTACAATTTCAAAATTGTTACAAAACCAGGAAATGACCTTGAATGTGTTTTTACATCATTGTTTTAGATTTTAAAGTTGTTTTCATTAATCTCATCTCTGGAAATTTGAAGTAACCAATTGATTAAAAAACCCATTTATAAACCTTTTAAACTTTATCATCCATGACTGTCCCTAGTAGCAGACAACCTAACGTAGAACCAGGCCTTCGGGACCAAACCAGCATTGCCCTATGCTTATTTAATACTATTTTACAAACATCGACTAATAGGGCTGAGTTAGAACGATCATGGGCTGCTATTGAGTGAGACATTAGCATCCAAGAGCAACAGGAAGCGAGACAGAGACAATTGAGAAACTAAATATGCTATGATCTTTCTTTGGTTTCTTATTTCCAAATCTTCTCTTTAGAAATCATTGACAAATGCCTTGATGGTATGTTTTATAGCCTTAAAACATAAACTCAGGAACAACAGTTGGTATGGCCTTCAACTGCATCTGATGTCTATCTGCCTACTGCTTCACCTCCTGGAGCTATGACTCCAGTTTATGTAATTCAGGGTTCTTGGATAGGTTCTCATGTATCTGCACACTTCTACTACTTAATTGCTTACATTCTTCAGTAAGTGTCTTAATCCTTTCTACTGTACTTAGGGCATTCACTTCCCGTTGGTCACATTCTTCTTGTGAAGTACTCGGTATAGCTTGGAGCTCTAGTTCTACTACTCTTTGTTGTAGTTGCTGAATGACTTCAGCAAGCTTCATTACTTAGTTTTCTATGGGTTCTTTTGCCTTCTGTTCTAAGCCAGTCATAGAGAGAAATTCTCTGTTGACTACTTCTTCGATCCTGATCTTCTTCGCGAGAAGTTTCTCCTTTTCTTTCTGGATCTTTGCACGTTATTTATCATACTTATCTTGGATGGCCTCCTTCTCTTGCTATGCATCTTGGAGCTGCTCTATGATTTCCTTGTGTGCCTACTTTAGGGCCTGGGTGGCCTGCGTTGTTACTTCTTCTTCTTTCCAAAGGTGTACTTCGACTAGGTCGACAATCCTACGAAGTTGAACTGACTCGTCTACTTCTTCGGGTGTTTCTTCTGGCATAGGTGTAGTGGAGACTGCATGATTAGACTGGAGGTCTCGCTGTACTTCTTGGATCTTGACCTCGATTCTATCGTACATTGTCTATTTCTTGGCCTCTTGCATTTTTGTATATTCTTCTATGGCTTCATTCAAAGTTATGAGAAAGATGAAGTCATCGGGGTTGAGCGTGGTTTTCATCGTGGTCATGGTCGGTGTTGCTTTCTTCTTAGAGGGAGACTTCAAAGGTGACCCTTTTATCTTCTTTGGAACTTTGACTTCTCCTTCTGGTTATTTTTCAACTTCTTCTAAGTCTTCGTTGTTACCTTCTTGATCGGGTGTGACGGAAGCAGGGGACTTAGACCATCCTATAGACTTTGCAAGTAGAAATTTGTTAGAATCAAAGAAGAATTACAACACCACAAAAAGAGAAGGCATAGCCATGGTATATGCACTTCATATGTTTAGACACTACTTACTCAGTAAACACTTTAAAATGTTCATAGACCATTTTGCCCTGAAATATCTAGTCAACAAGCCATTGTTGGGGGGGAGAATATATAGATGGATATTATTGTTCCAAGAATTTTATTTCAAAGTGATAGATAACCTAGGGAAGTTGAACATAGGACTTGATCACCTATCAAGGGTAACGAATGGATAAGAACCTACTAACTTGGAATACAACTTCCCTGATGCACAACTATTTTCAGTACATGTAGAGGATGAACATTTTGTTGATATTATTGAATACTTAAGTACAGGGGTTGCACCAAAAGATTTTAGCACTACACACAAGAAAAATATGGTAGTGAGAGTTGTAGACTATCAACTTATTGCACGACATTTATACAAAATGGGCACAGATAGAATTTTGAGAAGGTATGTATTGGAACATGAAAGGCCTAGAAGTTTAGTAGAAGCTCGTGAAGGTATAGCTGGTGGACACTTTATAAGTAAAGCTACCTTGTAGAAGGTATTTCATGCAGAATTATGGTGGCTAACATTCCATAAATATGCCAAGGAATATTTCCAAAAATGTGATGTCTCTGAGAGGGTTGGAAAACCCAAAAGAAAGGATGAGATGCCTCTAATACAACAAGTGACTTTGCAGGTATTTGAAAAATGGGAAATAGACTTTGTGGTACCTATTAACCCACCAGTAAAAGGGTCAGAAACTAGGTATATCATTACTACGATTGAGTACTTAACAATATGGGAAGAAGGAGCACTAGTCAAAGATTGTAGTGCAGAGACAGTAGCACACTTCTTGTTTGAGCAAGTGATCTCAAGATTTGGATGTCCCACGATTCTGATGAGTGACTAGGGTAGTCATTTTATTAATTTTACCATCAAATCTATGACTTAGGAGTTTGAAGTCTATCACTGCAAGAGTACATCATATCATCCTCAAGCAAATGTAACAATACAAGCTTTCAATAAGATTTTGGAAAATGATCTGACTAAAATATGCAATATCAACGAGGATGATTGCGATTTGAAGATACCAACAATATTATGGGCATAGAGGACCACATGTAAGAATCTGACCAGACATACACCATTCATATTGGTGTATGGGTAGGAATCAATAGTACCATTAGAATTTCTAGTACCCAGTCTGCGCATAGAAGAAATGACCAACATGACAGAAGGGGGAGAAGTAAAGGAAATGTTAGGTCAACTAATGGATATGGAAGAGGATAGTATTCTGGCAGGATTTCACCAATAAGTACAGAAATAAAGAGACAAATCCTATCATGAGAGACACATTCAAATGTAGATTTTTAAGGAGGGAGACCTAGTCTTTCTCTATGACAAAAAATATTTCCAACACCCTGGTAAGTTTAGAATCCATTGGCTAGGGCCATATGAAGTAAATAATTCCATATATGTGGGATATGTACAACTAAAAGACTTGGGAGGAACATAACTGAAAGGAATGATCAACGATAGTTGACTAAAACTGTAAAGGGACAATCGACCTACTAATCCTTAAAAGTTACAATGCGATGAGATAGATATGTATATAGTGTAATATAATATATATTAGGAAATAAAACTCATAAAAAGGAAGACAAAGTAGAAAAAGAAGAAAAAGGAAGAACAAACTAGAAGAGAAAGAAAATACAAAATAGTGGGGAATATCGTGCACAAAAGTTACTAAAATCAACGCAACAAAGGGAAAAAGTTACCACGTGTAGCATATGGTTGACATGAAGAAAAAACTACACACTAAGGAAAAATTCACAGGGGAAACTTATGGTGCACCAAAAAAGTGCAGTGCACCAGAAAAGGGGCCAACGGTCGGAAAAGTAAAGAAACTAGTTGTCGGAGAAAAAAGGCATGAATTGAGCATTTATGAAACTAAATGAAGCATACTCGACAAGCTTCAATGCATTAATAACAACCAAATAAGATTCTTTGAAAAGATTTAGGGCATTTATGATGCCCTCTATATAAAGTTAAAACGCACTCCAAACAAGACTTATTGTGCATTTGCAAACCCATGAAGCTAAGGAGCACAAATACAAGAGGAGAACATATGAGGTCGGAGATCATAAAAGCCAAATATCAATCAAGGAACAATGAACTACCCAATATGACACCTCCAAAGATCAGTGCACCAAGACAAAGAACATAGAAAACATGAAACATCCATAGGTCACCGTAGAAAACTGTAGAGTCGGAGGAGAAATTTACACAGAGAGAGGGAATTGTTGATGTCAATGCAATTCCCTTTCCATAGGATGAAATAGCGAGCACCACACTTGTCGAGGAAGAAGAGAAGGCCTCAACGATGGCCATGATGGATATTGACTTGTATGATAGTGTGAAGGGCCATGAACCTTCAACTAGAGGAAACCTACTGCAACCTTCCAGGGTCGAAGCAGTCCACATAAGGAATGGTGTGGATAGAGATAGGATAGAGTCTGACAGGAAATACCATAGCCTATGGTGGGGTCTGCGCAATAGGAGGATTTATAGATCAAAGATATCCCAAGGAAACAAGAGTCAGGCGATAAATATAGAGAACCAAAGGATGGGACCTCTAGTGCGTTGGTGAAGAAAAAGGGAAAAAAACATCATCATGTGGTTCCCATGAAAGCATCCTGATGCCTCGATGGTCTTACCACACATTCCATAAGGGGTACGGGCCATGACAAACTTACTAGGCTGCGTCAAAATATTGTGGTACATAGAACATGATGTTTCTGACACCAACAAATTCCCAAAATTCATGCAATGGGTGTACATGGAGAGCCTAGGCACAAGGCCCTTCAAATACCCAATACTACTTCCAAATCAATGGGCGATAGGCTTGGAAAATATAGGAATTCTCAACTTGATGGAAATTCCCCACTTTGGAAGGGGAAAATATGTGAGCAACTGCATCAAGAAGTTGTTGGCGGTCCTCCATGGAGGATGTTTTTGGTTAGAAGAACCATTATCCATAGACGTAGAAATAATTTCATTCATCACAAACCTTCCATCAAATGGTAATAAGCCCATGCAGTACCTAGATGACAAAACAAAGGAAAAGGCTCTCACAGAGGGGATGGAGAAAACATATGGGACTAAAAGAGGCTCACGTAGAATAATTATAAATCATATTAGTGACACAGCTATTGGGATGGAAACCAAGCTAATTGCATGCAAGATACTTTGCAAATTTCGTAAGGAGTACGTCCCTATAGGGGTTTCTGCAACAACAACATAGTGCAAAAATGACATTATGGTCAGTTGGGCACCATACTTACTGAACTTGTTCCTAGACAACTGCAAGGACACACAGGACTTGGGGACAGAGTTCCACTACTCTTGGTTAATGATTTTGATAGAACTAATTGGCTGGAAAGAGCCTCCCTACTCAGACTTATATGATAGAGTAGCACACTGTCGCATAGAACGATACATGTCGATGGGAAGAACTTCGGACCCCAAGTGAAGAAGTGGCAATTCCAACACCTTTTCTCAGTATCTCAACGACATACAAGACATCATATCCAACACTTGGAGGATAACTCTGGAAGTGGTTGCACAGTATCAAGGGTAGCAAACTTTAGGGCTACGTGGCACAACATGTGGATCCAAGCGTACAGAGATCCAAAGAAAGAAAGGATTCAACACTACTTCTTCATTTATGCAAAGGAAGTTCAAATGGCGATGATAGACTAGAAGTATGACTAGAAGATCCCAGTCATCACCAAGGATATGCCCAAGGGAAAAGAGTTATAAGCAAGGTCATCCAAGACATTTGCAGGGGTTAGTGCAACAGCAAAGAAATCAACACAACAAGAGAAGCCTGATCAAAAGACAATGATGCAGAATAAGGGAAGCACTCCAAAGAAGGATGCATAGATAGGAAATAAACACAATGCTCCAGTGCTAGAAAAACAAGGAAGGGGGGGGATGTTGGTTGTGGAGCCTGATTATCTTCCTGATTCAGAGGTCTTTTACTTTCAGTCGTGTTTATACCCCATGAAGTATTTACACCCCAGAAGTATGTACACTCTTCCACGTGGGGGAGTGTAGAAGGGGGGTACCCCCTCTGCGGGGTCGAAGGGGGCTATCCCCCCGACTGGGGGCTCTGGGGGCAACAGGGGGTTCGGGGGTGAAGACCCAGAAGGAAAAATTGCCTTGTAAAGGTATATTGTAATTTCATTGTAAATCTGGACCGTTCATTATAACGTCGCAGATCTAACGATAGAGATTATGTTAGGGTTTTTTTTCCCTAGAAGGAAACCCTATTTTATAAGGGAAATGTATTGCGGCTATGGTTGATGGAGAATATGGTATTCTTATATAGGAGATTGTGAGAAAAAGAGGAGGAATTTACAACAGGTTTGTTGTAGGTTGTATCCCTTCATATGCTAGATAATAATAAAGGAAGGACCTGGAAATTTCTCTAGTGGACGTAACCCACACTGGGTGAACCATGTAAATATGTGTCTCTATTGTATTGTGTATCTTTTGTTTTTTGTTTCCGCATTTGTTTTATTTTATTGCTCCATTGTCCTATTTTTCTAACAACCGGTATCAGAGCGAAAGGTAACTCGCAAGAAGAGAGGGTTCCTGGTTCGAGTGGGAGTAATGTCGAAAGATGGAAAGATTAGGGTCGAGAAATTTAATGGCCAAAACTACCAATTATTGAAGATGCAGATGGAATACTATTTATATTAGAAGGCTCTATTCCTACCATTGGGAAGAATAGCAAAGAAGTCAGTGGCTATGAAGGACAAAGAATGGGATATTCTTGACATAAAGGCTCTAGGAACGATACGGATGAGCCTAGTAGCGTCGATGGATTTCAATAATTCCAAAGAAAAGACAACAAAGGGTTTGATGGTCGCATTGGCCAAATTGTATGAAAATCCCTCGGCGTCCAATAAAGTATTTCTAAGGAAGAGATTATTTAATTTGAATATGTCGGAAGGTGGGTCTGTTGCAGATCAATTAAATGATTTTAATATGATTACTAATCAACTAAGTTCTATAAAAGTGGACTTTGATGATGAGGTCAGGGCTCTTCTAATCTTGTGCTCATTGCCAGAAAGATAGAACGGCTTGGTCATGGCTGTATGTAACTCTGTCTCTGGTTCAAATACTTTAAAATTTGATGATGTTGTTGGTGTTATCCTTCATGAGGAAATGCGTCGGAAAATCGCAGGTGAGACATCAGGAAATGCATTAAACATGGAGAACAGGGGAATACAAAAGGATAGAGGAAAGGGTTTTGGGAACCGTGGGAATTCTAGGAAGGGCAGATCCAAATCCATACTTGGAAAGATAGAGTGATGGAATTGTGGGAAGAAAGGAAATCTGAAGAAAGACTACAGAGCTCCAAAGCAACAAAGAGATGGACAGTAGGAGAGAAATCAGGAAGAAAATGTAACAGGTGATGTGTTACAAGATGCTTTGATTCTTTCTGTAGATAATATTTTTGAGTCTTGGGTAGTAGATTCAGGGGCTTCATTTCATGTCAAACCCCATAAGAAATATTTTCTAGATTATGTTCAAGGTGATTTTGGATAGGTTCATTTGGGTGAAAATGCACCATGCAAAATTGTTGGAATGGGAAAGGTAAAAATAAAACAACGCAATGGAAACCAATGGTTGTTGAAAGAGGTAAGACATGTTCTGGATTTAAGGAAAAATCTAATTTCAACAGGGTAGATGGCAAGTGAAGGCTGTATATCCATATTTACAGATAAGACATGGAAGGTCATCAAAGGATCATTGGTGATAGTGAAAGGAGAGAAGGTAGGTACATTGTATTTATGTACTGGTAATACTAAATCTTCTATATGTTTAGCTTCTACATGAGTGGATACAACACTGTGGCATCATAAGCTTGGACACATGAGTGAGAAGGGGATATAAATACTTCACAAAATAAATTTGTTTCCAGATCTTAAACAAATTGATTTGGACTTATGTGAGCATTGTGTTTATGGAAAATAGAAGAGAGTCAGATTTCTCAGAGTTGGAAAAGAAAAGAAGAGTGAAAGGTTAGAGCTTGTTCATACAAATGTACGGGGATTAGGTCAGGTATCATCTCTTGGTGGCTCTCATTATTATATTACTTTTCTTAATGATGCAACTAGAAAAACTTGGGTTTATTGCATTCGACAAAAATCTGATGTTTTTTATACTTTTAAGAAATGGA
>ML781639.1:31728-52287 GCA_009831015.1 Picea engelmannii | reverse complement strand
TCGTCCAATCACAACAACACAAACCAATCACAACAAAGGCATTAATATATTCAATACCTAGTCTATACATGTGATCAAGGAATCATGTAATAAGATGACATCATCATTATGGGAAAGGGACATATTCGTATATTGCATTAACTAAAAGAGAAAAAATATACAACCTGAGCCTTGATGTCGTAGATCTCCTTTCGATGGCTTCTAGCTCTGACACACACACTTGCTCATGCATGAAGAAGTTCAACCACAAATGATCACTTGTAATGTCTTGCTGCTGTAGCTTCAATCCTCCATACAGTCTTGTACCAGTTCTCCCATAAAACTCCAGCTAGATTGCTTCTTCTTACTTGTTTGTTTATGTTTGCTTAACTTTTTCCATAAGCAATCTCATCATTATATAGTAGAAGATTGATTAGTTACTTGGATAGGGAATGATCCCAAGATATCTGGAAAGTCAGTAATTTGCCAACCATTCGAACTCCAAATCATCCTTCTAGAAGATTCCTTCTAGAAGGATCGAGAACTTATTGATTTTCTCCTTTATAAACATGTCCGCACCTTAACCATTAACACAGTGCAGAAAGTCCGCAGTCCAGCTGAATGCAGAATGCGGAAATCAAGGATTTCCGCAAGAGAGTATATAAGCAGCCTGCGTACCATTCTTAAAATATGATTTTGAGAAAATGATTAATGTAACCTTCTTCTGGAAAATTTTCTTAATGAAGAGTTTGATCTTCTATCACCATGACATGATCATGTTATCATCCTGATAACCAAAAATGTGGATAACAGGAGGGGCATGTTAAGCCCTAATATTGGCTCATTATCCCTTAATTGGGGCATATTAGATTAGTAATGTTATTTATTACCCCTTAATTGGGGCATATTAGATTAGTAATGTTATTTATTACCCCTTAATTGGGGCATATTAGATTAGTAATGTTATTTTATTTATCTCGTCTTTAGGCCATTAGTTGTAATTATACCTCCTAGTCTCCTATATATACCAAGGATACATTTTCATTTTGAATCATCTTGTACTTGAACATTTAAGTGGGGTAAAAGGAGGTTACCCCCTGGAAGAGGCTTATTATCTGAAATTATCTCTTTTTCAAGGCGTTGAGTACTTTTCCTGAGGTTTTTCTATGCTATATTGATGTTTGGTTCTTAACATGGGTCCATTACCCAAACCTTTCTCCAACTTCACATGGCCATAACTCTCTAACCGTGAGGATTTATGTGGCGTTCCACGTACCACCGGAAATGGCATGACATGTACTATCCATCTGGAATAGTATTACCTAAAAATATATCAAAAATCATACCAGTATCCATCAATCAAACTTGGGTCCATTACCCAAACCTTTGTGCTACTAGAATTTTCTATCGGACTTTCTTCAAGGGTTGACATCAATGACAACCAACCCAAATAATAAAAAATATCCCCCTTTTGAATTGATGGCAATAATTCAATTCTATAATGAAGTCATATCACTCATTCTTCCCTTGTGACCATCACTCCCCATGAAACCATGCCTTTTTTCTCTATATCCAAGCATTTACCTTTGCATCTGATAAATCTCTCCTCCTTTGTCATCAATGTAAAGTATCTTTCCATCCAGGGCTGCTCCCCACAACTAAAATATTTCTGAAACTGATCTCCCAACCTGAACTATCCTATTTATGGTGCTTCCTAATGTAAATCTAAGACATATAAGATAATCATTCAAAACCATTCATTTTGGAGTAGAAATTACTCTGAGTTTGTGGCGAGGATATGCAAAGGCTTCTCGTGGAAGTGGTTTTGTAAATATGTTTTCCACTTGTTCTTGTGTGCCCACATATTCAACTCTAATGTTCTTGTTTGCAACCTGTTCCTGTAGAAACCGATACTTTATTGGAATGTTTTCGTCTTGGAGTGCATCACCAGGTTCTTTGAGATACTAATGGCGCTTGTATTATCACAATAGATTGGAATGGGCTTATCATACTCAACCTGTATATCTATCAAATTTTATTTCATCCATAAGACCTGAGTACAACATCTTGTTGTTGAAATATACTCTTCTTCAACTGTAGATAAAGACATTGATGGTTTTTTCTTTCTTAGCCAAGATACTAAACACTCACCCAAATAGAAGACTGCTCCACTGGTGCTTCGTCGGTCATCAATGCAACCTTCCTAATATGCATCTGTGTAGGAAATAAGTGATAGATCCTTTCCTTTTCGATACCATAATCCAAACTCTTATGTTCCTTTGAGATATCTAAAATTCCTCTTTGCTGTGAATACATGTGATTCCTTTGGTGTTTATTGAAATCATGCCACATGTCCAACTACCTGCATTACATATGGTATGGATGTTGTCACATATACTAAGCTACCAATGATTGACCTGTATTGCCTCTGGTCTATACAATTTCAATCATCATCTTTTCTCAACTTGCAACTGGTTTGCATAGGAGTGGTAATTGGTTTGCAATATTCCATTTCGAACCTCTTTAGCATTTATCCGATATACTTAGTTTGAGAAATAAACATTCCTTGGGTTCTTTGACATATCTGAAGACCTATAAATAAGGACATTTCTCCAAGTAATGACATTTCAAATCCATTATGCATATCATTTTCAAATTTCTGGCTTAACCTATCATTAGTACTTCCAAAAACAATATCATGAACATAAATTTCAATTAATAAAATACTACCTTGAGTTACCTTGATGTAGAGGTTTTTGTTTGCGCTTCATTTCCATAGTTCGTAGGGAGTTTTGTCATTTTTTTTTCTAAGAAGTACTATGTTTTGAATGTGAACTGTTGTATGCACTGCATGTTTCCAAAAAATATCTTTCAATTTGGAATCCATTAGCATTGTTGGAGCCATTTCCTGTGTAATTATCATCCATTATGATAATGTTCCTTTGTCTCTGAACCAATCTATGAATCCATTCTCTCATCCATTGTCATATATCTATCCAAACCTGCTAAGTTTTCTTATGAATCCATCTCTGTCCATACTTTCCAATACTCTACTACTCAACTGTCCATAGTTTTGACTCATATGTCATTGTATTATCATAAAGTACTACCACAACTAATTAATCTATCATATTTTACTTTTTCTAATTGAATGCACTAAATCTGTCTACTCAAATTCTGCAAGCTGCTTCAAGGATGGTTCTCTCATCTATCTCAGCTACTGCATAAACTCCCCCTATCTAATATTCATATTAATTAGGAGTATCTAATCCAAATGGCTCAGAACAATTCCTGCTATGATGTGTATTCATCATCATCTTCGTTGGTAGATTCATGATCTCTCTGAGTTGACTTCTTTCTTTCTATCTGTTGATTCATCTTTCACTACAATTCCTAAAATTACAATCTCTTGAACTTGTTCCTTATTTACCTTCCCTTCTTTTATTTTCCAAACCTTTCTCTATATCACATCTTTATTTTTCTCTGTGGAATTTTCTTCATTTCGTTTTATTGTCAATCTTGCAATCTCTGGGACCTGGTCTTTGTTCACCTGTTCTTCTTGTTTTCTTATCCATACTTTCTTATATATGATATCATTTTTCTCTTTTATGGAAGTAGAGATCATGATTCTACAATCACTAGATATGTGTCCATAGTTATGACATTTGTAACATTCAATGTTAAGTGGGGCCACATAGGAATTTATTGCTTGAACATTTACTTTATAATCGTTGCAATCTGCAACCTTCTGTCCAAAATTAGTACAATGAAAACAATGAACATAAAATAAATTTGCATACCTAGGAGTGAATGATCTTCTTTGTGGTGTATTCCTTATGAATTTCTGCCTTGACTGATCATGATCATGATTGAAGCTTCTTTGTGGCTTGAACATGAATGGTCTTCTTGAAGATGTATCTTCAATAGTTTTCTTAGATTCTGGTTGACCATGATTCCTTCATTTGAGTACTTATGCATAACTCTTTCTATATTCTTCATTCTTCTTTTCTAGCAACCTTGAGTTCTTCTCTTCATTCTCTATAACTGATGTGGATGTTTCTGTCTCTTCAACATTCTTATTGATCTTGATGATTTCAGTTCTCAATGTGACTGCAACTTCTTATTCAATCTTCTCAACCTCTTCTTCTTTCTTCATTATCTGAGACTTCATGACTTCTTCTATTCTTTTCGCTTCTTCAAGATGAATTTGTAATGCGATTATTTATTCTTCAAGTTCTTTCTCTTCTTCGCCAAAATCTACCTCAAGATGGTTTATATCGTTAGTTATTTTCTTAAGATGATCTATCAATATCTTCCCTCTCATTTCTGCTTCTTCCTTCTTTGATGCTATGTTGGCTTCCAAATACTGCTTTTTATATTCAAGATTTTCTTCAATCTTTCTGTATTATTCTAGCTGAGTTCTTAAGTTTGCGATGACTTGTTGGGCTTCTTCATAAATGTTAACACTTTCCTTTTGTTTCATCAATTCTTTCTTGAGTGACTTGTTTTCTTCTCTTAGTTCATCTAAAGAACTAATCAATTATGCTTCATAATTGTATTCCTTTTCAATTAGTTTTTCCGTCTCATTTCCTTCATGGAATTCTATTTCAAGATGTCCATGTTTTTCACAGTTAAAGAAAAACAACATACCTCTGGTGATTATGTACTCTTCATCTTCTAAATCTATTTGACCTGGTGAACATAATTCTTCTTGATCTGTATCTGCATCTTCTTTGGCATTTTTTGAATCTGTGATGGGTGAAGAATATATTTCATGTAACTTATCCCAAAGTTGTTTGGTTGATGAACATTTACTAACCTTTTATCTTACCATATTAGGTAATCCTTCTCAGATGAAATCCATTGCTATTTTTTTATTCTTCTTCAATTCCTTCTTAGCTGCAATATTTTCCTTTTTTGAACTATCATATCCTGTAACGACTGATAGACAAATATAATGACCATGTTCCTATAAAAATACTTTCATCCTTATACTCCACATATCATACTTTAAATGATTCTAACCATTGAACAGTGGTATTGCATTCTTAGAATAATCGATTATCTCCTTCCAATGGTTAAAGTGTTTCATGAAGGGACCTTCTGTGATACCAATTGTTGGATTAGTGAGAGGGGGGGTGAAACAATAATAGAGAAATTTAATCTTTTTTAACCATATAATGCAAGTGTTATATCAATGTAGCATTATCATCCAATAATTGCAGAGTAAATAAACAATGAACAAATGATCAATCATACAAATACACAGTACACCAGTGTTTTTACACAGAAACCAAAAGAGAGAGAAAACCAAGAAATGTTTTTTCTTATATGTATTTAAGAATTACATTCATTGGAAGGACCAACTTCCTTTGTTTTCCAGCTACAACTGGAAGGAGGCTCCAACCCCCTAGTTTATCAAGCTACAACCTTAAGCAAGCTTCAACTCCCCAATTCTTTGGCTACAACCAGAAGGAGGATACAACCCCCTAGTTTCTCAAGCTACAACCTTAGGGAAGCTCCAAATCCTCAATTGTCTGGCTATAACTAGAAGGAAGCTACAACCCTCTATGTTCTCCAGCTACAACCGAAAGGTGGCTACAACCACATGTCCTTGCCCTATTCAAGAGCCCTAAAATATAAGTAGAACGATGGAACCACTGTCACACTATCACTGTGAGATATACTGTTGTAAACCTATACGAATCAACCTGTAATCAACCTATACCATAAGAAAGTGTGTCAACCATGTACCAACATGTACCAAACAAATTGTAATCAACATGTACCATAAACAAGTGCATCAACCATGCACCAACCTGTACCTCAACATGTAATCATCATGTACCATAAACAAGTGCATCAACCATGCACCAACCTATAACTCAACCTGTACCATCAACGCATACATCAACCATGCACCAAATGTGTACCAATAATGCATCAAATACACATAAACTATGACTCATCAAGATGTACCAACATCATCAACTATACACCTCATGTATGTGCCAACTCATCAACTACTTGTCTCTATTGGATCATGTTGTCATTGATGCTAATGGTTTGATTATTTGGGAGATTGTTGGATCATACGTCATTGATGTAAATGGTTTGGTTTGATTGATGTCATTGATTGATTTCAAGTAATTGATTGATTATTGATGATTGATGAACAATGTATATGCATTGATGAGAATGATAGATGTCCAAGTGGAAACCAATTGATAAATATGGATCATTGATATGATGCCCTTGATGAGAATGATAGATGTCCAAGTGGAAACCAATTGATAAAGATGAATCATTATTGTCTTATCATGGTTGATAAGATGCACAAATGGATGAACTCCAAAGTGGTCCCCTTATGGTGAAATCCCTCACGGGAAGATGCTTTATGGATTGATTTATCCTAGAAGAATGGTTGGAGGACCCATTATTTCATGTGCATTAATGAGGTGACGATCAATGAAGTTGTTGGTGAAACTATCCTATATGGATAGTCCTTGACATGTCATTTCTGGTGGTATGTGGAATGTCACATAACGCCTCACAGTTTGAGAGTTATGGCTCTACGAAGTTGAAGGACCCCCATATGATGGCTTGAAGCCCCAAAAGGTCAAATAAGTCAAAGTGCTTGAAAAGAAGAAATCTTCATTTAAATGATAAATTAAAATGACAAAATCAAGAAAAATTATTGAAAGTGACAAAATCAAGAAGGAATATTTAAATGATAAAGTATTGGAGAACATTATATTCATGGAAAGTGGTTAACCCTAAAATAAGGAAAATAGGTTAAGTGACCTAGAAATGGGTTAAGTAACCTACAAATGAGTTAAGTGACCTAGAAGATGAAAGTATAAATAAGAAGCTAGGATCTCTTGTAAAATGTACATTTGATGGTAATCCTTGTTGTGGATGAATGGAGAGCTTCATGTGAATGTCTTTTGGATTATTGATGGAGAGATTCTTGTGACAACATATTATTGATGTGGATCTCTTGAGCATTATTGAAGATCTATTCTGAGGAAGAGAGCAAGAGGAGGATTTCATGGACACATCAAAGTTTTGGCAATTTTGGAGATCTTGACAGAAAAATTCTCGAATTCACATGAAACCCTATTTTTTTATGCCCATGCGGGCTGTGTGTGTATAGGGTGCATGTAAACGCGGGCTGACTGTGTATAGGGTGAGTGTACATGCAGGATAACTGTGTATAGGGAGCGTGGAGTGGAAAAAATCATGGAGATTTGTGTTTGAGTTGGTGCCAAGCTCTTGGATGATGAGGCAGGTTCCATATCTGCATTCTATGGCCTCAGATCTATCACTGAGACACTGGTATGGTTACATTATTGTCTTGATGGATACTATTGTTTGATGTGTTGTGAATTCTTAGGGAATTCTTGGTATGGCTTCTTTGATGTGGTTCAGTTTGGTTGATTTGGTTGATGGAGTGAGAAATACTCTTATGATTCAGTAGTGACATGATTTCTATGGTATACCAGTTGTTTAGACATGATTGAGATAGCATTCATATTGATTTGTTGAGAAGCATGAGTAAGCTATTGGAGAGCTTGGATGTATTGTGATTGGTTGTGGGTCAGTTGGGATAGTGGAAGACAGAAGAGAAAGTGATTGCAGGTTGCAGAGAATCTAAGCATGTGAAGAAAAGAAAAACCCTAGTTTCTCAGAATCATATTCTTGTTGCATTATACACTGGCCGCATTCACACGTGGGCTATAGTGAGCCAGGGTGCGTGCACACCCGCGCTGCACTACTAACAGGTCGCGTACCTGCTGATAGATTGATATCCGTTGAGGATTGTTGCCTCATATCAGTTGGTTCTAAGGGTGTAAGATGAGTCTTGCATTATAGAGCAGGTGCTCTTACAGAGTTCTACTCTATTCAGCTGTTGTTGATAAACCCCAAGGATTGTAGTCTGTAATAAAAAGAAAATTGTACATACATATTGTGTTCTTTTTGTTCATTGTGTTGATGACTTGTTGATGATATATTGTTGATATATGTTGCTGACAAGTGCTCACATCTAATTTTTTATAAATTATAGCAATGGGTAATGAATAAATGTTGAATGCTAATTGATGAGTTTTTGTACAAGAGGGAAGTTTTGGGAAAAAAGAGCCCCACACTCATTCACCCCCCCTCTAAGTGTGGTAGGTGTGTCCAACAATTGGTATCAGAGAAGGCCTTCACTACAATCCTTAACAAGCTTGAAGGAGATCCATATACACACAAATGGATGATGAAGTTCCAATCCTTGATGAGGAAAACTATTCTACTTGGAGAATAGAGATGAGAGTGTATTTGAAGACAATGGGAGCAACTATTTGGAAGGCAACCATCGGTGCATATGTTCCGTTGAAGAACAAGTCAAAGTTTGTAGCTCAGAGGGAAGAAAAGAAGAATTATGCATTGGCTCTCAAGACCATTCTTAGTGGACTCTCAAGCCCTATCAAAGAGAGCATGGGACAATGCACTTCCGCCAAGGATCTATAGCTAAAGATAGAGGAGATGTATCAAAGCAAGGAAGAGAAAGAAGAAATTTAAGACCACTCCATCAAGATCATCAAAGGTAAAGAATCATCAAAAAATCTTGAATGCATTATTTCTAAATGTGATTTTGAAAACATTTCAAGTGAAGATAAAGAATCAAGTGATGATAGCACAAAGAAATATCTTGAAGATGAAGGCAAAGCATTATGTGTTGATGTTGGGAAAAAGGAATAAAGTGAAGATACTTCAAATGAAGTTAAAGAACCCTCTGAATCCCTTGATTGCAATAACGATGATGATGAATTTTTCTCTACAAGTGAAGAAGAAGATGTAGAAAGAGTTTGTGTAAAGTTTGATGGTATTTATCCCATGAAAATAATAAAAGGAAATTTATTAAAACTTCAAAAGGAAATTGAAGAGGGTTTATATAGATATAGAAGTGATCATTATTATATAGACTATAACTATCTTTCGGATAACACTAAGAAGCTTCTTAGGAGAAGTCTAAGGCACATATTGAAGTTAAAAGAAATGATCAAGGAACAAGAAGAGAGCAATAAGACTCAATTAGAAGAAAAAGAAGAAGAGATCACAAGACTAAAATATGGAAAAGAAGATATGAATGTAGAAGATGAGATTAGAAAAAGTTTTGAAACTATTGTCCATATCAAGACCCAAATTGAAGAAGCCAAAAGAATATAGGAACTATTGAAGAATCAAATAAATGAAAAGGAAGAGTCATGTTGTAAGTTAGAAGTTGAAATTGTTGACCTTAGAAAAAAGGTGGAAAAGTCAAACAAATTATTGAATAGCTCACGAATCTTGGATGAGATCTTGGAATGTCAAAGACCATCATGTGATAAATCAGGTCTTGGATACAAAGGATAAAATACAGATGCTGAAGAAAGCAACTCAAAGAAGCATGAGGTAAGTCCATCAAATAAGGAAGACAATGTTGCAAAACAACCATCTCCACAAGGAAAATAAAATTTCAAAAGAACAAAGCAAGGAAGACATCAAGAAGCCATTCTTGGGACACCAAAGAAAAGGTATGAAAGTGTTTTTCATGAGTATTGTTATTCATGTAATGGATATGGTCACAAATTTTTTGAGTGTAGATATTATGAAATAAGATATAATGGAAGAATATATAACACCATGAGGTGTTGGAGATGTGATCAAGTAGGACACATTGATGTTCACTGTAACTCCATGAGATGCTACATCTGTAGTGGATTTGGCCACAAATCCTAGGAGTTTTGGAACACAAGAAGAAAGTCCATAATGAGGAATTCACATAACATGGATAGAAGAAGGAATGAAGTAAGAAAGGGAGATATCTTTGAAAAGATGGATGGTTAGAGCTCATGTTCTGAGGAGAAGGGTCATCTACAGAAGTGGGTGAAGAAGACAGAGTAGCTAGATCAGAATGAAAGAATGAAGGGAAGTACAAAAGTGTCATCTACTGAGGCACACATGGGTTACAATGGTGAAAACCATGTGGAGATGTGTGTTGACCTTGAATAGGTAGCATACACACATGCTCTGTTGTACAACATGCCATGTATATGTTGTAAAGCCTTTGGAAAAAGGCAATGCACATGGCTTGGAGTTTGATGTGATGATATAAATCTGTGTTGCAGGGTCTGACATTGTTTATTGCAGGTTCTGACACTATTTGCTACAGGTTTTTATGGTGAGATCACACAATGGTATAATAAAAATAAATATTGGGTGCATGGCACTAACCCAAGAGTATGGATTGATGTTGATCTACTGGGATTAATCATTTTGTGATGATGGTGGTGTACATGGTTGGTATATCTTATGATGTATTATTGGAATCATATGTTGATATCATGGTGCATGCATTTTGCATATGGATCGGGCTACATGTTGAGACATATGGTTGGTGAGTTGATGAGGTGATCATGTTGTACATCATGGTTTGACCTATGTGTGATGCATGATTGGTACATTTCTAGTACATAAATAGAGGCAATTACTGGCAGGATGATTGGCACATGTTTTATGGAGGACTTGGAATACATGTATGGGACTCATCATTTTGTGGTATTGGTGCATAGTAGTACACTCATATATGGTATTACTTGATTATCACAACATTGGTATTTTTTTGATACATTATTGTGGCACTTGATTCATGATGGAGACATATCATGAGTGATATGATACATTTTTTGGCATATTGGTAGATGCACATGGTTGGCATATTGGTGGATGCACATGATTGGCATAATTGGTAGATGCACATGTTGGCATATTGGTAGATGCAAATGTTGGAATATGGTGGATACATTTCATGGATGAGATCTTTTGGCACATTGTTGATGTACATGGTTGATGTAAATGGGTGTTGTGCATGGTGGGCACATTTTGGTACATGATGCACTTGGCAAATATATTGTTCATGATTCTCTATTTCATTGTTGACATATCTTTTGATGTATGGTATAGCACAAGTTTGATGCATGAACAGGTCCAAGGATCGTCATATGGTAACATATTGTTCATCTTGCAGAGAATATAGGGGGAGACATACCCTTAGGGGTTGTCATTCTTCTTCCCATAATTCTAGGAGGAGATATTTATCAGATGCATACCTAGAAAAGAGCCCTATATTTGAAGAAAGAGCATAGAGGCATAATTCCAGGGTGAGATATGGTCATAGAGGGAGCATGAGAAATGTATTTTCAGCATTACATCATATTGATATCCCTTGTTCAAAAGGGAAGAGATTATTCAGCGGAAACAAGACAGGGGGAACAACCCCAAGAGGAGAATGGACCTTTTCCATTGATGTCAAAGGGGGAGAGATAATCACATTGATGTGATCGATGTCTATTGATGGGAGAGATTGACGTGGAGAGATAGTCACATTCACTATTGATTAAGAGCATGCGTTTTCTACATGTTGACATCAATATTTGGTAATTAGAGTTGACATCAATGTTGGTATTTCCATCAATGCCAAAGGGGGCGATTGTTGGATCATGTTGTGATTGATGCCAATGGTTTGATTATTTGGGAGATTGTTGGATCATACATCATTTATGTAAATGGTTTTGTTTGATTGATGTCATTGATTGATGTCAAGTAATTGAATGATTATTGATGATTGATGAACAATGTATATGCATTGATGAGAATAATAGATGTCCAAGTGGAAACCAATTGATAAAGATGGATCATTGATATGATGCCCTTGATGAGAATGATAGATGTCCAAGTGGAAACCAATTGATAAATATGAATCATTATTGTCTTATCATGGTTGATAAGGTGCACAAATGGATGAACTCCAAAGTGGTCCCCTTATGGTGAAAGCCCTCACGAGAAGACACTTTATGGATTGATTTATCCTAGAAGAATGATTGGAGGACCCATGATCGCATGTGTATTAATGAGATGAAGATCAATGAAGTTGTTGGTGAAACTATCCTAGATGGATAGTGCTTGACATGCCATTTCCGGTGGTATGTGGAATGTCACATAACTCCTCATGGTTTGAGAGTTATGGCTCTATGAAGTTGAAGGACCCCCATATGATGGCTTGAAGCCCCAAAAGGTCAAATAATTCAAAGTGTTTGAAACGAAGAAATCATTATTTAAATGATAAAGTAAAGTGACAAAATCAAGAAAGCTTATTTAAAGTGACAAAATCAAGAAGGAATATTTAAATGAAAAAGTATTGGATAACTTTCTATTCATGGAAAGTGGTTAACCCTAAAATAAGGAAAATAGGTTAAGTGACCTAGAAATGGGTTAAGTAAACTAAAAATGGGTTAAGTGACCTAGAAGATGAAAGTATAAATAAGAAGCTAGGATCTCTTGTAAAATGTACATTTGGTGGTAATTCCTGTTGTGGATGAATGGAGAGCTTCTTGTGAATTTCTTTTGGAGTAATGATGGAGAGATTCTTGTGAGAGCATTTTATTGATGTGAATCTCTTGAGCATGATTGAATATCTATTTTGAGGAAGAGAGAGAGAGGAGGATCTCATGGATGCATCAAAGTTTCGGCAATGTCAGAGATCTTGATGATAAAATTCTCGATTCACAGAAAATCCTATTTTCTGATGCCCACGTGGGTTGTCTGTGTATAGGGTGCATGTACACGCAGGATGGCTATCTATAGGGTGAGTGTACATGTGGGATGACTGTGTACATGGAGCATGGAGTGGATAAAATCATGGATATTTGTGTTTGAGCTGGTGCCAAGCTCTTAGATGATGAGGTAGGTTCCAGATATGCATTCTATGGCCTCATATCTATCATTGAGACACTGGTATGGTTACATTATTGTCTTGATGGATACTATTGTTTGATGTGTTGTGAATTCTTAGGTCATTATTGGTATGGCTTCTATGATGTGGTTCAGTTTGGTTGATTTGGTTGATGGAGTGAGCAGTACTCTTATGATTCAGTAGTGACATGATTTCTATGGTATACTAGTTGTTTATACATGATTGAGATACCATTCATATTGATTTGTTGAGAAGCATGAGAAAGCTATTGGAGAGATTGGATGTATTGTGACTGGTTGTGGGTCAGTTTGGATAGTGGAAGACATAAGAGAAAGTGATTGCAGGTTGCATAGAATCTGAGCATATGAAGCAAAGAAAAAACCTAGTTTCTCAAAAGCATACGCTTGTTTCATTATACACTGGTCATGTTCACACGCAGACTGTAGTGAGATAGGACACGTGCACACACAGGTTGCACCACTGACAAGTTGCATACCTGTTGATAGATTCATATCTGTTGAGGATTGTTGGCTCATCTTAGTTGGTGCTAAGGGTGTAAGTTGAGTCTTGCATTATAGTGCAGGTTCTCTTACAGAGTTGTACTCTATTTAGTTGTTGTTGATAAACCCCAAGGATTGTAGTCTGTAATAAAAAGAAAATTGCACATACATCTTGTGTTCTTTGTGTTCATTGTGGTGATGACTTGTTGATGATATATTGCTGATATATGTTGTTGACATGTGCTCATATCTAACTGGTTATAAATGACAGGAATGGGTAATGAATAAATGTTGAATGCTAATTGATGAGTTTTTGTGCAAGAGGGAAGTTTTGGGAAAATAGAGCCCCACACTCATTCAGGCCCCCTCTAAGTGTGGTAGGTGTGTCCAACAATCTCAACCATGTACCCAACATGTACCTCAACCATTTACCAATATAACCATCAAAAGTTATTTATCAATACATCTCACTTTCCATAAACAAATACCATAAACCATTACATCAAACCATGTGCCACAACCTTACTGTTATAAAACGTCTATCTGTAAGATACCTCAACCAAAATCCTTCATCAATTTCATCTTCCAAATCTGATTTGTAACTCTGTAATAGAGATGGTGTATATGATCACATACCTGGAAACCTTCCTTAAATTTAACAACAAGAGACTAGCATTTTATCAAACTTTACTTTAGTCTCACAGGACTAATTTTGGATTAGTCAACAACCCTAACTTGAAATAATCATAACTATGTACCTGTAATGAATAAAGGTATGAGAATGGTACACAATGTTCTTAAGTTTATTTATGAAATTATTCCATATTTCACTACTTGGAACCTCTCAGAAAATGAGTTATAACAAAAATGACATACCTTGTTGAATGTTATCTTACACAAGAGATAGAACTTGTAGAGCATGCCCTGCAAAAAATATTCGTTGTATGGATCTAAAAATTGTACACAAAATACTACAGACTATACTCTAACCAATACATTTGGTCTTACTAAATTTGGATCTGTTATGAAGAATTTATGACTTTTTTACCCAAAACACCTGTTTCAGACTAGTTTTAGGACTAACCACAAACCCTATTTTCCACGATGTGTAACTCCAAAAATACAATGACCCACAAGATGAAATTTGTATCACAACTACTTGGATATGTTTCCTTGATGGCCTCATAATTTCACGGTCTGAATCATTCTAGGAAAATGTTATTGCGAAAATGGTGAGAGGACCTATAAATAACATACCTTAGAAAGCATCATCAAAATAATTTATCCTCCCTTGAATTTCAACCTTCTTTACTTCACCTTCCCTCTGAAATTTGACTTAGATATCCTTTGGTTACCTCAGTCACTTGTATATATTCAATATTTTCAAGTGTGTTTAAAATGAGAGAGCCTTGCCTCTTATTTATACTTTCATGTAACTTCCTCAAGGGGTTACCTTTTAACCATCTTAACCCACTTTCATTATTTTAGGGTTAACCCACTTCTAACCACTTGTCCACTTAGTAATTCATTCATTAAATTTTTTATTTAAATAATTTATTTTGTATCCACTTTGACTTATAGTAACCTCATCACTTCACTTTACCTCAAGGGGTTACCTTCTAACCATCTTAAACCACTTTGATTACTTTGACCTTTTGGGGCTTCTAGATGACTCATGAGGGTTCGCCAACTTCACATGGCCATAAATCTCTAACCGTGAGGATTTTCGTGACATTCCACATACCAACGGAAATGACATGACATGTATTATCCATATAAAACATTTTTACTTGCAAATATATCAAGACTCATACCATTATCCATCAAACAAAATTGGGTACATTACCCAAACCTTTCTCTAACCTGTTGGGGTGAGTTCATGACACACCATCAACGAGAAGGGAAGATCTAGTTCATGGTTGTCTATTTAACCCAAGTTGTTTGGTATAATCTACCCTAACAAGTTTTATGGCTTCGTTAATGTTAGGACCCTACAATGTACCTTTTTTCTCACACCTTTTGCTACCATTACACCATTTTTTCACTCATATTTAAACTTATATTATCACCTTACCCTATCTCTCCAAAGGTATATAATGTCTCTTCTCTTTACTATATGTTTAATCTGTTTTGCATATAATTTTACATTACTCTCGTACTTAACCATTGATCAAAAATGTATAAGTGTTGAAACAGTTCGAACTGCAGTTTAGCATTGAGGCCTGTTGCTGAAATAGTTAAAGCACACAAACCCTGTGGCTGAAATAGTCTGTGGATTACGATGCTGAAACAACAACTCACACAGAAGAAGCTGCTACACTCTTTGTGTTCTACGATGCTGAAACAACAACTCACACAGAAGAAGCTGTTACACTCTCCGTGGTCTACGATGCTGAAACAACAACTCACACAGAAGAAGCTGCTACACTCTCTGTGGTCTACGATGCTGAAAAAACAACACAAAGTTGTTACATTGACCACAACAACCACACCTTGAGCTAGAATTAACCACCCTGCCACGTGACCACATGCTGAAACAGTCAGAATGAAAATCCCGTTGCTAAATAGCCCGCGATTTGTGATGCTGAAACAACATACAACAACACTAACGAGAAGACAAATAAAGGAGTTGTTACTCCAGCTGAAACAACAACACCCCACTCAGCACCTTTTCAACTATTGTAATAGCATTCTGTTGCGGGAGACTAGGATATCTTATTCCAGTATAGAGAGTCGATCTAACTAAGAATATGACTCAGATGTACACATGTAATTGGATGATCAAATTGTATCGAGAGGATTATCCTCTTTAAATAAGAGGAAATCATCATTAGAGAGGATCTTTTTTTTTATCTAAGAAAGGATTTTACAAAGAAGGACGTGTTTCACTTCAGATTGTAATATGATACAGTTGACAGATGAATAAAAGACTTTTCTGAGCATTTCTCTCTAGTTCCTTTCATTTCAGGGGAATCTTGTGAGAAGGGAGGGCCCACCTTCTTCACAAGATTCACCCATTAGCTTTGTAGTGTGTTAGTGTTATTTCTGTTCATGCCTTGATTAAATTATGTTTTGCTGAAACACTACTTTACTAAACTTTGTTTTGCTGAAACACTACTTTACTAAACTTTGTTTTGCTGAAACACTACTTTACTGATTGTTACATTGTTTTCATATGATTCATGCTTGGGTAATTGTTAATCATTCTAGTTAGCAATCATGTTTGGTGAATTTATGAAGGAGTAGTAATCAGGGACAGGTGCTAAAGATTCTTGCTTTGGGAATACGGTCTTGTTCCCTGTTAAGAGATAGTTAGCCTTCTGTGTGTGTCAATCATTTCAATTAGTAATGAGTTCATGAAAGTGTGCTAATCAAAAACAGGTGTTGAAGATTCCTTCTTGGGGAATAGGGTCCTATTCTCTGTTAGGAATTAGTTAGCCTTCATTGTGTGTCAATCATTTCAATTAGTAATGATTTCATGAAAGTGTGATGATCGGAAACAGGTGTTGAAGATTCCTTCTTTGGGAATAGGGTCATGTTCTCTGGTTACAGAATATTTGGTCTTTCCTTTTTGCAGTGTCCTAAAGGATTCCTTTTCCAGGTTGTTGTTTTCTTAATGTAATCCAGGATTCTTTGGACAATTATTTCTTTAAACATTGAACTCTGCAATAGGTAGATTGTTTTCCTGTAATTCAAGTTAGAACTTCAGTTTGTTCAAGGAAAAAGTGTGATTAATATGTTTTTACTACAACTCTAGGTTGCTTTTGAGATTGAGCATATATAGTGCGTGATTACCTTTGAAATAAACATACTTCCCTGGGTTGACAATTTATGTAGCACTTGATTGTTTAGTTAAATAAGAAATTATAGTGACCAACATTTTGGCGCCGTTGCCGGGGAAGGTAATTATAGATTTAAAAAGCACTTATGATTTTTCAGATACAAAGATTGCATGAGAGGACGCAGAGACCCCAAAGACACTGACCCTATAGGTGGCAGGGGTAGAGGAAGAGGAGGAAGAAAGACTTATATTGACGAGATTATATCAAAGTTTGAATCTGCTGCTCAACGACCAAACTCTCGGAAACCAAAATCCCAACCTTCATTTCAAGCAAACTTTGAAATGGGGAAAGAAGTTTGGAGTCATGAGATAGTCGAGAAACCAACAGGAAACATTGAGGACAGAGCAAGCGTAGCAAGGGAGAAGACAGAAGAAAACATGCATGAGTACAATGAAGAATTGCATCATGAAGAACAGGCAGGTCCTGAAGGAGAGGTAAATGATGAAAACTCTTTCTCCACATTAGGATTTCCTATTGGTGATCTTCCTAGAGGGGTATCTCCCATGAAGAAAATTCCACTCTCAGCACTACCTAACTTTCATGGTTTGTCTTCAGAAGATCCTAATGAATTCCTTTTTGAGTTTGATATATTATGCAGAAGTTATAATTACAATTCCAATGCTCAAAAATTAAAGCTATTTCTAGCAACATTGAAAGGAAATGAACTAAGATGGTTCATGAGTCTTGGAGGCCATGTAATCACAACATGGGACCAAATGAAACAAAAATTCCTGAATAAATACCAGGACTATTGCCGAACAAGAGAAAAAAGGGAGGAACTATTTAAGATGATGCAGAAGGAGGATGAAAACCTGGAGGACTTTGTAGAAAGGCTACAGTATAATCTGCAAAGATCCAGTCACCCCAATGTAAGTAAATATATTCTTAAAACAATATTATTAAAAGGAGTAAGGGATGGCTTTCTAGATATGTTGAATATGCTTGGAAAAGGGGACATATCTAAGGAATCATACGATGAAATTGTTAACCTATGTAAAAGATGTTCAAGAGGAGCTTCAATAAATAGATCAAATAGCAGGGACACCACATTTTCAAGAGTCCAAAAATCAGCCAGTGGGGGACAAACAAGAGCCAAAATAGGTAATTTACTTGAAGGTTTTAAAACTGAAATGTTAAGCTCTTTTGCCTCACAAATTGACACCTTGCAGATTCAAAAGAGGCAAGTAGAAGCAGAAGAAGCTATGTCCATCTTTTGTTCTAAATGCAGAGACAAGCACCCACGAAGGGAATGCCCATTAGAAAAAAAGCCAATCTGCACCATCTGTGATAAAGATCATGAAATGCAACAATGCCCTTCTTTACCAGGGATCAAGGCAGCATTACAACCAACTGATGAAGAAGTTGAAGTTGTCTATCTATTGACACGGAGAAGGCAATGGAAACCACGGGGACAAGGTATGAATCCTAACATGCCATTTACATCTTCTAATCATTGGAATAATTATCCTTCTTTCAATCAAATGAATTACCCTCCCTATAACCAAATGCAATACCTAAATCAAATGAATTACCCTCCCTATAACCAAATGCAATACCTAAATCAAATGAATTACCCACCCATGCAACAAACTAACCCACCCTTTGTTGATCCGTCAATTTGGAATCCTTGGCCTCCACAACAACAACAACCATATCAAAACCAATGGAATCCAAATTGGAGAGGACAACAACCCCCCTTCCCAAATCAATTACCTCAATCACAATTTCTGCAACCACTCTCCTTACCATCAGGTACCCCACCAAACAATCAAATAATGAGGCCCCAATTACCTGTACAACCTAACCCCAACCCCAATAATAAAGTTGTGCAGTGCATTGATATTCATAACCAGCCTACATTTTCTCTTCTCCCTGCGCAATGCAACGATATTCATTTACGATCAGGGAGAATAGTAGAACCTATCATAGCTGATGTTACCTCTTCTGACAAAGAGGAAACAAAAGAGCATGATGTACCTAAAGAGGTACGATCATCCTCTAACACTGCTGCTGAAACAACAAAACCACCATTTCCTGAGCGTTTAGCTTTGACTAAAATGCCTGAGCCACCGACTTTCAATCTTCTGGGGGAATTACAACATCTTTATGTCAAAATCCCTCTATTACAAGCACTCCAAGATGTACCAATTTATGCCAAGACTATGTGAGACATTTGTGTTAAGAAACCTAGTAGGAAAATTAAGGATCCCCTGACAGTCCATGTTATGGGTGACTTGTCTGCACTAATGTTAGGTAAATCCCCCCCAATTAAATATGGTGATCCCGGCCACCCTTTTGTCTCAGTACAAATTGGAAAAATGATAATCCCTTGAGTCCTGGTAGACTTAGGTGCCGCTATCAATATTATGACTCTGGAAACCTCACAACTATTACAATTGCAAAATGAAATCAGAGACACCCCAACTATCCTAGAATTAGCTGACTGATCCACAATTAAAACAGAGGGAGTCATTGAAGACCTAATTATCTCAGTGGAATACTGGAATTATCCAGCTGAATTTGTGGTAGTACAACCTAAAACAAAGTTGGGGGACCACCCTCTAATTTTGGGCAGGCTTTGGCTAGCCACAACAGATTCTTTTATCAGTTGTAGATCATGTTCAATGACAATTTCCAACGGTTATGAAACTAAACAACTTACCCTCTACCCTCACGCTACACCCTTGATTAATAATGATAATTCGGTATGGGTAGACTTTGATGATCAACTTACTCAACCCATCTTGACTATCGGACAAGATTTAAGACTTAAATATTCCACTGAGGATGAAGTAATTAATAATTTTATTTGTGAACCCTCCTCTGTGACTCCAGAAACTCATAACCAACTAGTTGCATTGTTGGAGTCAGATAATCAGGAAAACCTTAACTCTGAAAACCGACCTCAAACATCTGCCACCATCTCTTCTAAAAGCATACCAGTAGAAATTGAACCTAGAAAAACATTGAACATAAACCCTAACCTGACAGATGCTAAAACACAATAATTAATGAAGTTACTTATGGAAAATAAAGAAGCATTCGCATGGGACTATACAGATATGAAAGGAATCTCTCCCGAATTATGTACTTATCGAATATATATTAAGGAATATTGTCGACCGATCTGCCAATCTCAATGCCGAATGAACCCTAATTTAAGAGAAATCCTTAAAGAATAACTTCAAAAATTGCTCAACATAGGGTTTATATATCCTATATCAAACAGTGAATGGGTTTCCCCGTTGGTAATAGTTCCTAAGAAAAATGGAAAATGGAGAGTATGTGTGGACTACAGAGCCTTAAATAAAGAAACTCAAAAAGATCACTTTCCATTACCATTCATTGATCAGGTGTTAGACAGTTTGTCAGGGAAGAAATTTTTCTCTTTTTTAGATGGTTTCAGTGGGTATAATCAGATCAAAATTGCACCCCAGGACCAAGATAAAACCACTTT
>ML781639.1:20736-31678 GCA_009831015.1 Picea engelmannii | reverse complement strand
TACCATTCATTGATCAGGTGTTAGACAGTTTGTCAGGGAAGAAATTTTTCTCTTTTTTAGATGGTTTCAGTGGGTATAATCAGATCAAAATTGCACCCCAGGACCAAGATAAAACCACTTTTACTAGCCCTTGGGGAACTTTTTCTTATAGAGTTCTCCCATTTGGACTATGTAATGCACCAACAACCTTTCAAGGAGCAGTTATAGGAATCTTTTTTGATATGCTTAATGACTCTATGGAAATTTTTATGGATGATTTTACCCCGTATGGTGTTTCTTTTCAGGAAGCACTACAAAACCTTGAGAAAGTGCTTAAATGATGTATACAAACCCACCTCTCCTTAAGTACAGAAAAATTTCATATGATGATGAGTGAAGGAATAGTGCTTGGACATTTTATTTCATCTCAAGGAATTCATGTGGATCCATCCAAGATACAAGTCATTAAAGATCTTCCTACTCCCAAAACCCAAATAGAGGTAAGACGTTTTCTAGGACATGCTGGATACTATAGAAGATTTATCAATTGTTTTTCCAAAATAGCTTCTCCCCTGTTTGTGTTACTGATGAAAAATGTTGAATTCAAATGGACTAATTCTTGCCAGGAAGCATTTAATACACTTAAACATCAGTTATCTACAACCCCTATTCTAAGAGGACCTGATTGGACACTTTCCTTTCACATATCCTCTGATGCTTTAGATACTTCAATAGGATCTATCTTGGGACAAGAAGAAAATCATCTTCCTTATGCTATTTATTTCATTAGCAAGAATATAACTCCTGCTGAACTCAATTATACAATTACCAGAAAGGAATTCTTAATAGTTATCTATGATATTAATAAATTTAGACATTACATCAATGGCTACTCTACTCTTGTCCATACTGATCACTCAGCTATCAAATATCTAATGAACAAACCTATCACAAATGCTAGAGTCACTAGATGGTTACTATTATTACAAGAATTTGAAATTACAATTGTAGATAGACCAGGAAAAGAAAATGTAGTTGCTGATTTCCTTTCTCAGTTAAAACCTGGTGATGATACCCCAATAGATGATTCCTTTCCTGATGAATATCTATTTGTAGTATCTACTCACTCACCTTGGTATGAAGACATTGCTAACTACTTGGTTGCAGGGAGGTTACCACCAAACCTATCCCACCGAGAGAAAAGAAGAATCATTCAACAAAGTGCTCGGTATAGTTGGATAAGTGGGTTTCTTTTCCACACAGGAATTGATCAAGAAATCCGAAGGTGCATTATAGAAGATGAGTTTTATGATCTACTAAAAGCTTGTCATGATGGCCCTTGTGGAGGGCATTTTGCTGATAAGAGAACAACACATAAAATTCTCAGGATGGGGTATTATTGGCCCTCACTTTTTAAAAATGCAAAGAAATATGTCTGAGCCTGTGATAGCTGCCAAAGAATGGGCCAACCTAATCATAGAAATGAAATTCCATTAAACCCCTAGATAGTACTTGAACCATTTGAAAGATGGGCCTTAGACTTTGTAGGACCCATTAACCCCCCATCCAATCAAAAAGTCTACATAGTGGTCTGCATAGATTATATGACCAAATGGGTGGAAGCTAAAGCACTCCATAGAGAAACTGAAGAAGCAGTTCTAGATTTCCTATTTGAGGACATCTTCATCAGATTTGGAGTGCCAAGAGAATTAGTTACAAATGGAGGACCTCCTTTCACTTCTCATGGTTTTAAAGCCACCCTTAAAAAATATCATATTCAGCATAGAATGACTACAACATACCACCCCCGAGCCAATGGATAGGTGGAAAGCACAAATCAAGTAATAGAATCCATTCTCACAAAAACAGTGAAGGAAAACAGAAAGGACCGTTCTCACAGGCTCCCTGAAGCATTATGGGCCTACAGAACTACCTGGAGAAATACTACAGGATTCTCTCCCTATGAATTAGTCCATGGAAAGAGTCTTGTCTTTCCTATGGAATTTGAAATCAAAACCTTAAGGACTGCTTTAGCTATCAACCTTGATTTGACTGATGCACAGACAGCCAGGTTGCAACAGCTTAATGAATTGGATGTAAAAAGACTAGATGCCATTCATCAGACAACTATGATTCAACAACAAAGATCAAAATGGCATGACAAAACTATCAAGCATAAGCAGTTTCAAAAAGGTAATTGGGCCCTACTGTATGACTCTTGGTTCAAATAATTTCAAGGGAAATTACGTACAAGATGACTTGGACCTTACGAAGTAGACACTGTTTTCCCCAATGGAACAGTAAGGCTCCTCACAATCGATGACTCTAAAACACTGTTACTTGTAAATGGTCATCGGCTCTGTCTATACCAGCGCCCTATTTCCAAAGAAGATTTTAAGGCCACATGTGTGGCAGACTCTCATTACCTCTTTTTAGAGGGGGCTCCTACCCCTCATTACAATTAATTCTTTTTAATTTAATTTCTTTGGTATTAGATTAGATTTTGTTTACTAATAATCCCTATCAAGAAATACAATGTTACAATCGATTTTTGCAGATTCCCGATCAAAGCACAGGCCTACTAAGAAAGGACGATCCTACTTCAAGAACAAGCAAGCTCCCCCATTGCTGAAACACCACTGTTCAACAACTTTTTGCTCTTTCTTCATTGCTGAAACACCACTGTTCAACAACTTTTTGACTTTCTCCATTGCTGAAACACCACTGTCAGCAACCTTTTGCCATTTTTCCATTGCTGAAACACCATTGTTCTGCAATTCTTCACATTTTCCCATTGCTGAAACACCACTATCAGCAACCTTTCGCCATTTTTCCCATTGTCGAAACATTATTGTTCCACAATTCTTCACATTTTCCCATTGCTGAAACACCACTGTCAGCAACCTTTCACCATTTTCCCATTGTCGAAACACTATTGTTCGAAAATTCTTCACATTTTTATTCATTGAAGAAACAACACCGTTCAACAATTGTTTCTCCCTTCTTTCAGTTGCTAAAACACCAACTTTTCAGCATTCTCTGTCAATAAGATTTTGCGCTCTCATACTACATTTTTTCCTTCCAATTAACAAATCCTTGATACAATTCCTCTAACAAATCAAAATTCTCTGCCATGGCTACTGCAGAACTATTATGGACAGACACTATATTTTGTTTGAATTACAAATCAAAAGGTAAAGGTGAGGTATGTAAATTTTATACGTAAATACAATTAAGTTATAGTTAATGAGAAGATTCCAACTCATTTATTACCACTCATGTAAAATCATTATTAGCCGCACTTGAAGGGGGGGGAGGAAATATCAAACTTTTATACCATCATTTCACACAAATCAACCACCGTCATTCCTTGTTACCATCCTTTCATTTGTTTCACCACCATTTGCATGCCTTCACCCGAAAAACTCACTCTGCACAGAAGTTGTTACTCAAATCTTTGATGGTGTATTTTACTGAGTTGTTAGCTATGGGAGGCTCTATTATATGGTACGAACCTGCCACAACAGCCCTGTTAGAACTGTATCTAGAAGCCTATCAAATTTTTCTGTAGACAGGATGGCTCGGTTATTTTCAGAGGCTCCATGGATTTGATCAACAACAGGTTCTGCAATTTGCTCGAAATCTACAGGAAGACCATTCCATTGTTCAAGGAATTCGAATTTCAGTTACAGAAGAGGATATAGCATAGGTTTCGGGTCTCCCTACCAATGGCATTCACTTGTTCAGCCTCAAACATATCATCCTGAATGCCCAGCAGGATTTCCTCTTGCCAGGGGAACAAATTGAACCTAAAGGCTGGGCTGTCTGACTCAACTCGTTGCTGCCTCCATGGCCGAAAGTTGAAAAATTAGTCAAACACTACCTTACCTGTGAAGGCCGATACCAGGTAGTCTACCAACACGATTTTGTCCTGTTGTCTCATTTACGGCATGCTAGATTGGTGAACATTCCTTATTATCTGCTCGGTTGTCTTAAAAATATGTCACACTACTGTAAAAAGGCTAAATATCTTTCCCTTTCACTCACCCATCACCATCTCGTTCAACCACTTATCCAAATTGATTTTTCCCAACAAAACCCTCCACTAAACAACCCACCCATAGATTCCCAAGAAGGTGCTGAAATTCCTGAAAATCTTCAGGAACAGCAGCCACAAAACCATCCAGACCCTCAAGAAATACCTAACAGTTCGCCTACAGACCCAATCAATCCAATTAACCCCCCTACCATACCAAGCCCACCCCACATTTTACCAAAATCATCCACTCCTGCCCTTCATATTCTTAGCGATGATTCTGAACCAGACAATTCTCCCTATCCCATCATTGAGGAAAATCCCCCACATAAACGAAAGAAAATTCTTTTCTTTCTTCCTTTTTTACAAAGAAAACGAACAAGGGCCTCAACAAGGGCAGCCACTAATGCCACTGCCCTAAACCACCAACCCATCCGACTAATACTCCATACACCTTCAACCTCCCAAATGTCTGAATCTTTACCTATTCCACCCACGGGCACTGAAACACAAGAACTAGAGGCCCAATGTGTTGCGACATCATCCGTTTCAAATCAAGTAGCTGAAACACAAGAACCAGCTACTCATTAAGTAGCTGCAACACAAGAACCAACTACTCATCAAGTAGCTGAAACACAAGAACTAGCCACCCATTTAGTAGCTGAAACACAAGAACCAGCTACCCATTTAGTAGCTGAAACACAAGAACCAGCTACTCATTCAGTAGCTGAAACACAAGAAACAGCTATAGCTGTCACATAAGAACCAGCTACAGCTGAAACACAAGAACTAGCTGTTGATATTGATACTGAGATACAGGAATCAGAGGCCCAGGGTACTGCAACATTACTTTATTTACATCAAGAAGCTAAAACACAAGAACCAGCTGTCGATCCTGTAGCTGCTCCACAAGAACCAGATAGTGCGGTTGTGACTGCTACACAAGAACCAGTCACCCCTCAACCAGAACCAACAATGGCCTCTGTCCTACAGGAAAATGAGTTCCTAAGTTTTGAACTGGAAGCCTACAAGCAAGAGTTAGCCATGGCAAAGGAAGCCTATGAGAAGGAACTTAGATTGTACACCCTAGCTCGCATAGTGACCATGTCAGAGGGGACTACAACAGAGAATCCGTGTAGAGAATATATGTGCAGTCAATGTGGGGACATCTACTATCAAGAAGGCTACAAAGTAATTCAAATTCCAATGCCAGGAGCTTCCCCTGAACCTTCGACTTTTGAAATCAAAGAAGAACACCTTATTGTTACACAAGAACCAACAGGACCTTCCAAAATTAAGACTGAGCCCTGGCCTACAACAAATGTCAAATCTAAAACCCTTGCTTTTGTTAATAAAGTTGTACAAACATTACCTATTGACGAATCTTCCCCTCCCAGCCAGATCAATATCCACACCTTTGTGGAACAAGCCACTAAAACCCCACCTCAGCCTACTACTTGCAACACTGAAACACAAACTCAGCCATGGGATGAGCAGGCAATAATAGAAAAATGGAAAAAAAAGTCTACTGTTACACAAGCCAAAAGCCTGCAGGAACACAGACAAATCTGGATAAACCATATCTATTCAAACTGGGAAGCTTTGGAGCAAACACGCCAAGAATCTCCTGCCTATAAGAAACAAAATAAATAGCTTAAAAGCAGATTACTCCTAATATTTGACTTGGCACAAAAGTTGTTGGCTGCAAGGAAACCATCTTGCAATTACTTTTTGTTCCTCATAGAATGACTTACATTGTTTCAGATTAAAGAAATCAAAGAAGGTAGACCCCATACAATGTTAAATCCAGCAGATTTTGTTAAAACTTTTGCAGAAGCCTCTGTTATGGATCAACACCTTCTCTGTGAGTTATATTTTCATAATGAGGCCATCCTTGAGAACCAACAGCTTAACCTTAACCCTCTTGTCAGTGACATCCAGATTCGGGCACTCACCTCCTTCCTCAACAATCAGATTATATGGCAGGATGACTTCCTAGCTTCCAAGCATAACGAGGATAACCGACTTCTCTGGATAAGGCCAAAACCACAAAATGTTGCCACCTTTGTTACAGAGTATTATCAATTTTTAAAGAAACTAGGGATGACTCAACACATTCAGCAATTACAGACATCAATGTTTCAAGAGTGTCAACATTTCATTAAATCCAAAGAGATTTCTGTCCTACAGGCAAATAACATGTTTTGGCAACAATCTACTGAGAAAAGACAGGAACACAATCCTTTTAGCCCCACTAATCTTGAGATAGAAATCTCCAGGGTACCTAGCTACATCAAGTGTGTTCAGCAATGTGCTAAAAGATGGATAGGGTATCAGTTTCATTTTCCTATCCTCTGAATGCCAACAAAGAAATATCAAGTTCATTATAAGTTTCCCAAGAAGGCCGAAACAACAACTTGGAAAAGGTTACAACGTGTTCAAGGGTTCAGAGCTCCAACATACATCACCTTCCACAGCTACTGCTTGAGTAACTTGCACGCTCAGAGTCGATATTCAGATTCTAATTCAGAGTGAAGTTCCCTGAGGACATGCAACATTTTAAGTTGGAGGGGATGTTAGGACCCTACAATGTACCTTTTTGCTCACACCTTTTGCTACCATTACACCCTTTTTCCACTCATATTTAAACTTATATTATCACCTTACCCTATCTCTCCAAAGGTATATAATGTCTCTTCTCTTTACTATATGTTTAATCTTTTTTGCATATAATTTTACATTACTCTTGTACTTAACCATTGATCAGAAATGTATAAGTGCTGAAACAATTCAAACTGCAGTTTAGCATTGAGGCCTGTTGCTGAAACAGTTAAAGCACGCAAACCATATGGCTGAAATAGTCTGTGGACTATGATGATGAAACAATAACTCACACATAAGAAGCTGCTACACTCTCTGTGGTCTACAATGCTGAAACAACAACCCACACAGAAGAGGCTATTACACTCTCCGTGGTCTATGATGCTGAAACAACAACTCACACAGAAGAAGCTGCTACACTCTCTGTGGTCTACGATGTTGAAACATCAACACAAAGTTGTTACATTGACCACAACAGTCGCACCTTGAGCCATAATTAACCACCGTTGCCGCATGACCACGTGCTAAAACAGTCAGAACGCAAATCCCATTGCTGAAACAACCCGCGATTTACGATGTTGAAAAAACATACAATAGTAGTAACGAGAAGACAAATAAATGAGTTGTTACTCGAGCTGAAATAGAAACACCCCACTCAACACCTTTTCAACTATTGTAATAGCATTCTGTTGCGGGAGACTAGGATATCCTATTCCTGTATAGAGAGTCGTTCTGACTAAGAATAGTACTTAGATGTACACATGTAATTGGAGTATCAAATTGTATCGAGAGGATTCTCCTCTTTAAATAAGAGGAAATCATCATTAGAGAGGATCTTTTTTTTTATCTAAGAAAGGATTTTACAGAGAAGGACGTGTTTTACTTCAGATTGTAATATGATATAGTTGACAGATGAATAAAAGACTGTTCTGAGCATTTCTCTCTAGTTACTTTCATTTCAGGGGAATCTTGTGAGAAGGGAGGGCCCACCTTCTTCACAAGATTCACCCATTAGCTTTGTAGTGTGTTAGTGTTATTTCTTTTCATGCCTTGATTAAATTTTGTTTTGCTGAAACACTACTTTACTGAACTCTGTTTTGCTGAAACACTACTTTACTGAACTCTGCTTTACTAATTGTTACATTGTTTTCATATGATTCATGCTTGGGTAATTGTTAATCATTCTAGTTAGCAATCTTGTTTGGTGAATTTATGAAGGAGTAATAATCAGGGACAGGTGCTGAAGATTCATGCTTTGGGAATAGGGTCATGTTCCCTATTAAGAGATAGTTAGCCTTCCGTGCGTGTCAATCATTTCAATTAGTAATGAGTTCATGAAAGTGTGCTAATCGGAAACAGGTGTTGAAGATTCCTTCTTGGGGAATAGGGTCCTATTCTCTGTTAAGAGTTAGTTAGCCTTCAGTGTGTGTCAATCATTTCAATTAGTAATGAGTTCATGAAAGTGTGATGATCGGAAACAGGTGTTGAATATTCCTGCTTTGGGAATATGTTCCTATTCTCTGGTTACAGAATAGTTGGTCTTTCCTTTTTGCAGTGTCCTGAAGGATTCCTTTTCCAGGTTGTTATTTTCTTAATGTAATCCAAGATTCTTTGGACAATTATTTCTTTAAACATTGAACTCTGCAATAGGTAGATTTCTTTCCTGTAATTCAATTTAGAAATTTAGTTTGTTCAAGGAAAAAGTGTGATTAATATGTTTTTACTATAACTCTAGGTTGCTTTTGAGATTGAACATATATAGTGCGTGATTACCTTTGAAATAAACAGACTTCCCTGGGTTGACAATTTATGTAGTACTTGATTGTTTAGTTAAATAAGCAATTATAGTGACCAACAGTTAGCCAACTAAGATCCTAAAACAAATAAAAGATGTGGACTAACTTAATATACAACTCTAACAATCAACACTTTAATTACAACTGATTAACTAAGAGTGTTTATGTACAATAGCTATATACAATTTACAAGGTTTAAGAAAAGCCTTGTGAAAAGAATTGTTTTCAACTAATGGATCAAAATAAGAAAACAAAGGAAATTGTCTTTGTACTATAAATGAAAAACTAATAAACAATGATTGAATAATATTGTAAATGATAAAACAATAATGGTCAAAGTATTTAACGTTTAAATGATGAAATCTTTATTCATTCGCAAATAAACAAATTAAATTAAATAAAAACTAACTAACCTAACATTGAAATAAAATACTAGTTTAGATTTGTCTCTCTGTATTTGTATAAGATCCTCTTAACCCATGTCAAGTGTAAACCTATGAGAAAGGCAATCATAATACTTCCTGAAGAAACTTAAATAACTCTTTTATATTCCAGAACGAGTTTATGATGGCATAAAGACAAACGATTATATATCATGTGACTTTAGAATGTCCAAATAACTGAAAATGAAAGAAATTCCAATCCTCAATAAATGGAGTTAGCATCTATGTAGTATCAGAGGTAAACTCAAAATACTTGAATAGATGATCAACCATAGATATTAAATGAACCAAAATATAATGAAACATATAAATGAAACGCATGATATAAAATATTATGTGGAGAAAAGACTAAAGCTAATTCAACACATATAACATTTCATATCAAGAAATTAAACGAGAAGACAATAAAAAAAAAAACTGCATAGTCTACACAGGTCTAAATCCAAAGAGTAAACTTCTTTCTCATATAATTTCAACAAAATGTGTTCATCATGTGGTCCAAAATGATTTTTTGCGATAATAGACTCTTAAAGATTGAAAAAATTAATACATAAATGATAGAAATTAACCATGTATTGATAAAATAGACTAAAGATAATTTAAATCAATGCATAATCAATTAATCAAAGAATATGTCCATATTCTAATTAAAAAAAAAAAAAAATTTACCCATAGGACAAAAACTATTAGGCAACCTAGAATTCCATATTCTTCTTCGAAAATACTGGTCCATTCTCTCAAATATTCCAACCATCTGTTACTCCATTTGAAAAGAAAAAAGTTTTCAAAAGATATAATATACAAAAAAGAAATGATAAAAATGATCCTCTCAATTTCCTTGATCCCCTTGGCTCTAAACTTTCTCATATATTTATACAATGAATGAACAATCTGGGAGTCACTAATAATTTATGCCACCTGAAATTTTCCTTGTAAAGAGACACAAATATCTCTCAAATCGTGTATTTATTTGGGAAAATTCCCTTGAGTACGCTAAATGGGTCCATTCCGGAGATGTGTTTTCAACCGTTTCTTCCGATTCATCACGGTTTGGCTTAAACAAGTCCCCAAAATTGTCTATATGTTCTTGAACGCATTTCCAAATCTTATCTATTGTTGCTCATAAATTATTTGCAGCAATCCAATAATATTTTTGGATCATTCATAATGAATGTATTTAGATAATAAAATCAAGCCATGATCAAATCCATACCAAATAACTGATAATAGAAACCTGTGAAACAAAAATAAACCAAATTAATAACCTAAAAATTGTGAATAAAACAAAATCTAGAACAATAAAATTAAAATCAATTTAAACTAACTTTTAAACAAATATTGTTTATATTTTCCTTTCAAATATGATCTTAAAATTCTAGAAGCTTCAAGTTGATGGAGAGAGGAAAAATATTAATTCTGGGTTTTCACAAAATTAAACAAATGATAGATAATTTATTTTTTTTTGAAATGAGATGCAAACTGACAAAAGAATTTAATTAATTAAAACTACCAAATGATTTTGTGAAAATGATTTCTAATGAGCAAAATATTAAAACATAATCATAATTTAAACGAAAGTAAACAGTTGATAAAAAATAATGTTTTCGTTTAAATTAAGATTTCTATGTTTGTCTCTCCCTTGTTCAAAATTGATCAAATGTGAACAAATGTCATACAAACGATGTGTCACAATAAACATTCTTCATGTAAAATCATTGTTATTAATCCAAGTCTTCAACCAAACCATTCTCATAGCAGGTAAATTCAATAAGGAAGAGGTAATAGGGTGAAATCATGAAGGTGGGTTACACTTTTGCTTGTTTTATGAGAAAAAAAACTGTATTTTCACAAGTTATTCAACTTCCGACATATAAAAGTATTTTTTTTATTTAGAATTTCACTTTACAATTAAAAAAACACTTGTGAAGAATTGTGTTATCTTTATAATGACTATTTTTCAATTTTTTTTTATCACGATTTGATATGTCAAATTGACAATTGTTTAACAGTATGTTTCTTAAACACGAAATGAATGATAATGAGTTACTTATTTATACAACAGTGTTTTTTTTATTAAACTTATGTTT
>ML781638.1:369148-383581 GCA_009831015.1 Picea engelmannii | reverse complement strand
TATGCTTTTGCAATTAAATTGACTGGAATATTATTTGAAAAGTTTGAATTAGGACTTTGAAAATAATAAAAAAATTCTTTCACAAGCTCTAGATTTGAACCATTTTTAAAGAGTCTTCCTTTAATTTAAAATTGAAGTGGAACAAATAATATTTCTATTTGGAAGGAGAGTAAGAAAGTGTTATATTCTGAGTCGAAGCCTTTTGCGTTGATCGATTTCAACCATGAATTCGTCTTCTAGAGGTACAAAGTGAAAGTATTTGAAATCTCAACGATCTGGAGAGTGGTAAAGACTCCTCGGCGATCTGCATACAATCGCCTACAAAGATTGTGTAATGATTGCGGGAAATATGAAATTTGACATTTTCATCAAACAATTCGAATGGATTCCAGAATCACAGTATATCGACATCTGAGAAACCAAAACTATAATCTAACGCCAGCACATATTATAGAAAAATCATTCTGGCCCAAATCAAGTACAAGTATTCTAGTCACATAAAATAGCCAAGAATCGACGGAAACGTTGAGCTCATATCGCCTATCCAATGCACATCACCAACGAGATCACCTTGTGTAGTGTGTGATGGTGACTTTTTCATGGATTCTTATAATGTTTATTATATAGTTTTGACATAAACATAATTGTAATCTATCATTTATTACAACAACATACACATAATACAATGCAAAGCATAAGTTAATGAAATTCAAGAATATAATCAGAGCACTTAAATAAGAAGCATTCAATCACATCAATGATGAACAAATAACGCTCGTAAGAAAAGGAGAATTGGACTCAAAAGCATTCACAACGCATTTAAATTTGATTATCAATTCAACTTCATAATCAACATTAATTGTAACTTGCAAATAGTCATTTTGTAATTTTACTTATATCTTTGAAATCAAATTGAATTGTATTGGTTGGGTGCATTTTCGGTTGAACCAACACCCATTTCTGAGTCCACATTGAAATAACTGAGTTAAAATTGACAAGGTTGAGTGGTTGAAACTCAAACCATTGTAAAAAACATGACTTGGGGTGCATTTTTGGTAGTACCCAACACCCTAAGCTTGTTGAAACAAAAATCAAATGAGCGTGAAGTGCAAGTGAGAGAGTTGCGAGAATCCCTTGTTGTTATCGAGTCTATTGTAAGCTTGACCTACCTGCATAAGGAGGCATCATTCCATTTTTCAAATGGAGTGAAGTATTGAATTGTTAGAGTTATTGAATACTTTGATCATTATTGTTGAATAAAACACAGTCATACTCAACAAAATAACTCTTCAATCAGTGCTAACTTGTTTGCGAGTGATGTAAGATAAAGTTAGACTTCTTCAAGCTCAATCACAACTATTGAATGATGAGTTGATAGATCTCAAAAATCAATAGTCAATGATGCGTTTTGAAATAGTCCTTGTTCAGAACAACCCTCTTTTCGATGAGGATGATGATGATGATACAAATCAACATTCAGTGCATGAGCAACTCAGTGAGCCAACTTCAAATATAAGTGTAGATGAAGATGAAGTTGTGCATGAACAAGTTCAATTTTCTCTTTCCAAGCCAATCATCAGACCTTGGGAAAAAATGCAATTAAAAAAAAATTGATGTGGGTTAGGATATGAAAAAGACAACAACTTTCATATCCTACGTTACTCCAAACTGATTAAGATTGTGAGTGGAGCATTTCTTGATAAATAAATTTCAAAAATCAATGAGGAAAAACCAAAGTGCCAACCTTGCAATCGCACTGGTCACATGGAAGATCAATGCTTTGATCTCCATCCTTGTCAACATTGTGGCAAGAAGAATCATGCAATGGACAAATGCTCCAAGCAAAGCAAACCCGCAAGATTAAATATTCACTATTAGTGGATCAATCCTTGGAAATGGTCACCAATAGCCAAGTGATTATATAATTCTTACCGAAGAATTCAATCTTCAGTAAAGACGCATCTTGCAGTAGATAGTGAAATGAGTATGGTACTTTCTTGCACCTTATAGGAGATAGTACAATCATGAAATTGTCCTACACATTAAGGGGGGGAGTACACAAATCAAATCAAGATGGTTCATGGTCAACCAAAAATCACTTTTTCTCTCTCCTTTTAGCTGAAAAAGATGGGAATTGATGATTGTTTTCAGACTTAAAGTTTCAACAACAAAAAGCAACCAATAAATTGCCAAATGGGCAACAAAACAAAATTGCCAGATTGACAACAAAGAAATCACCAAATGGGAAAAAAAATAACCAGATGGACATCAACAGTGTGTGGGTGGCATACTTTTATAGAATTATGGTTCAATGTCTTGTAGTTGAATCATACACAAAATACAAGATTGGGATGTTGATTTTGAGAGCAATATTGTGGAATTTTCATTCACTTGGATGGTAATTTGACCTAGCAGAGGACAATTGGATCCTTCTGTATTGTATCTTGGGATTTTATTGGGTTGTTAGGTATTTTTAGGGATGTGTCAGATTTGTAGTTGATTCACTTATCTTGTTTCGCTCTCATCAAATTGGATTTCAACATTCATATTTGGTAGTTTTTTAAGCAGTTCTTCATTAAGGCTCAACTGGGGAGTTTCAACATGAAGACTTGGAGATTGTACCAATAAATGCACATGTTTTTCTAGTATCATTGTTCAAACTTATGATTGACGAGGGGGTGTTAGCTTCCGACTCTTATACAATCATGAAGTCCTAGTTCATCACCTAATGTATTTCACATTTAAGGATATAGTTTTTATCCTAAGTGTGTTTCTAGATCATATTTTGCCTCCTCCTACCTTATCTCCCAATGAGGTGTCAATGTGAGAGCAATTGAGGTGGTTTCATTCTTTTATTATATATTTGTATCATTGAAATGATTACAATGTCGAGAATATGGCTTGAGGCCTTTTTTGCCAATTTCTTGTCCTGACTCTTGTGTTCTATTTCTTAACATTTTGGCCAATTTATTTGCATATGGCCATCACCTGGGTCCATGACAATTCAGGTTCCAAGGAAATAGGAGGTCCTGATGAAAGGCAAACTCTCCCACTATTTTATGGAGGAGGGTTTTATGCTTTTTTATTTGAAGCCAAAGAGGACACATATCTCATTTTTAGAAATGGGCCTTACTTTTTTGGCTCAAGGGAAATGTACTTGAATAGGTAGACTACATATTTAAACCTTGAACATGGCATTCCCTTAGCTATTATGGTTTGGGTTCAGTTGCCGCATATTCCTCTCCACTGCTAGAATGAAGACACAATGCTCAACATAGCTAACACTTTGGGCATATATATTGACAAAGTAAAACCAAAGGATGGCATGTTTGCTTGTGCATGGATTTTTGTTGAAGTAGATATGGAAAAGGACCTTCTTGAAGCAATCATGTTGACTGCAAACAACTAGAAGCATATTCAAGTTCTGGATTATGAGAAAATACCCTTCAAATTCAAGTATTGCCATGAATATGGCCACTTTGCAGAAGATTGCAAAAAAACACCCTCAAATCATTCAACCAATCCAAGACAATGAGGAGAAATGGAAAACAATCAAGAAATAAATGAGTGAAAAGCATGCATTTTCCCCATCGATCTCTGAACCAGACTCATATAGTCCAGGAATGTTGACCCCCTTGGGTTCAAATAAGGCAATCAAGAAAGTGATTGGAGTTGATCCCACCAACCTCCTCTTCTTGAACAAGTCGACAAGTCTCCAACTTGCTCCAAGGGAGGAGGATCTAGTTCTCAGCTAAAAAGGTATGAAGTATTATCCCAAGTCAAACCCATTCCCTTTTTTAGAAATTTTAGACTCTTCCCCTTTTATTCCAAAGGATTTTCCCGATGCTCCTTATGGTTTCGAAACTATGGCATCTCATCCTCTTATGTTAATGAAAGCAACTTATTTTACCATATAGAACATATTGATCATCCACTTGAGAAAACTATTTATTCATCTGGAATCCTCACTCAAAACAAAGCTCAACAACAAGTTGAGGATAAGAATAAGGAAGAAGATGAAAAGGAAGAGAGAATGCCAAGGAAAGTACGTAGAAAACCATCTAAGGAGAAGAGAGAGGAGATATTAAACAACGATAAAATATTGGGTACACAAATGACAATTGAAAGAACATTAGGAATAGGGACAAGAACAATAAAAAAACCTAGAATATCAACCATGTTACAAGGTAGGGGTAAAAAATTATTGGGTAAATAATGGATATCATCTCTTGGAACTATAGAGGTATGGATAGTTGGTTTAAAGCATAATCAATTAGAAGTCTAATCAAGTTAGAAAAACCTTCTATCCTCCTTCATGAGACTAAATTAGAGGTGAAGGAAGCAATGAAAATAAGCAAATAGCAATGGAAAATTTGTGAAGGAGCAACAACATATTCGAGGGGTATAGTTGGAAGTTTCCACACTCTTTATAACAACCATATTCTGCACCTAGAATTTTCTCATTAAATGTAGCATTGGATCTTGATGAGTTTCATTCATCAACAAATAGGTTCGAGGATAAACATCATTAATGTATACATGCCTACAACTTATAAGGAAAATAAGGAGTGTTGGGAATCACTCTCAACCATATTGAATATTTAAATCACTCAAAATAGCATAATAGCAGGTGATTTTAATGTAGTCCTAAGTCAAAAAGAGAAAAGAGGAGGTAGCATAGTAAGAGATCATTTTCGAGAAAACTTGGAAGACTTAATAGGTCACTAGGAACTAATGGACATCAAACCCACCAAAGGGAAATACACTTGGCATGTTGGGAATGTGTTATATTCTTTGGAATATGTCTTGTGTTCCCTATGCTAGTGCTTTTGGTAGTTTGATGTATGCAATGCTCTATACTAGACCAAACATTTCCTGTGCACTAGGAGTTTTGAGCAATTATATGTCAAAACCAAGGAAAGAGCATTTGATAGCTATAAAGAGAGTTTTCCAGGTATTTGCATGGCACTACATATTATGCAATTTGTTAACAAGGAATACTTGCACTATACAAAGTGTTAGAAGTACATGGCTTTGTTGATGCACACTGGGTTGGATATCTGGATCACAAAAGATCTACAAGTGGTTATGTGTTTAACCTATTTGGAGGAGCAACCAATGGGATGAGAAAGAGTTAGGTTGTAGTTTCACTCTCAACTACATAAGCTAAATACATGGCAAGTACCCATGCAAGTAAGGAATAATATTTTTTTCAATGTTGTTATTCTGACACTTATGCCACCATCCTATCACATTCTCACATCTTGACCAAGCTTCATATCCCCCTTGGAAACCCATTTCATCTCTAGGTGGGTCGTTCATGCAATTCTCCTACACAATTCCTCACAATGGATCCACACACACTGGTCCAAGACTCTTTCCTTGTCTCCTTCTAGTTGAGGAATTCCCTCAAACATTTATTCCCATTAGTACCCACCAGCACGTTGTACACACACTTTCTTTACATCCACCGCTTGAGAATTCCATTTCAATATCCTCCATGCTTTGAATTACTCGGTTTTTCTTTACATGAATCCAGTTTGTATCTAGATCCATCCCAAGCTTTGTGACTTCATCAACATATGTTGGAACAACAAACGTCTCCTTCTTAATATATTCTATCCGCACATGCCCTAATTCTTGGATGCAATAGGTGTATGGAAAAGGTATTTCAAGATCACGCGTGACATTTACCTTCACTACAAATTTCTCACTCTAAATCACCCCTTGCCTCAACCTTGAAACCATGGTCCCTAAGTCGTATTATCCCTGCATGGCCATTATCGTCACTTCACGGCCTCTAGATCCTAAATCCTCCTCATGTCCCGCAAAAAAACACACTCCTCCTCTCCTTCCACAATGTCAATCGAAACCTTACGACCTTTTACCATACGAGTACTAACCAAGGGCACAAAAATGCACAAGAGGTGAGATGAAGTTTCCTTGAACCTAAGACTCAGAGGAAGCACCTAGGACATAGCCACCATTACAGTGCATCTCCCCTTTGACAGAGATTGCCTCATAAACCCTGACCTGTAGAAAGATATTTGGGATCAAATCTTTGAACACCTTCTCAAAACTTTTCCCCTCAAACTCTTCGGGCTCACTGTTGGTAGAGCCTCTCTTCGAGCCACAGACAAGCTTATCTACGAACATCTAGAGTTCCGGAAAACCCAAACTCAAACCAGGATTTGATCCCGAGCTCTGTTGCACCATCCAGGTCTTGGGAAATCTGCAGGATCCATCCCAATCGGGTAGACAACGAACAAGTCCTTCCTTTCATGTCAACAATAGATATGGTCGTTTTACTAGGCACACAATGCACAAGAATTGACCAAAATGGTAGCACCTCCTTTGTTCACATAGATCCTTCTCTTCTCCAATGCCCACACCACTTTCTCTAAATCATAATTTTCCTCAACGTGAGTGTACTAGCATCAAATAGATATATGTCCTTCTCCTCATGACACCAACCCCAGCAACCAACGATTGACCTCTTCAATGGCTCAATAGGCCAACATTCCTCTCCTTAGCATTTCCTTCATCAAACCACTCTTGCTAGAGAGTCTAAGTAAACCTAGCTCTGATACCATTGTTTCAAGGTCAAAGCAAGGGGACATTCAGAGTGATAAATTTGTAGCGAAGGTAAATGTCGTGTGTGAACTTGAAATACCTTTTCCATATGCCTATTGCATCCAAGAACTAGGGCATGTGTGAATACCAAATCTCAAGAAGGAGATGTTTGTTGTTCCAACGTATGTTGACAAACTCACGAACTTTGGGATGGATCTAGATGCAAACTAGAGTCACACAAAGAAAAACCAAGTAGTTCAGAGCATGGAGTAGATCAACATGGAATTATCAAGCAATGGATGTGAAGAAAGTGTGTGTGCAGCATGCGGGTGGGTGTTAATGGGCATAAATGTTTGAGGGTAAATCTTATCATTTACTTCATCAAACCACTCTCGCTAGAGAATCTAGGTTAACCTAGCTCTAATATCACATGAAAGTAAAATAAAACACTAGAGATAAAAATAATCAACCAAAACATAGCAACAACACACAAGACACATGGTTTATCCTGGAAAACCCAAACCGAGAAAAACATCCAATAGATCTATTGGTTCCTTGACCAAACCTAGACAAGTGAGCCTTCATCGCTCATGTCATGGCACCTCACAATGCAGTCTCCTAATCCTATTTAAAGACTTCATTACACGAAATACCATGGGCTCAAAACCACGGGTCACCAATACCATGTGCCTGAAACCACCATTGTTGACCTAAGAACTTTGAGTCTTTCACCGAGTCAAGTTTAACCTAACAAAATCTCCCAAACCTGATGGATTTAAATCTAGTTTTATAGAGTTTGTTGGAGCACCATTAAATTTGACCTCAAAAGAATACTTCAATATGTTTAAAAATCATGCAAGATAGGTGGCATCACAAAATCATCCCTCCTAACCCTCATCTCTAAAGACGTCAACCCCTCCTCTTCTCCATATTTTTCCCCATCTCCCTTTGTAACACCTCCTATAAAACACTAACAAAAATTATGGCCAACGGATTGAAAATATTCTACCAAAAATCATATTAGAAAACCAAGGAGGATTCATGTAATCCATTTTAGCAGAGAAAGAAAGGATAAAGGTATGATAATAAAAATAGATACAGAAAATGCATTCGATAGGATTTGACATTCATTTCTCTTTGATATTCTTTTCAAATTTGTTTTTTCCTTAGATTTTATAAGGTGGGTCTTCTCATGCAAATGTAATCCATGGATAGCTCCTCTAGTGAATGGGAGACCTACCTATTTTTTCAAATTTATCAAAGGTTTGCACCAACAATGTTCTCTCTCTTCCCTTCTCTACATCATCATGGATTAATCATTAAGCAAGAAATTGGAGGCAGATACACAGTTTGGAAACCTCCTAGGAAACAATCTTCTAAGGGGAGTCAAAAGTATGAAACATTCACAATTTGTTAATGATACTCTTCTCGTGGGTGGCGCTTCTACTATTATGACTATGAGATTTAAAAAATTCTTGACCCTCTTCACAAATGTGTTGGGTGGAAAAAAATCACAACAAGAGACAAATTTATGGGTGGAATATAAGTCAAATTGTGTGGTAAGATATCTCCAGAATTTTTATGTTTCCACATCATGAAACATGGACCTCCTTTAAGTACCTTGCACTTCCCATCTCCCTCTCATATCCATCAATCGAATATTCGCAAGGTGTTTTAGGGATATCAAATCCAAGTCCTAGCAATGGGGTACGCATCGGATAAATCCAATTGGCGGAGTGGTGCTAATTAAATCTATTATATCAACACTGCATATATTCTAATGTTCAACCATACTAGCCCTAGTAGGTGTGATGCAACAAGTGTCTCAAGAAAATAAAATTTCTATGGAAAGGAGCTTAGAAGAACACAAAAATAATTAATTTTCTCAATTAGAAGAGGGTTCGAGCTCCAAAAGAATATGGAAGCTTGGGGATTAAGGACCTAGTACTAATGAATCTAGCATTGGGAGCCAAACTAATATGGAGATTGATTTCGGGACGGTTGTGTTGGAATTATTGTCATTGATGTTAAAGGATTAATGTTTTTGTTATCATTAATGTGATATTACGACATTACAATACATACATAATTTCCAAGATTTATTTATATATATGTTTACAAGTATATTAAAAAATGGGTGCATGTGAAAAAGTAAAAAATGAAATGGTGGTTTCAAACCCATGGGTTTGGTTATTTTCCCATGGTATTTGGAAAAGTAAAAAAAAAGAAAAGAGAGAGCTAATTATTTAATTAATGGGCATGTCCCTTCATGAGGGGTTATGAAAAAATATAAAAATACATAGTATTGAGAGAAATTGTGTGGGTGCAAGATGTAGTAACATTTGAAGAAGTGGATGAACAAATATTAAATCTCATTCCAAAAGGGAAGAGTTGTGAAATCAATTTTAGGTCATCTTGGCATTTTTGCAATAAACCTTTTTTGGGGATGTTTAAAACCTTGAAATTTTTCAACGACAAAGGAGAGATATCTAGGTACATGTGGTCAAAATTTCAGGTGTTGATTCACTATACTTTCAGAGATATGCCCTGTGGAAGTTAAGGTTTCTCAATGCTCCTGAAATTAGTTTCAGATAGGTCAGCTTGGTACTTTCACTATAACTTTTTTTTTGAGATGTTTCAAACCTTGAAAATTTTCAAATAAGGAGGAGAGATCTCTAGGTACACGTGGTCAAAATTTCATATGTTGGTTCACTGTACATTCAGAGATATTTCTTGTGGAAGTTAAGATTCTTGAATGCTCCCAAAATCAGTTTCAAACAGGTCAGTTTGGAATATTTAATATAAATTATTTTATGGGACTCTTCATACTGTGAAATTTTTACACAATAGAGGAGACATACAAAAGTACCACGGGTACAAATTTCAAATGTTAGTTCGTTGAAATTTATGAGATATGCTCTGTGGAAGTTAGGGTTCTCGAATTCTCCTTAAATCAGTTTCAAACAAGTCAGTTTGACATTTTCACTATAACTTCTTTTATGTGACTCTTCATACTGTGAAATTTTTGGAGAATAGAGGAGACATACAAAAATAACGCAGGTAAAAATTTCAGATGTTGGTTCATTGTACTTTCTGAGATATGATTTGTGGAAGGTAGGGTTTTTGAATGGTCTTGAGATCAGTTTCAAACAGATCAGTTTGAAATTTTTACTATAACTTATTTTCCAAGGACTCTTCAGAATGTGAAATTTTTATGGAACGAAGGAGACATATAGAAGTACCTCGGGTAAAAATTTCATAATCATATTTGAAAAATTGGAGATGCGGCATGTTGTACAAGTTCGTTCTTGGGAAGAGGCTTAAAACAACAAGCTTTGGGAAAGTTACCATTTATAAATTCAAATTTTTTTCAGATATGATAAAGGAAGAAGTAGTGAGCCGACCTAGTAAAGGCAAAAGCAATGAGTAGACCTAGTGAAGGAAGAAGCAACAAGCAGACCTGGTGAAGAAAGAAGTAGCAAGAAGATTTGGTAAATGTTGGTGCGGTTCACACAAAGAGATTGGTTTCTCTTGCTAAATTGGTGCTTATCAATGTAAATTGGTGTCTATGAAGATCTATAAGCGTATATTGGTGTTACTCAAAAAAGAGATTGGTGTCTCTTGCGAAGTTGGTGTTTTAGTAATGGGGATTGGTGTCTCTAGTACATTGGTGTCTACAAAGATCTGGAAGAGTGGTTTGGTGCCTACCAGAATTTTTACCAGTGGGAATTGGTGTCTCCAATAAGTTGGTGCCTACAAAGAATTATAAAGAGAAGTTTTGTGGTTTTCTTTTGAAAGGGTTTCTATGTAAAAAATGTATTCCATGTTTTGCAGTTAATAGATCTCATATGTGATTATTTTCATATGATTGGTGAATGTTTGGAAAAGTAAAAAAAAAATGTCTTATATTGGTTCACCCCCCCCCCCTCTCAGTATAAGTGTTTTCTCAACAATTGGTATCAGAGTGGGTTCCTTCGAAAATAGTCTAACATTTGGAAGGTAGATCTAGAGAGCACACGTGACAATGGAAACTGATACTTTGGAAAATGAATACAAATGGAAATAAATGATGGATTCAAAAGAGGAACAAAATGTCAAAACATATGTGGAATTAGATCTTGAAGAAGAACTCATTTGTGCTTTAAGCGAAATAAAAAAGCTTAAGAAAAAAAATTGAACAAAAGGAGAAGTTGTAGAAATGTGAAGAGGGGGATCGTGATGCAAAAGAAAAAATGTCACAAAGCCTTGAAGAAACAAAGAATATTATTATTAGCCTAAATATTAAATTAGAAGAGGCAAAAATGACGAAATAAGTGGTGAGAATCCAACTAAAGGAAAAGAAAGAAAATTGTGAGAAGTTGGAAGCTGGAATTGTTTCCTTAAGAAAGGAATTGGAGAAGTCAAATGTTCAGTTGAATAAAAGCTTGAAGTTTGAAAAGAGCATTGAAATAATAGATGATATCATCAAATTCCAAAAGTCAACACTCATTAAAATTGGTCTTGGTTATGATAAGAGTCATATGACCACCAAAGAATATTCAAAATCTATTGATCCACCAAAGAAAGTAAATGAAGGAAAATCTAAAAGCTATGTTGATGTACTCAAAATCTTCATCAATGATGAAGACAACATGAAGAGAGAAAATGATGTTCCATAGAAAATTGGCCTTCCTCCCAAAGACAACCAGGCTAGATTCATAATATATTTCCCGCCAAGATGGCCTCGCACAACTCGGTGCCAAAACTCTTTCTTGGTTATTTTTTTTCTTACAATCACTTTGGTCATAAAGTAATGCATATGCAAAAATAATTATGTATGGAACAAAAAAATAAGTACTTATGGGTTCTCAAATAGAAACTATAATTCATTTGCTCCATTATTTGATCACAATGTTGTATGTTATAAGTGCAACAATTATGGGCACATAGCATGTTTTTGTAGAAGTGGCCTAGTGGAAACTTCTAAACAAAACAAGGATGAAGATACCCTTTCCAAACAAAAGAAACCCATAGGAGTTCGGAAAAGGAAGAAAGAGAAATAAAAGCAAAAGGAGGAATCTATGCTTGTGCAAACCGCCCTTCATTCTCAAAACAAAATAAACAAATGGTACATTGGCATTGGATGCTCAAGCCACATGACAGAGGACAAGAAAAAGTTTCGCACTTTGAAGGAAGTAAACGAAGGCATGTAACATTTGGAGATAATGCTACCCCAAGGATAGCTGGAAAATGTACTCTCAGTCTTGATAATAGAAAGACTAAAACAAATAATGTCTTGTATGTTTAAGGTTTGGAACATAATATTCTCAGTGTTATTCATATGTGCGATCAAGGACACACTCTCACATTTGATTCTCAAAGATGTGAGATAAGGAATAAAGGCTCAAGAAGATTAGTGAAAAAAGCATCTAGAACCTCAAATAATGTATATATATTCAATGATATCAAGGGAGAAAAATTATATATGGGACAAATAGATGAGAGTTGGTTATGACATAGAAGAATGGGCCATATGAACTTTGATAATCTAGAAAAAATTAGCATGTTATGCCAAAAATCTAGAATGACAAGGAGTGAGAGTTATGCCAAAGATTGTTAAACCCTCAAACATGCTTTGCAAATAATGTCAACATAGGAAACATACAAGAGAAAGCTTCAAATCAAAGGAGTACTCAACAACAAAGCCATAGGAACTCGTTTATACAAATCTGTGTGGGCCTACAAGAACACAAAGTCTACAAGGTTAAAATTACTTCATGCTACTCTTTGATTATTACTCTAGAATGACATGGGTTACATTTCTAAAAGAAAAATATGAAGTGTTTGATAAGTTAAAAGCATTCAAATCCTTAGTTGAAAACAAAACTGATTTGAAAATCAAGTGCTTGAGATCATACAGAGGAGGTGAGTTTATCTCAAATGAATTTGGATAATTTTGTGAGCTTCATGGAATAAAGTGACATTTTTTAGCTGCAAGAACTCCGCGGAAAAATAGAGTTTTAGAAAGGAAGAACTGAACCATACAAAACATGGATAGAACAATGTTGAATAAAGCTAATCTATTAGACATGTTTTGGAGAAAAACAGTCAACACCGCAGTCTACACTCTGAATAGAGGGAAAATCAAAGTCAACAACAACAAAACACCTTATGAATTATGGAAGGGTAGACCAACAACAGTTAAATACTCCAAAGTTATACATAAAGAGAGATGATGAGGACTTGGGAAAATTTTACTCTAGAGATGATGAAGGTATCTTTCTAGGCTATTCATCAAGTAAGTCTTATCAATGTTACAATAAAGCATTGGGAAAAATTGTAGAGAGTGCCAATGTGAAAGTGGATGAAACATGGCATTAGAAGGTGATAGCACATGTTCAAATGGAAGAGTCAAGCTGCAAAAAATAAGGAGAAAATGAAGAAGAAGAAGAACGTCAAGTACCAAGATACCATCTAGATTTGTCTGAAATAATCATTCGGAAAATTTAATTCTTGGTGATAACTATACAGGAGTTTAGACTAGAATAAGACTAACAAGTACGCTAGAACATGGAAACTTCTCTTTGGTATCTAAAATAGAGCCCAAGAACTTTACAAAAGCTAGAAAAGACAAGAATTGGATTAATTTCATAGAAGAAGAACTTAATCAAATTGAGAAGAGTGGGGCATGAGAACTTGTTCCAAGGCCAAAAGATAAAAATGTGATTGGAACCGAGTGGGTTTTTAGGAACAATTTGAATGAAGATGAACACGTAATAAGAAATAAAACAATATTGATGTGTAAAGGATATTATCAAGTTGAAGGTATTGATTTCGAAGAAACATTTGCCTTGGTTGCAAGACTAGAAGCTATCAGAATGTTTTTGGCATTTTTGTGTTTCAATAACTTCAAAGTCTATCAAATGGATGTCAAGTTTGTCTTTTTCAATGGAAATTTAGAGGAAAAAGTATACATTGAACAACCAAAATGATTCTTATTATCAGAAAATGAGGATCAAATATGCATATTGAAAAAAAACTCTATGGGATAAAACAATCTCCCAGAGCCTGGTATTGAAGACTTGACAAATATCTACAACAATAAGGCTTCAAAAGAGGAATTGCTGACAGTAATCTCTACATCAAGACAGTACGAGAAAATCAGTTGATAGTTGTGGTTTATGTATATTACATCATTTAACAATATTACCAACTTAACGAGAACTGTGACCTCAAAACGAGAACTCTAACCCAAAAAACACATATTTTTGCATAAAAAACATGAAAATCAACCCCAAATCAAAAAGTGGTGCTACCGATAGCACCATTTTTTCGAACGGGGTCAAAATTACAACATTTTTCAAGCATGACCTTCAAAACTCATACAATAGCTTAGAAAAACCTTATAATTAACATGTAAATAAAAAAGTGACGATAACTAAAGAAAAAAAAAATCTAAACGTTAAAATTATGGCTTATTTCAACCTAATTGAAACCGTGGTTTTGACAATAGATCCCTATGCAAAAAAAAAAAACCAAAATTGGATAAAATATGGTCACTTAAAAAATTATTTACTAACATTTTTTTTCTTCTTAAATTTACATTGAAAAATAAATAAATAGAAAGGACAAAATCTTCACAACTTTTTTTTTTTTAAATGAAGCAAAAAACACATTCAAAAAAATATATTCAAAACTCAAATTATATAAAATAAAATAAAAAAACATAAAAAAAAAGGATCGAAAAAAAAAGTGAAAAAAATAAATTAAAATCTCCAAAAAAACAATAATCTAAAAAAACATATACATATTTTTAAAAAATAACAACCAAAATAACCCTTGAAACCTAAAAAAAAAATTAAAACAAAAAAAACCAATAAA
>ML781638.1:272407-324914 GCA_009831015.1 Picea engelmannii | reverse complement strand
AACCTCAATGTGTCCTAGAGAAAACATTGGTTCCATGAGGGAACCTTGATATGTCTTAGACATGTGTTCCATGAGGGAACCTTAATATGTCTTAGACATGTGTTCCATGAGGGAACCACGAGATGTCTAGTATGGACACATTTCATGAGTGAAGCTTGAGGTTAGACACTTCATGATATTTGGGTGTCCATTATACATTCATGTACCCAAGGAGAAAACGACCAAGCTAGACCCTTCATGCAGAAAGAGTACATTTGTGGGATACATTGAATCTTCGAAGGCATATTGGATCTACATCCATGGTTAGATACAGACTGACGTGAGAAAAGATGTTACCATTGAGGAGGAGGTAGCCTTCATGATATATAGATAATCTCACATGGAGGTTGATAGTGAGAGACAGGAAGAGATGGTGTCTTCTCCCCCTCAGCCTCCAGTAGTTCAGAGGGAGACAATTGAGCCTATTGATCCAATTGATCCCGTTGATCCTGTAGCTCTAGTTGATGTTCCCAAATATATTGCAGTAGGTCGGAAGAGACATGCATCGGCTTGTCAGACTCTGCAGGAGGTAGAAGGAAATGCATCTCCTTGTGGTACCTTCCGAGAGAGCAAGATACCTCAAATATATTCGTTCTATGCCACAACTATGAGCCACATCATTGATTCTGAGTATTCCTATTAGGAGGAAGCATCTAGTTAGCCACTATGGAGAGATGTCATGATGGAGGAGTATCAGTCCATCATGAAGAATGATGTGTGGGATATTGTTCCGAGACCTGAGGGGAAGTCTATAGCGACTTCCAAGTGGATCTATAAGATCAAACACACAAGTTGATGGGAGCATCGAGAAGCACAAAGTGAGATTTGTTGCTAGAGGATTCTTTTAGGTGGATGGAATATATTATGAGGAGACATTTTCTCATGTTTCTCGATACACTTCTATCCGAACAATTATTTTCCTTGCAACATCCATGGGTTAGAGGCTACATCAAATGGATGTGAAGACATATTGTCTCAATGGAGAGATTGAGGAAGAAGTATACATCGAGCATCCAGAAGGTTTCTTGATACATGAGGAGTTTCATGTGTGTAGTAGGCCATGTACGGACTCAAGCAGGCACCTCAAGCTTGGTATGCAAGGATTGATGGACACCTGATGAGTTTGGGATTCAGAAAAAGTGTTGTTGATCCCAACCTATACTACAATATTGTTAGTGGTGAGTCCCTGATTTTGGTCATCTATGTTGATGATTTATTCCTCATGGGTACAAAGATCCTTATTGTTGAATGCAAGTATGTGTTGGCCTCTGATTTTGAGATGAAGGACATTTTTATGATGCACTACTTCTTGGGACTAGAGGTGTGGCAGAGAGATGATGAGATCTTCCTGATTCAAGGGAAGTACATAGTTGAGATATTGAAGAAGTTTGGGATGTTGAATTGTAAGCCCATGGCTACACCAATGGTGACAAATCTGAAGAAACTAAGTGTGTCTTCTTCTGATTTCAATGAGATTGTTCCAACCCTATACAAGACGACTGATTGGATCATTAATGTATCTGGTTAACACCAGACCAGATATTTTCTATGTAGTGAGTGCACTTAGTCAGTTTATGAGTCAGTCAAGAAAGACACACTGGATTGATGCAAACAATGTGTTGAGATACCTGTGAGGCACAGTTGGACATGGTTTGAGATATACTTCCAATATTGACATGATATTGTAGGTATATATTGACTCTGATTGGATAGGAAGAGGGCCTCTGTGTGTTTCTTCACTTTGGGATCTTCCATGGTTTCCTGGTGTATCAGGTAACAGACTTATATGGCTTTGAGCATCGCAAAAGTAGAGTACATTGCATTGAGTGTGGCAGTCCGTGAAGCAGTGTGTCTTCAAAAGATCCTTGCATATTTATTTGGACATGTGTTGGATTCCATCGTTATTCATTTTGATAACCATAGCTATGTGAAGCTCTCAGAGAATCCAGTGTTTCATGAAAAATCGAAACACATTGAGATCAAATACCATTACATCCAAGACATGGTGCAGAGGAAGGAATTATCAGTGCAGTACCTTCCTACAGATAAATAGGTTGTTGGTTTTCTTACCAAACCCCTTACCAGGACAAAGTTTGAGTACTTCCATGACAGACCTGGTGTGGCAGATAATGCCTCCCTCGCTAAGAGGGATTGTTAATGCTTGCATATTCTTGAGACATTCTCCATATCGTACTCCTTTGTTACTAGGTTGAGTTTATCTGTGAGGACACTTATCTGAGAGGGATAAGTGGGTTTATGATTATAGTCCAACGTCCCTTGTGGAGAGCACATGAAGGCATGTCCCTTATGGAGAGCACATGAGGACACGTCAAGGGAGTTGACCTTGATGTCAAACACTATGGGGAGTTGACCCTAGTGTTTCTAGAGGGAATAGCCTCTAGAAGTCCATATCATACTCCTCTGTGACTAAGTTGAGTTTATCTATGAGGACACTTATTCGAGAGGAATACGTGGGTTTGGGATTATAGCCCAATGTCCCTTGTGGAGAGCACATGAGGACACATCAAGGGAATTGACCTTGATGTCACACACTGTGGGGAGTTGACCCTAGTGTTTCTAGAGGGAGTAGCCTATAGAAGTCCACATGGTAGTTCCATGTATGATAGACCTTTTTCTACAATGCCCCGAGTAAGCATTGGGTGGACCTTCTCCTAGATTGGGATGCATACCAAGGGAGATAACATACATTTATCACAAGGGTATACTTGTGGTAAATGGGCCCAGGAATAGTCCTTGATCATAACAATGAGTGATATGGAATCCCTCTAGAAGTCCACATGGGAGTTCCATGTGTGACAAACCTTTTTCTACAATGCCTTGAGTAAGCATCGGTTGGACCTTCTCCTAGATGTTGCAGACCAAGGCATATAGGATACATTTATCACAAGGGTGTACTTGTGGTAAATGGGCCCAGGCATAGTCCTTCCTTGATCATGACAAGGAGCGATATGGACTCGAGGTGCTTGAGGTGCTTTCCATGTGTCAGATAGCATTGGGTTGACACTCACTCACAAGGGTGTACCTATGGTGAATGGCCCAAGTGTATTCTTTCTCCTTAGTCATGTTGATTTGACTAGGAATGATAAAGACTCGAGATACTAAATGTTATCACATGTGGACCCAGAGTGAGCCTGATCTCAAAGAGAGTCAGTTGTCTTAGAGGGAGAGTCGCAGGGGGATTTTCCCCTCAATTCAGGTGGGAGAAAGATATCTACAAGGACTGATAAACATGTGTCAAGAGTCTAGGGAGAATTTTGTATACTTCAGAGACAAGATTTGCATGATGCAAAATGTCTCTCTCATTGATAGGGAGTGTCGATGTTTGGACTGTTGATATTATGGTAGTTGTGGGAGGTATTAACCTCCACTTGTAACCTTTGATGAGACTAGAATATTCTGGGAAGCAAGAGAAACCCAAAAGACTTAGATAATAACTCTAGAAGACTAGTCGGCTTAATGGAATAATTAATATTGAGTTATTAGAACCCAGGAAGAGAAGTCATCCCAGACAGCTAAGATGGAGCAGTATAAATAGAGGGCATTAGAGCTCATTTGTGACTCACTCACTCACAACTACATAAGACCAGCTGTGCACAAGTTTGGAGAGGAGCTACAACTGCGGTTGTTGCAACTTATATTTTGGTTTCTGGCTTGGACTTTCTGCTTGGTCTTTGGTTATCTTTGCTTGGTGCGCTAGCCTTGGTTGGTTATTGATTTTCTACTGGAATTCTTCTCTCTGTTAAGGTTAAGGTGCTCGGGGGTTTCCTTTGTGCCTATGGTTGGGAGACAATATTGTTATATTATCTATGGTTAAACGAGCACACCCATTTTTCTAACAGGTTATGGGCCCACACCTCCTTCAGTCAGTCTAACCACTAGAAGGAATCGAAACCATAAGATTATCAAGCTCATTGAATAATTGTCGCTAGGGTTTCTAGCAGGTGCAGTTACTGAAGAATTGCCACAAGGGTTCCTAGCAGGTGCAACTGCAAACCCTAAAACCTATTTCCAACCACCTTATGATGGAACAACTTCCTCAAGGAGAGGATATTCTATTGCACCTTAGTCCAGCGCACCTATTGGCACTCTCAGAAGGAAAAAATGTCAAGGTTGATATTTTGGGTCAAAGTTAATGTTTGACTAGTCAAATTCAAAGTTTGACGAGATATCAGTTAAAAGAAATCAGGAATGATCATCTACATTATTCATCTCTTACGGGAACTATTGAAGATGGCATGTGGATAACTAACAGTGGAGCTTCCAGGCATATAACAGGAGACCAATTCAGACTCTCCAGTCTAAATGAAAAGAAGACATCCTACAAGGTAGAACTTGGAGACAAGAACACCTATCCATTTGAAGGAATTGGTCAAGCCTCCATCAAATTGAAATCATGTAACAATGTTCATTTGAGAAATGCCTTATATGTACCTGGTTTAGAAAAGAATATTGTATCTATATATTTCCTATAAGACAAAGGAAATAGAATATCATTTGTATTTGGTGAAGTACTATCTTGGTCTAGAGACTCCAACATAGAGAGTGTTAGAGTTCTTGGAACTCGTGAAGTCAGATTATAAAGACTACTAGAATGTAATGATGAAGTGTTGGCACAGGGGCAGACCCAGGTTTCAATGCTACAATAGCGCACCAACAAAACCCTAACTACCGACCCTTTCCGCAACACTTGCGAAGCAGATGAAGTCTTACCTGAGGTAGAGGCAGGGGTGGTTGCAAGACTCCAGTGTCTACAACCTTAGCTAGAACACAGATCTGTGATTACAACACCTTGACAAAGCACTTAGCAGTTATAGTTGGTTAATATTTAGCCTTAGTTTACAGCGCAGCTAAACCCTAACAACATATCAGCGCAGTATTTATACAGATCCAATAAATTCAAATACTAAGAATACAAACATAGATCATATCTAGCATTTATTCACATTATTCAGCACTAAGATACCATATTAGATCCTTCTAAGCATACATCAATGTACTAATCATTCAATCACATAAACAAGAGAACAACCATAAAGCACATAGCAATCACAACGCAGGATATACGTGGTTCACCCCCACCTTGGGGCTACATCCACCAACTTTTCTTCTTTATTTATTTTTTTCAATATTCTACATGCATAGAGCCATGATATCTTACTCCACAGAGGATAGGATATCTGCGCACCTCGCTAGATCCTCCTTCTTTGAAGTACAACACAAATCCTTCCACAATCTCTTACAATCACTTGCACTTAGCTCTGCAAGTCTCACACAGTATGCACAAAGCAATTACAATTACCACTTGCACTTATTATCGCATACTTGTCCCTCCTTCGATCACATAGATAGAACTATATCACTTAGCACGTTGTGGCCTCTTCTTACATCACCTAGCTATCTATTTATACATTACAAGATGGGCCTGAACATGGGTAAACCCATGGGCTGACATCTCCATTCCCGTTGCATAAGCCCAAAACCCAAAAAGCCCTAAAAAGGGGTTGAGATCTCGCGATCTCTGCTTCGACTTGCGCTCTGTCTTCGACACCCTGTCGAAGTCCCAAAAGTAAGTCAAACCTGACGAAGGATCCTCAAAACTTGGTCAAGGGACAATAGTCCCCCAACACTCAACTATGACTCGTCCCGAGTCACTCTGGTCTGGGTAGTTTTCCTTCAAAAGCCTCGAGCTTGGCTCGAGCTACTTCAACATGTTGCTGTGCTAGGGCCTCCTGCTCGACGAGCTCTTGGATGACTGCTTCGTTGATAGGTCCCTCTAAACGTTGTTCGACTGCAGTGACTACTTGTTCCAACTCTGTACCTCGGCCTTCAATCTCCTCAAACAGTTGGCAAGCTTCGTTTTGGACTAGTTGGAGCCTTTGAGTCACTTCCATGACTTTGCTCTGAATGATGTAGACTTGTTGTTGATTAGTGCGTTGTTCTTGGGATCGCTTCATCCTTTCAACTGCTGACAAGAGCTTCAATTGCGCCTGTATAGTTGTTGCTTGCTGCTTTGCCTCCTAGAGTTGTGACTCCAGTACCTTCATCTCAGTATCTTCAGTGAGTCACTCATAATTCTATGCGTTGTGAGCACTTAGTTGTTTGCATTCCAGAGTGAATGCTCTGATCCTCTCGACTGCGCTCCAGGCAGTGGCTTCTCTTTAATATCGCACGTCCTGCGGGGTACTTGGCATTGTTCGTAGCTTGAGGTATGCGATTCTCTATTGAAGTTGTTGGATAGCTTCCACTAGATTCTCTACTTGATGTTCCACTAGGTCTTCCTCCTTTTTCTCTAAGCCTATCATAGAGCTAAGTGCTCTGCTGACTGTTTCTTTCACTCCCACCTGCTTTGCAAGCAACTGCTCTTTCTCTTGTTGGATCTATGCTTTCTCTTCTTCAAACTTATTTTGGATGGAAGCCTTCTCTTTTTGCACAACTTGGAATTTCTCTATGACTACTTTTTGTACTTTCTTTAGGGCCTCTGTGGCCTATTCAGTTTCTTCCTGTGCGCGACGAAGGCGAGCTTCGGTCGCATCAGCTAGTCTGTGGATTTGGGTAGGCTCATCTCCCAACTCAGGTGTTTCTGATGGTGGGGGTGCAGTGGATACTGTGCAGTTGGATTGAAGGGCCTGTTGTACCCCTTTGAGTTCAACCTCGATTCTATCATACATCTCCTCATGCTTGGTTTCATGTTTCTGCAAGATGTCCTGCGAGGCATCTTCTATAGCTACGATGATAAATTCAAAGTCATCCACAGTGAGCACAGTCTGCATCTTAGTCAAGGTGGCTCTGGATTTCATTCGGGAAGTGGGTTTTGTGGGAGAAACCTTCCTTTTCTTCAAGGGATTAGCCTCATCAGTAGGGTCCCTAGGCGATGTTACTTCGCCTTGATTCTGCTAGACCTCTTTGCCATTTTTCTCTTCTACTTCATCATCACCCCCTTGTCCAGGTGATACTGAAGCAGTTCCTTGTGATACGTTGTTCAAGTTTTGGACCACTTAGGTATTCTTCCTTCTGTTGGGTCCAGGACGATCCTTTTCTTCATGAGTGGTCTCAAGGCTGTTGATTGGTTCAGGGTCTGACATTTTTGCGGGGTCTACGGGGATGAAGAGTTCTGCAGACTAGTCCTTGGTGATCTCTTCAAGGTCCTCCTCTGTGAGCTTGTAGTATGATTGAATCTCTTCTTTGTGCTCATCTGCACGTGTGGTGATATAAATGAAGTGTCAATATACGTGGAACTTCATGAGGGATTAGAACCAATGTAGGGTTTTCGACGTCATGCGAGAGAAAGCTTTGATAGCCCTCTTCAGTTGAAGATAATAGGTATGAAAGACCGTGTTTGACTAGCATTGTTTTCCCATATCGCTCTAGTACCAAAGCATGGTGAACTTTACAGTGAGCAGCTCGAATGGATCAATGTATGGGAAGTTCACACCTTCTGACATTTCCCAAGTGGTAAATGCGATGAGGATTAGGAGCCAGCTAAAGTGGAACTCATAGCCCTGATCCTGAGCTTCGCGACAGTCTAATTCTAGCTGGTTGACCAAGTACTTCGCCCAGCTCATCTGGAGTCCTTCTATACATTTCCCAGCTAGGTAAAAAATGAATCCTGTGACTTGAGTAGGTTGGTTCTTCCACACTAGCTTCCCTACGATCAGCTGGAAGGCTAGGTGCACTGCACCATTCTGTATGAAAGCTACCTTGTAGCCTCACGTTCCCTTTATACATCGCTGTGAGTGTCCTTAATTCTTTGTGCCAGGGCATGGTCGAAAGACTTCCCTCGGTAGAAGTCTTGCGGGTCAGGTCCTTGTATGCTCAATCCGGTGATCCTATGGATCAGCGTCGGATCGAATCTAATGAGTCTATCTAGCCATAGGTAGTTGCCATGGTAACATGAGAGTAGAAGATTAACACACAAGTTAACCTTGCAGCGCCTTCCAAAGTGTGGGATCTTCATCACATTCAAGAGGGTGGACTGCACGAGGTTCATAGTCCATGGTTGGGGGATTATTTTTTAGTTCTTCCCCTTTGTCCTGGTTAGATACTTGTAAGGAGAAAGGATGTTGTAATTCTTGCAGTCACCTAGGTTGAATTCATTGAACTTCAGTGTCGCGATCTTATCTTGATACGTTCTGACTGCACATATCCCCTTCGGGGGGTACACAGTAACCATGGTGTAATCAAAGTCCCTTGGGACACTATCATGACTCACCGTGCCAGCCATAGGAAAGATGTTGTCGAGTAACATGGTCGGGATTAACTTCGTGTTTCTAGATCATCTATGTGCCTTGTTCTCTTCTCTGTTGTCGGTCGAGATGGTATGGATCTGCGAGCAGTCGATGGAGAGGCTTGCACTCCTCGCGTCAATGAAGCTTGAATTCCTGTGGACATCACTCTCCCAGACATCATAACAATTAAAACTTCCTCGACTGACTTCTCTGCAATGTTGAGCTCGTCCGACATGCACACTCTCGATCAGAAAACTTGGGTGGATGGATGAGTGCTCAAAGTAATAGAATCGGTGTCGATCTTACTAAGCACAGTGGGGTAGAAATGGGTTCTCTTGTTAGCTCTGATACAATTCGCAAAAGTGTTCTTGGTGCAACAGTCGATGGACTAAGTAGACACGACGTAACGGATCTCTTCAACGGATAAGAAGTTTTCCATCAATGCAGTTATGTCCGTTGTGGCGTGGTCCCAATGGTTCGATGGCGAGCTTTCTGGTCATAACTGTTGTTCTAACTGTTCTGGAATGTTGTTCCAACTGTTATAATGCTTCCAACGGTCATATCGCTTCGCCATGGAGAAGTTCCATGGGGCGTTGTTCTGATATCCTGACGAAGTTCCAATTTTTCAAATCTTCCTTCCGTGAAGTTCCCTTTGGGCCCTTCTGTAACTTTTCGACCTTTGCTCTCTTCTTGCTGAGTTTTCTAGCCTTATTCTCTGTGATCTTCGTCTTGGTATTCCTTTTTCCATTCTGATTCTTGTCTTCTTTTGGCATAGTAGCTTCGCACTGTTGAGATTATTTCATAGGATTAGAGATTAATATTGCTTCTCTATCTGGAGTAGGTTCTCTACTCATCTCTAAATATTCTTGTGTTCTTTCAACTTTTTGATCCAAGTTTCTGGTTCTCAGTAGCTTCGATATGTTCTCCTGTTCTGTAATCAAGTGTGTTATCTTCCTAGTCATGAAATCTTTTAATTCCTTCTTTTTATGTTCTAGGGCCTCCTCTTCTTTTCTTCTGGTCTGATTTTTCTTGATCCATGGTTTTCCTAATAGCATAGTAAATGGAGCGATGTTCTCAATAAATCTAACAACCTCAAAATACTCCTCTGTCAAAGCTCCATGAGCACTCATAGGTACCTGGGTGAGTCTTCTGCATAGGGTTATCAACTTTCCCCTGAATAATCCTATTCCTCCCAATGAAGGAGTCGTATCAGGCTTTCCTAAAGCTTCCCAAGTTCTTTCTGTCATGATATTTACCTGTGTTTCCTCATCCATAACATAGTCTATGTCAAAGTATCCTATTCTTTCTTCTATGCATTTTTTTTCTTTGAAGATCTCTGATAAGTTGATATCTCTGTGATCATTTAGGGTTTCTTTCATTTGCAATAGTACAGTCTCTGATTATGTCTGGGTTTCTGCCATGGTATTAGTTTCGTGAACTTCCTCAAGGTTTTCTTGTCTCATATTCATTTTTTCAATCTTAGCAATCATTCTAGGGCAATCTAAAACTTCATGGTCTATATATTTACAACAAAGACAACTACGTCTTCTTCCAGGGCATTCCTTATCAAGATATCCTAGTCTTCTGCAACTGTAACAAAGTGTTAATCCTCTTTTTTTCTTAAATGATCCCCAGCCTTTCTTGTTTTGTGCACTAGGATCATAGTAGCTAACCTGCAAACAATTCTTTCTAGGACCCTGCATCCATTTGTTAGTCCAAACATTATTTCTATGCATAGGAATAACATATCTTTCATTATTTCTATCAAATCTACTCATATCAAAACTTCTCTCTTCTAGTTGTGCCCTAGTTTTCAGACTAGGATAACATTTATCAAACATACCTAGATCCATATTCTTGAAACAAAAATTTCCACTAATCTTACTTTCAGTAGAGAAAAAAGCTTCCAGATCTAAAACTTTTCACTATTCTTACCTTTATAAGAGCACAAATCTTCGAGATCTTACCTTTTTTCTTCGGATCTGACTTCTTTTCTTAGCACAGAGCTTTATAGGTCAAGTAGAATACTATGCACTAAGGCAACAGATCTACATACAAAGATTTTTTTCTTTCCTTCAGTTCCCAACAATCACAATTTCAGGTCCCGGCAACGAAACCATTTGTTGGCACAGGGGCAGACCCAGGGTTCAACACTACAAAAGCACACCAACATAACCCTAACTACCAGCCCTTTTGGCAGCACCTGCGAAGCAGATGAAGTCTCACCCGAGGTAGAGGAAGGGGTGGTTGTAGGACTCCAGTGTCTGCAACCTTAGCTGGGACACAGATATGTGATTACAACACCTTGAAAAAGCACTTAGCAGTTACAATTCATTAGTATTCAGCCTTAGTTTATAGCACAGCTAAACCCTAACAACAGATCATCGCAGTATTTATACAGATCCAATAGATTCAAGTACTAATCATACAAACATAGATCAGATCTAGCATTTATTCACATTATTCAGCACTAAGCTACCATATTAGATCCTTCTAAGCATACATCAGTGCAATAAGAATTCAATGACATAGACAAGAGAACAACCATAAAGCACATAGCAATCACAATGCAGGATATACGTGGTTCACCCCCACCTTGGGGCTACGTCCACCAACTCTTCTTCTTTATTTATTTCTATCAATCTTCTACATGCACAGAGCCATGATATCTTACTCCGCAGAGGACAGGAGATCTGCACACCTCGGTAGATCCTCCTTCCTTGAAGTACAACACAAAGCCTTCCATAGTCTCTTACAATCACTTTCACTTAGCTCTGTAAGTCTCACATAGTATGCACAAAGAAATTACAATTACCACTTGCACTTGGCATCACATACTTGTCCCTCCTTCGATCACATAGATCGAACTCTAGCACTTAGCATGTTGTGGCCTCTTCTTATATCACCTAGCTATCTATTTATATATTACAATATGGGCCTAAACATGGGTAAACCCATGGACCAACATCCCCATTCCCGTTACATAAGCCCAAAACCAAAAAATTCCTAAAAAAGGGCCGAGATCCCACGATCTCTACTTCCACTTGCGCTCTGTCTTCGACAGCTTGTCGAAGTCCCAAAAGTAGGTCAAACCTGACCAAGGATCCTCAAAACTTGGTCAAGGGCCAACATGAAGCTATTGTACATGATGAAGTCAATCCCAATGAACTTTAGCATAGAAGTTATACTCATCTTAACTATCAAGCATTACCTTTCCTCGAGAAGATGGTTGAAGGAATACTAGAACTACAATCTACACATGAAGGAATTTGCAGAGGATGTGCACTTGGTAAAAATGTTACGAATCCATTCTAGAGTAGCAATAATGGATCTAAGGAAATCCTAGATCTAATATATTCATATGTTTGTGGTCTGATTCCATTCAAATCTCTTTATTATGTAATCTTCATAGATGATTACTCAAGAAATACTTAGTTATATCTCTTGAAGACAAAGGATGAATTTTTCAGCAAGTTTCAAGAATTCAAAGTAGAAATAGAAAACCTCACAAGCAAGAAAATCAAGACTTTGAGAACAGATGATGGAGGAGAATACACATCCAAGGAATTTGTTTCCTTTTGCAAATCAGCAGGGATTAGGAGGGAGCTAATCGTTCCTCATAATCCTCAACAAAATGGTGTAACAGAAAGGAAGAATAGATCCATTGAGGTAACTGTGAAGGAACTAATGAACGATCAAGGTTTATCCATGTATTTATGGGAGAAGCATCCATGACAACAATATATGTTCAGAACAAAAGTCCCCACCCCATATTGAAGGATATGAATCCAAAATAAGCCTTCTCAGAAAAGAAACCTAATGTGGATCACTTAAGAATCTTTGGGTGCCCTGTTTACATTCATATCCCCAAGGATAAAAGGAAGAAACTAGAACCCTCATGAAAGAAGGGAATATTTGTCGGATATAGTGAATACTCCAAAGCCTACAGAATCTATATTCCAAAACAACATAAGATTGAACTCAACAAAGATGTAACCTTCAATGAGAATATGGCTTCCAAGAAATATATAGAAGAATCCATGGAAGAAGAAGAATATGAAGAGCCTAAAGAAGAAATTGCATGTCTTCCAGAAAGTCGGAATGAAGAACCAGAACAACTTGATCATCCAATGCAACCATGTGAACCTATTGAATCAATCATTGTACCCAAAAATAGAAAATGTCTAGCTTGGCTTGAAGCTACTCTACAAGAAGCAGAAAGACTCAAATCTCCAAGTGGCACTTTCAGGTAAAGAAATAAGCCCAACCGATTCTCCATCTATGAAAAATGTATGAATTTTTTTATAAATGAAGAACCCACCACATTTGAAGAAGGAGCTCAGAAGAAATAGTGGAAAGAATCCATGATAGAAGAATACCAGTCTATCATGAAAAATGGCATGTGGGAAATCATGCCTAGACCCAAGGAAAAATCAGTGGTAACTTCAAAATGGGTCTATAAGATCAAACATGCAGTAGACGGAAGCGTGGAAAAATACAAGGAAAGGTTCATAGATAGAGGGTTCTCCCAGAAGGAGGGAGAATATTATGACAAAACATTTGCTCTTGTTGCCAAATATACTTCTATTAGAGCCATTATGTCTCTTGTTACTTCCATGGGATGGATTCTACATCATATGGATGTAAAGACAGTTTTTCTCAACGAAGCAATTGAAGAAGAAGTATACATCGAAGAAACCTCAAGGTTTTGAGGTACATTCCAGAGACACTCATGTTTGCAGATTAAAGAAATCCATGTATGGACTCAAGCAAGCTCTAAGATCTTGGTATGCCAGAATAGATAGTTACTTAATAAGACTCAGTTTCTCTAAGTGTCATGCAGATCCAAATCTCTACTACAAAGTTATGAACAATGCACCTGTGATTCTACTGCTATATTTCGACGACTTATTCTTGGCAGGTACAGAGTTTCTCATCACCTAGTGTAAAAAGGAATTAGATTTTGAGTTCGATGTGAAATATCTTGGTCTCATGCACTATTACTTGGGACTAGAAGTATGGTAGAAGCATGGTGAAATATTCCTTCGACAAGGAAAGTATGCGGTGAAGATTTTTTGAAAATTTGGAATGATGGATTGCAAATCCATGGCCACTCCTATGACCACGGATATAAGAAAAGTAAGAGGCTCTAATTCTGATTGAGTAGACCCGTCCCTATATCGACAATTGATTGGGTCGTTGATGTATCTAGTGAATACTCGACCAAATACATTCCTTGTTGTAAACACTTTAAGCCAGTTTCAGGTGGAACCCAGACATGAGCACTAGATAGTTGCAAAGCATGTTCTAAGATATATTTGTGGTATGCTAAACTATGGTTTAAGATACACCTCATCCAGTGATATGAAACTTTATGGATTCACATATTTAGATTGGGCAGGGAGTGCAGAAGACAAAAGGAGTACTTCAGGAATGTGTTTCAGTTTGGGCTCTATTATTATATCATGGGCCAGCAGAAAACATAATTTCGTCACACTCAGTACAACAGAAGAAGAATATATCGCAACATGTGAGGTATGTATCAAAGAAGTATGGATGAGGAAGATGATTTCTAGATTATTTGATCAGATACTAGATTCGACTATAATATATTGCGAAAATCAAAGTTGTATGAGGCTATCAGAACACCCAGTGTTTCATGACCGGTCGAAACATATTGAGATCAAATACTACTTTATTCATGATAAATTCCACGAAGGAGAACTGAAACTCCAGTATATCTCCTCAAATGAGTAGGTAGAAAATATGTTGACAAAGCCTTTGTCCAGATAAAGTTTTCGTACTTAAGGGACAAGATGGGGCTCATGGAGATAAATCCCTTAGCTAAAAGATAAGATATGGATCCCCAGGTTGGGAGGGAGCATTGATATATATTATTGATTCACGGGCAGTCATTTTCCAGTTTGGAAAATGTTCCAGATTGGACAGTTCCTTTCCAGTCCGAAAAGTGGTTTGAAATTTCTGACAGACATGCATTTTCCAATTCGAAAAATGGTCCAAATTGAACAGTCATTTTTGTAATGAAAACGGTCCGATAGATTGTTGATGTACCATAGACAGTGATTCCCCTTTTGACCAGTGTGGGGGAATGGTATAGGATAGTCATTATTCTTGGCATTCACTCTAAATAGTGGTCAAGTAGAATGGTCAGCCTCGTCGGGCAGTCATTCTTTCGAAATTCACAGTTGTGAGCAGTTTTGAAGAATGGTCCGTTTTGGAGGTTGTTGCAATACAAGTTGGTGCAGGCAGTCATTTCCTTAGGAAATGGTCCAAATAGTCATTCCCTAGGGAAGACTCATTCTCTCTAGGTTTCCCTATGATTAGTGTCGGATTAATGGCCCAGTTAGGTGAATGGTCTAGGTTCAGCAATCAAGGACAGGCATTCCCTAGAGAAGACTCATTCTCTCCAGGTTCCACTATGATTAGGGCTGGAGGAATGGCCCAGTTAGGTGAATGGTCCAGGCCAAGAAATCAGGGACAGATATTCTTATATAGTCCAAATATCCCATGGATAATATTTTTACTTTCTGAGGGCAGATGTGAGTGGAAGAATGTCCTAGATGACTCACTTTGTATCATGATATTGTTTATGCATATTGATATCAGATGATATGGTTATTATAGAGACTGTATGTCTTTGGACAGTAGTTTTATGCTATTGTGGTGGATGTGATCCACTGATAGTGACTGTGTGTCATTGGTTAGTAGCAGTGTGCTACAGAGAGTGGTTGTGTACCACTGGATAGTAGTTGTATACTAGTATGAATAGACACAGTTGTGTTCTATTGGATGGAATTGTTCTGATTTCCATGGAGACGATCTAGTTGGATAGTGATGATGGTTCTCGTGATTTGATCATGAGATAGCATGTGTGGCTATAATGATGCTACTGGTTGAATGGTTTGTTTGTGCTCAAGACCATTGCCTTTAAATACCTCCCTAGCTAGGAGGGAGTGTTGATATTATGGTCGTTGTGGGTGGTATTAACCTCCACTTGTAACCTTTAACGAGACTAGAATGTTTCAGGAAGCAAGAGAAACCCTAAAGACTTGGATAATAACTCTAGAAGACTAGCCGACTTAATGGAATAATTAATATTGAGTTATTAATCCCCGGGAAGATAATTCGGCCTAGACAGCTAAGATGGAGCAGTATAAATAGAGGATGCTAGAGCTCATTTGTGACTCACTCACTCGCAACTGCATAAGACCAGTTGTGCGCAATTTTGGAGAGGAGATGCAGTTGCAGCTGCTGCAACTTGTATTTTTGTTTATGGCTTGGATGTTTTTCTTGGTCTTTGGTTATCTTTGCTTGGTGTGATAGCCTTGCTTGGTAGTTGATTTTCTACCAGAATTATTTTCTCTGTCAAGGTTAAGGTTCTTGGGGGTGGCCTTTGTGCCTATGGTTGGGAGACAATATTGCTATATTTTCTATGGTTAAACGAGCACACCCATTTTCTAACATGGACAACATCAGGAAGACATTCTCCTAGATTAATAATTAATAATATAATTATTAATTATTAAATAATATATATAATAAGTAATAATAATAATAATAGTAAATAGTTATTGATTATCCAAGGGACCCATCCTTTTATGGATGGTCACCATATGTTTTGTATACATGGAACACTCATCATTGTAATAACATATCGAATATACATCACCTCATTTGAAAAATCAACAAGAAGCACCTCAAGAAAATTTTCATAATCATATTTGTAAAATTGAATACATGGCATGTTGTACAAGTTCGTTCTTAGGAAGAGGCCAAAAACAACAAGCTTAGGGAAAGTTACCATTTGGAAATTCAAATTTTGGTCAGACTTAGAAAAGACAAAAATAGTGAGCAGACCTACTGAAGGTAGAAGCAGTGAGTAGACTTGGTGAAGGCAGAAGCAACAAACAGACTTGGTGAAGGTAAAAGTAGGAAGCATATTCGATGAAGGTTCGTGTAGCTCACACAAAAATATTGGTGTCTATTTCTAATTTGGTACTTAATGGTTTGGATTGGTGTTTCTAGTAGATTGGTGTCTACGAAGATCTGTAAGAGTAGGTTGGTGCTGCTCAAACAAAGAGATTAGTGTCTCTTGCTAAGTTGGTGCTTAGCAGTGGGGATTGGTGTCTCCAATAGATTGGTGTCTACGAAGATCTGTAAGAGTAGGTTGGTTCCTAACAGTATTTGTACAAGTGTGGATTGGTGTCTCCATTAGATTGGTGCCTACAACTATTTGTAATAGTAGGTTGGTGCCTACAAATAATTATAAAGAGAATTTTTGTGGTTCTTCCCGAAAGGGTTTCCATGTAAATCTTGTGTTCCATGTTCTGTAGTTAATAGATCTCATATGTGTTTATTTTCTTATGGTTGATGAATGCTTGAAAAAGTAAAAAATTGTGTTATAATGATTCACCCCCCCCCCCCTCTCATTATAAGTGTGTGCTCAATAGGCTGGATTGATGGAAAAAAAGTCACGCATAAGAAATATTTTGGAGGAGAGCGCTTAGGCTATGTGGGTAATTTGTTGGAAGCTAAAAAAAGTTCATCCATTTGGAAACTCATTAAATGTGTGGCGCATATAATTCAATCCAATCTCACTTGGATTATAGGCAATGAGAAAGCCATGAGCATTTAGCATGACAACATCATGGGTAATTAGCCGCTGGAAAATAATATTGAACTCCTCCTTTTGAAATTTTGGATGGATTATCATAATTTAATAACTATGTTCAACATCTTTATCTGGTTGGAAAGATCATGTTGTTGGCTAAGGTGGAATCTGGGCTCCCCCCTTCCTCATCTCCTCCCTTTGGTATCTCTTCTCATTTCAACTCTCAAAAGATGTGTGACCTAGAACAATCCCAATCAAAAAGATTGGGCATCTTTTGATTACAAGGTTAGACTCGGATAGATTCATCAATTGCAAGAATTATCTCTTCCCCGACAAGCCATGATTTGGACGTGTGTATGGCATTTTGATGGACTCCCCAAAATTAACATTTTTTTTTGGTTGATGGTCTCTGGGAAAATTTTAACAATGGAAAACCTACTCAAAAGGGGTATTCAATGTTTCTCTCGATGTGCCCTCTATAGCTCCAAAACAAAAAATATTCAACATCTCTTTTTTAAATGTGTCTATACAATGCAAGTTTGTAAATCTACCTATGTTGGAATTTAACACAGGTTAATCATGTCAGACTCATGGAAAAGTATATTTTCACAGTGGAGCAAGGTTTATATGGAAACTTTGAAATACAAACCTATGTTCAAAAGATTGTGCTCATCTCTACCAAAGTATTTTTGTTGGAAGAATGGGATAGCTTGTAACAAATCCATATTTAAGCAATAGTTGGAAAACTCAAATATGGTAGCTGCAAAGGCCAAAGGAATGTTAGAAAAATATGTAAATTCAAAAGGTAGGCCTAATCATAGAAATCAATTATTGAATGAGGATGAACAACAATGGTATAATTAGTGCCAGAATGTGCCTCTCATCCCAATTTCATCTTCGATTACGTCAAAGCCCAGATCAAAATGGCATCATCACTTGAGTGTCTAAGACTTTCAAATTTGGAAGTGATCTCAACGCTCTCATTTTTTTATTTTTTGATGGAACCTTTAAAGGAAATCTTGGGGTCGTGAGTGTGGGGGGGTCATCATCAATCCCAAAGGAAAAAACGAAGAAACATTTTCAAGGGGGTTAGGGAAATCCTCTAATAACCAAGTTGAACCATATGCTTTGTTACAAGGATTTAAAATTGCAGTTGATCTCTGAACTCAAGAGTTGATTGTAGTAGGAGACTCAAGTGCAATAATCAACCAAATGGCTATGAAATATATTTCATATGATTATTCCCTAGCATCCATTCTAGCTCAAGAATTTAATGAGGTAGATAAGTTTCAAAATATTTCATCCTCCATGTTCTGAGGAAGATTAATCAACAAGTAGACCTACATGCAAATGAGGCCTCAACATTAAAAGAGGGTTTTTTTTAGGATTAATGGGACTATATAACTCCAAATAATTCCCTAGCCATTTATATTGTATCCAAAGGAGAGAGGTAATCAGCGTAGTCGTTAAGATCGAAGAGAATAGAAGTTGTCATATCACTCTATATTTAGAACATATTGTGATCATTGAATTACATAACTACAAATGCGTACGAAAGAAACACACTAAGAAACACATTTTTACCTAAAGACACATTAGACTAAGTTGATCTTAATTAAATCCTAAGTGTCTAAATATCCTAACATACCCTCTTAAGAACAAATTGGGATAGGATTGAAGGATTTACAAAGGTGACACAATAGGAGAAGGAAGCAGGCATTAGATTCTATTCCCCCTTAATGAAAACTCCTTGAACTCTTAACATAGATCGAAGTTTGGAAAACTTCGTTTATGTAAGAGACTTTGTGAAAAATCTTTGCAACTTAATCTTTTGTAAGGAAAAAGAGCACTTCAATAACTCGATCATGAATGAGCTTTTTGATGAAGTGCATATGTAGCTTGATGTGTTCGCTACGATGATGTCGAATTGGATATTTGAAAATTTTGATGGCACTCTGATTATTGCACCAGAGGGTGATTGGATGTCACTGCTAGAAGATAAACTTTGAAAGGATTTGCCAAAGCCACAAGGCTTCTTGACTTGCATTAACTATTGCTCAGTACTTTTCTTACGTGAAAGAAAGAACAAGAGCATGTTTTTCCTTACAAGCCCAAGTGACAAGTCTGAAACCAAGGATGAAATAGCCTACAATAAACTTTCAATCATCGGGGTCCTCGGCCCAATCTGAATCAGTGAAACCAATCAATAAAGGGGTCCCCCCTGAACTGTAATGTATCCCAAATTGAATTGTACCCCGAATATACCGAAGTATCATATTCATTGTTTTTCAACACTTTTCATGGGATGTTCGCATATACCGAGAAACAAGACCAACAACAAAGGAAATATCAAGATGTGTAGAGTCAAATATAAGAGGCTACCAACTAACTGACAGTACAAAATGGAATCAACTTTGGGAGTAGTATAGGTGGCAGCAAGTTTGACTCCAAACATGAAGGGAGAGGGGGTCGGTTTAGAATCTTTGATGTGAAAGCAAAAAAGAAGGTCACAAGCATACTTAGACTAGGAAAGGAAAATACATTCCTTAGTTTGTAAAACTTGGAGGCCAACGAAATAATGCAAATAACCTAAGTCTGTCATTTCAAATTTATTTTTAAGGCTAGATTTCACATGGGTTAAAATCTTAGGGTCACTACCAATGAGGATAAGGTCATCAACATAAATAACAAGTATTATGAGATAGCTTCTTCCTTTCTTGGTATAAACATTAGGGTTAAAATGATATCTAGAAAAACCAATGTCAAGAATAAAGTTGTCCATTTTGGCATACCAAACTCAAGGAGTTTTGTTAATACCATAAAGAGATTTCTTAAGGTGACAAACAAGGATGGATTCATTCTGAACATAGACAGGAGGTTGTTCCATGAATATTTCTTCTTGCAAATACCCATTCAAGAAGGCGGATTGAACATCCATCTAAAGGACCTTCCATTTATGTGAGGCAGAAAGGGATAGAACAAGGCGGATGGAATTCATCTTGGCTACAGGGGAAAAGGTTTCATTATAGTCGATGCCTTCAACTTGAGAGAATCATTTGAAAACTAATCGGGCCTTGTGTCTTTCAACACTTCCATATGATACATACCTATTTCTATACACCCATTTACCTTTGACATGTTTTCTTCCTTTCGAAAGAGGTACAAGATCCCAAGTATCGTTCATCATTAAGGAATGATATTCTTCATTCATTGTTGTGTCCCAATCTAGATGGCCAAAAGCTTCTACAAATATGTCTATATCATGAGCATCTGAAACTTGAGCAAAAGGAGAGTAGGCTCCTTGAAATTGTGAACGTGTATGACGCTAATCTATAGAATCACTGGAAAGATCACCAACTGTTTCACGAGTTGAATAGACCTATTTGGGAAATGGTGGTATTGGTGCAGGTTCATGTTCAATGGACTCATTTGGAGGAAGATGAGTAGGCGGAGGTGTATTTTCATCCTCACTGCCATCATATGAATAAGAAACCAAAATAGAGACAGAATATGGCACAAATGTCGAAGATGGATCGCATGACAAAGATGGCACAAATGTCGAATTAGGCTCATAGGCCAAGATATTTTTATCAAATTTAACATATATTTGAATAATAATTTCATTCGAAGGAGATTGAAGAAGTTGGTAGCCTTTGACATCTTCAAAATATTCAACAAAAATGCACTTCTCACTTTTAGGCTATAATGATTTACTTTTTTCAACATGAATGTGAGCCCATATACACTATCAAACACATGGAAGTGGCTTACATCTAGCTTAATTTTAGTCTATGCTTCTTTAGGAGTTATTTTTTTAAATCCTTTATGGGAGTGTGATTCACTATGTAGTTTTCACAATTGATGGCTTCCGCCCAATAATGAAGACTTAATCCTTTAGTTGGATCATACAATTAGCCATTTCCTTTAATGTGTGATTCTTTCTCTCAACAACACCAATTTGTTGTGGTGTATACATAATAGTATGTTGCATTTGAATTCCTTGTGTAGTGTAGTGACTTGTAAATTTGTTGTTCACATATTCGCCTCCATTATCTAATCTTAATCTTTGAAGTTGATCTCCAAATTGTTTTTCTACAAGGGCTTTATAGGACAAAAACATGTCAAAATCTTCATTGTTAAGTTTTAAGAAGTAAACTCAAGTGCGTCTAGAGAAGTCATCAATGAGAGTTAAGAAGTACTTGCATCCAGAGAAAGAAGGAGAAGAAAGTGGACCACACAAATCACTGTGAAAAATTTGCAATGGGGTCAAGGTGTGCCAAGAGACACATTTGTCAAAACTGTCACGATGATATTCGTCGAGAACACAACTTGCACAAACACCATCCCTGCAAGAAACGAGAGTAAGATCAGTCATCACATGTTGATTACATAGTTGTTGCAATGAGAAATAGTTTAAATGACCAAATTGTTCATGCCAAAGTTTGTTCAAGTCATCGCAATGAGCAACAAAAACTGATGGAATAGATGATGATCCAAAGTTGTCAAATGTGTACAACCTGGTAATATCATCAACAATTCCAATTGCTAGGACATGCTTAGGATCTTTAAATCCTTGTTTACAACTTGGTGAGGTGGAAACTCCATGGTTTTACCTTCACCTAAATGAGTGATTTGATACACTAATGAAGGTTGCAGGAAATACTTGGAACACATAATACATCATTGAAATGACCATTATCTATCTGAAATATTACAAACCCTACAACACTAAGAGATCTATCATCACCAACAAATATTTGTTTGGTGTTACATTGATTAAAAAAATGGCTTTATCCTTATCCATATGATAATATGCTCCAAAATCAATAAGTCATTCATTAGATGAAGAAGTAGAAGTTGCATTAAAGGAAAACTAGAAGCAGAAAGTGCATGTCCATGAGAAGAAGAGATATAAGAAGAAGAATCAAGAATTATGTTGTGCTTCTTCGTCATCGCTTCTAAGGCTTCCATCATTTTAAAACATTTAGACTCCACATGACCATATCACCCACAAAAGTTGCAATGTTTGTGAGTCTTCTTACTTTTATATTTTTCTCTTTTGTCACCATTAGGAATAAAAGTTGGCTAAGAGGGTTTGGGAGTTGGAACCATTGTTTTGCTTGTTGTTGTGAGGATGTTTCTTTTTGAGATGCTTGGATTTATCTTTTTGTTGGGCCACTATGGCTTTGTTAGATGTACATGATGTGTTGATCACTCTAAATTGCAAAATCTTATATTACTCTCTAATAAGAGAATCACAAAAAGACTCAAGAGTGGGAGCTTTGTAAACACTCCCTAGAGATTCTCTGGTGGTATAAAGGTAGATACAAAGACATAATATGCACTACCAAGTTGATAAAAAATAACATATATGCATATGTCATCCTTTAGATCTATTTTATTGTCTTTACATAATACTATAAGTTTTTTGAACTTAGATAAATAAACTTCGATGCAAGAAAAATCATAAGTCATTAATTGATTTTCAATCTAGTGGGCTCAAATCACAATGTGTTTACCAAACACAGTTTCAAGTTTATCCCAAGCTTCATATAGATCCTCAATTCCTTGTAGGTGAAATCATAAATCAGGAGAGATGGACATTATGTTGAGTCCGCGTGATTCGCCATTTTTATCATCCCATTTGGCTTTCTTTTCTACATCAGTGGGGGCTTGTTATTTTCCCAAGGCAATCTGATACAATCATTTACTTCTGAGTACATTCTCCATATGAGATTTCCATGAGAAGTAGTTGGTACTAGTAAGAAAAAAATCACTTGGAAAAATCATATTAAAATATGCAGATAATATGGATTCAAAAGATGAAACTTATGGTTTGGATGGAAACCTCTCGAAAAAATAGGTTGTTTCAAAAAAATAACAATGAAAACGAACTTCGAATGTGAAAGTTAAGACCTCTAAAAAAAAGGCATAAACGATAACCAAAGAGAGACGTGACAATTAGAAGTTGGTCCACGTGGTGATACCCCTCCTTCTTTAACTTTGCTTATAGGTTCACTTTTACAAATAAATTACTTATGAAATGACCCACTTTTATAGAATAAGTGAGATTCAATTTTACAATGAAATTACTTTATAAATTAAAGTTGCATACAAAAATAATAATTTAAAAAGAAAATATTAAAGTTATTTTATAGTGATTCACTCTTATAGAATAAGTTAAATGCAATTTACAATAAAATTATGAGATAACTCAAGTTAGCATGAACTTTTTTGAAATGCACTTTACAATAATGTTATGAGATAATTCAACTTTGCATGAACTTTTTTGAAATACACTTTACGATAAAGTTTTAACTTTGCATGAACTTTTTCAAAAAGCAACTTAAAAAGATACTGGAACTCAAGACCTCTTATTAAATAAAACAATTTCAACCAAGTGGGCTAGTGCAAAACACGTTATAATTCTAAAGGAGGACAGTGTTGTTGTTGTTGGAGTTTTTCCTTAAAGTGTGTAAGTAGCCCAAAAACCTTTGTTTCCACAATTTCATACAAAAACAAATGAAATTTTGGAAAAAAAAATATGAATCTCAACAACAATGGGGCTAGATCTCTGTTAGTTTACCTGGAAAATGCAATTTGTTTTTGTTTCTAAATCGCTAAGCTCACATACAACGCAAATCAAAGAGCATACACAGAAAAGAAAACACTTTTCGCACTGTCTTTGATTTGTCGAGATCAAACAAAGCACACAATAAAGAACATACACCGACTGGAAAGAGTAGCAACCCATAAATAAAAACAAAAGATAAAATATTAACTTTGTAAAAAAAAATTAAAAATGGTGTATTCATAGTTTATACCTCCAGATCCAACTGATAATGGTTGTAATTTGAGAAAATAAAAACCTTTTCGAGTGAAATGAAAAGCGTTTCTAACTGAAAGAAGTGCTCTAGATGCGATGGAACATTCCTCTTTGACCAAAAATGCATGAAAATAGCAAAAACCAGAAATGCGGCAATATGGCTTCAAGATTTCGATCTACAACGGGAGTGGGTTTTCAAACATGCTATGATACCATGTTCGACAAAACAAGACCATATTCTCACACAAGCCAAACACCTTCAGTAACAACTCACACAACCAAATCAAAGATCAACACGTCGATGTTTTTACGTCATCAAAACTCTCGAAGAGGGAACCAGTCCACGACCCTAGCCAACATGGCCACCTGAGACAATATATTAATGCAAAAGAAAAATATTTACAAGACAGTTTCTCACAAACGATCATTAACAAATGACACTCCATGATTTTTAAATAGAGATCATGGACCAATTAGGTGTTAATTTAGGGATCAATGTAGTCGTTAAGATTGAGGAGAATATGAGATGTCGGATCATTCTATGTCTAGAACATATCATGATCGTCAGATTACATAATTATGAATGCATACTAATGAAACACACTTTTACCTAAAGACACATTAAACCAAGTTGATCTTCTCTAACTCCTAAGTGCCTAAATATCCTAACAACGGGATGATGTTATTTTTATCATGGTGGAATTATGGATCTGTAGCAAGGAAGGATACTAGTAGCATATGGATCATGGCTGATGAGATTCAGAGACTAGTTTGTAAGAGGTTTTGTTGACTTCCTTATGGTTTTGTGCTTGTTTGGATTAGTGATTTTTGGATCTAGATTCATCTCTGATAGACCTTTGTCTCTTTGCTTCTCCATTATAAGGGAAACCTTTCAATGTGTTTATGGGTTTCATCATTTTGGAGTGGTTTGTCCTTGTTTTATAGTGCTCCCACTGTCAAGAAGTATTTCATGTTACGGTGGGTGGTTTGGCCTTTTGAAGGGTTCAGGGTCTTCAAGATTTAAATTCTGAGTTTGAATTTGAAAATTCTGAAAGAGATTTCGTGCAGTTTGAGGCAAAATATCTTGTTTCTCAAAATCATGTTGCTTTTGGAATTAGTATGGTATCTTGGTTCTATGTTTGCTTATGTGTTTGGTTTTTGCCATGTTTGAATGGAATACATAGAGTTGTAAGAGGTAAAAAGGGCATTGTGAAATCATGAGAAACAAATTCAATGTAGTAGGACCTCATTTTTCTCGGTCACTACAAAGGTTCATGATAACGAGCACCAAGTTGTTTCACAGTTTGTGTCAATTATGGGCACCTTAGTTCAACAAAAACAACAAATAGCTACATTAGAAGCAGGATGTGGAATGTTGAGAAACATGGTTTAAAATCAAGGGCTCAAATCAAAGAATATTTATTAGTTCAATCCATTGGGAGTTAAAAGAAGATGAAATTGTCCACACGTTGGTCGAAGACATGGAGACTGGATAGCAAGACTCGATACCATCAAATGTTGTTTTGGATGAGGTTTCCAATCATTATGTGTTTCAATACATCTTATATCTTTTAAAGTTCTTAGTATATTAGGAAACTTTATAGAATGTATAGTTGTAGCAAGAACTAGGATTTTTTGTCCAAAGACATATGTAAATTTTGTAGCTGGCAAGAGAGCAGTTGAATATGTAATATCATTGTTAGCTTGGCAACAACTTTTTATAATATAAATTTCTTAGTTTCAGTGATTTTTTTTTGAAGTGGAACACTTATTTTTAATGCCTCACACACCTTGGTATCGAACAACAAATATTAGAATCATGTTAAAACTCCATGATGACAATGTTGGAAGCAAACGTATTGAATTTGTCGTATTTTCCATACATGAATATTTAGTAGTTCACTTAGCTTGCATTGTATAAATATAATCAATAACAACATAAAATCTATACCAATTTTCTAATTTCCATGTTTATTTCAACACTTTGTTTTGCTATAATAATAAAAATTATAAATTAAAATTGAATTATCTTGAATTGTCTATTTTGTATATCTCAACATTTAACATATTAATGTATTTGTAAATAGTCAAAGTTTGTCCTTTCGACATTCTCTTGAATCTTCTCTATGTTGTATATCTCCACATTTAACATATTAATGTATTTGTAAATAGTCAAAGTTTGTGTAGTGTTCCCTAATTGGGTTGACTGGAATATTAGGGTTTCTGTCCAAAATTTCATGTTATTTCTTTGTGTGAATTTGTCCAAGCATTGGTGTATCACTGTTACTTAATCACCATCCAATTTCATATATTAAAGATAGTTACATTTCACACACATTGTACACATTATGCAGAAATTACAGAAATGATTATTGGCACATTGAGTATAAATTGGAACCCCAAATCACAACAGTACATGGCTCTCAACAATTTCAATACAGAGACCCTAAAGGCTGCAAGAAACTACAAGATTCCTTACTAAATTAGGGCATGCTACATCAGCTTACAAACCTACATAAAACAAGTTTGAACATGTGATGTTGCCTCGTCTCCTCTGTTGTAAGAAAGTTCTGTCAATTACCATAATAATATGTTGCAAGGGTCTTGTCATGGAACTGGTAGCACCTTCAAATCTAGGTGGGTTGCCTCCCATAGCATGCTTGGTCTTCTCAATGGGTTTGGTCCACTTGAGTCTCACTGAAATGGCCTTTCATCCCCTCCAACAACCTCAGAAATCCCCTATCAGACCCTCGGTTCCATAGTAAGGAGGTTCGGCCTCCTCCAAAGAGGGAAGATTAAGGGTTCGACCTCCTCCAAAGAGGAAAGATTAGGGGTTCGGACCCCCTCTAGACCCTTTAGGGTTGTTTCTTGGCCACTCGATCCTCAACATAATTCACCATCCAGCGCTCTTAGTGCCCTCTGCAATCTACCTTAAGCCTTCAACCCTGCAGGATAGTAGTTCAAACCTCTCCAGGTGACCTTGCTCAACTGATATAGGTTTGATCTTCCTTCAAATGACCAGAATAGGGCTCGATCCTTCCTTTGCTACATCTGCAATGATGTTAGCAGAAAATAGAAGGTAGAATAAGGGAAGATATGTCAGAGGTTGAGCTAGGGTGAGCACAAGGACCATCAAAACTCAACAGAAGATGAGGGTTTACCAACCCTCCAAAGCGTTGAGACAACCGCCTCCAAAAACAAAAAAGAGAAACTCCAATGAATTCTCCGCTTCCATCAATTGTGTCTCCCTCCTCCTTATAATTTTTTTTCCTTGTTTGATCCCCTTATTTTAGGTGACTTGTCCCTTAAGTGAGGTGGCATAAAGTTACTTGTATCTCTATTTTACTCTCTTTTTCCCAACGTCATTTCAAGATTAAAACATTTCCTTCCTTAGTGGCTTGAGTCAACCCCACAGCTCCCTTCCTTTGGGGCTATAGCCTATAGGGATCCCCCCCTAGACTAACTACGCCCTCCCTCTAGCGAGGTCAAAAGGGAGGGGACATGAAGTCCTCCCTTCTTGAGATTGTTTGTCCTTGTTATAGCGTGAGTTGTAGGTTGGGAAAAGCCCGACCCAACCATGAAACAAGTGCTACAACTTTGGGATCCTACACCCAATGTCACCTCAATGTAGGTCACGCACTTCAAGGGTGACTAGGTCACTCTAGGGAGGCCATCTCGGTGACCCTAGGGGGATTGAGATGGAGATGGAGGGAAGTGGAAATGAATCCCCTAGAGGTCAAGTCTAAATGGAATTAAAGGTAGGGAGAGATGCCTTGCAAGTTAAGTAATGGATTCCCCACAGATATAGTACTACTTTGGATGTTTGCACCTGCCCAAGACATAAGAAAACACACCCTACAATGATAGATGTTAGTTGGATCAGCAATTTAAGCTTGTTGTCCGTAATTTGCAACGATAAATAATAGTATATATCAACAAGTAAATGGTACCAAAAAATCCTCAACAAGTGCTAGAGATCAAGTAGAAAATACAAGAGAAAGACTAGCTAAACTCAAGATGAAAAGCCAATATTCTAGCACAAAAGATAAGGTTGTTGTAAACACTAGTCTACAACAAATTATATCAGCCTTATGGCTGTAACATTCGATGCATTACAACAAGAAAATCAGCCATTGAAATCCCTTCAAACTTTGCCAAAAAGTGTGTTAGCCCAAGGAGAGTAAGTGTGCAAACTTTGAGCAAATTCCAATGGTTGATAAGAAAGTTATTAAAGCAAGTAAGTTAGGGATTTTGTAGCCCTATTCACTGAAGATGCAATTTTTTAAGAGTAGCAATAAGTACCCCCTAGATGTGGACGCCCTATTGGTTGTGAGGTGTCCAAGGCAAGGGGAAAAGAATCCACGTTGCAAGAAGTAAAAATGACCAAAAATCATGTTTCCCAATGCAATATTTTATTTCTCTAATGCAACAAATCAATGAATAGTGTCTTTAATATTGGGTTAATGGAGTCACAAGGACCTTAGAGAAGCTACCTCCTTGGGGGTGTAAGCCCTTTTACTTCCCAAGGAAATTTTCTCTAAGCTAGGGTTTAAGCTAAGAGAGTGTATGCCCTTATACTTCTCTTAGAAAACCCTTAATCAATTAGATGAAGCAAGCAAAATGATGAAGGTTGTGGTGGGGGTGTATTCCCTTATAATTCCCACTTATCTCCTAGCATAATAATACTTGACTTGAATAAAATGATAGCAAGAGAGTAAAAACCATACCAAGATCAAGAGAAATGCTAAGACAATTCACCACAATAGCTAGAAAACATCATCCAAAGATAGCACTAGACCTTCCTCCATCAACCATTCATAGCATAGCCATAAACAAGCGCACAAGAGATAAAAGATTCAAGAGGGCCAAAAATTTCAGACCAAAACCTCTCACAAGAGGGAGAGTTATGATTAAAATGAGATCTTATGATCTCTATTTATACAAAATTTAGCTAACATAGCTTGTCCACAAAATGAGTAAAACACAAGATTAGGGATCAACAACCATAATCTTGCCCCCTTAACAAAGTAATACTAAACAATTTACTTAAAATTTCACTTTTTGCACAAATTAAACCCTAATTTAGGAGAACATCACCCCTTTAGGGGACGTTTTGCCACTTTGAGGAAGTCGATGGTGTTGGAGAAGCATGGATGGGCCTCCAAAGGTCATGTGTCAAGAATGTAGGAACTCATATCATGGTGAAGACCCTTCTCCTCATCAAACTTCCATGTGTCAAAGAGTGGCACCTCACCACCATTCCCTAGCCCCCAAGATCATGACGTCAAGTTCAAAAATGGGACGATTTTCCCCTCCTGGGAAAATCATTTGGCAATTAATGGGTGGGCTAGGTTGTCCAAATCATCATCAAGGTCGTCCAAGTCATATCTCTCTCATGTGGCATGTGGGCCCCTGGCATCCAACATGTGGGCTTGTAGCCCCATGGAAGCCCAAGCTAGGCTTGTTCTCCCAAAATTGTCCACTAGCTAGGTCTTGCAAAGACAAATGAACATGTCGTCCAAGGATCTCAAGTCATAACATCATGATAAGTGGATTCAATCAATAAATAAGTCATCTAAGCATGTGCATCAAAGATCACTATATCAAACAATTAACATCTCAAAGACACCATGCGACATGTCAAGCTTAAGTATGGGAGGGTTGACGAGGTGTCATATTGGGTAGGTCTTGCCCTAAGTCAAGGAGAACTTCCAAGATATCCCTCTCTAATCCATGTAAAGTGGATGAGGTGGTAGGGGTCAAGACTCAATGGGAAAAGGGATCATGACATACAAGGGGTCGTAGTATCTCATTCATGGGTGCCTTTATAGAGGGTTTGTGGTACCTTCGTCTGCAATGCACATTTTCCAAGCCCATCAGTTGCCTTTCATCTTTCTTTCTTTATTTTCTTTCAATATAGCATAAGGAGAGATTGAAGGTCACTGCCCTGGCATGGTGACCAAGTGGTGGCAATGTCACCCACAAATACCTAATGGAAATGATAAGTTTGGCTCGTGATGTGACCCCCTTTCTCTCAGCCATGCAACTGAGAGCCATTGCTCTGGTTTGGTGACCAGACGATGAAAATGTCATACCACTAGATATCCATGGACGTGATAGGTCAGATCGTGATGAGACCTCATATCCTTCAACAAACCTTTTAAGAATTTTATTATATTGTGGGTCCCCTTTATTCAAAGATAAGTTTTTCATTGCTTTCTTGGGTGATCCCTGGGTGAAGCATCTGTAAGTTTTGTATAAGGTTTTTATATTTTACCCGACACCAACCCCTATGGGATTTATTCCATTCTTCCCATAGAATAAGGGACAACCCCTTCTCAGGTCAATACACCCTAAAATCCCAAGGGCATGACCAAGATCCCTTGATAATACATTGGAACAGCCTTGTGAATATCCTGCTCCCTAGCCCTCATATGTTGACATCCCCAATGAAGATCACTCATCGAGATGTGTGCTACACCTCGAGGCTCACCCATCCTCTCGTTGATCCTGGGTAACCTCAATTCAATGGTATGCTCGAGGTTTATGTCAGGAGGTCTCCCTGGAGGAACGCTCCAAAGCTCCATTGTAAACTATTGTATGCTAATGAAGACTTCTGCATACCGTTGCACACCATTGTGTGCTCCTGTACCATCTGTTGTCCTGAGTGCGCTACTGAACCCAACATTTTGTTGATGATGGTTATATATGTATCCCCGAGTGTGTCCATGTCTGTCATGTACCTATCCACCCAATCTGCAGACACATATACTCCCTCGCGGGCCGGTCTACAAGGAAGGTGCTCAACTAGCTCTTGAGCCTCTAATGTGCTCTCCAAAAGAAAGAGTTCATGATCCCCTCAATGCCAGCTAAGAACGCAATCAAAACTCTCGAAGTTATGACTCTTCCCGAGTACTAGCAACTCGTAATGCTCCTCATTTGGCCTCGTTATAGAAGGCTTTTTCCTCACATCATGTGTGACACTCATGCCCACCTGTATCATTGTTTCCAAATCTGATGGGATCTTTGTTGTAAGTGGTGAAGAGCGTACCAAGCCCAGCTAATAATGTAGATCCTCAACCTCTCTTTCTTTGTCCTCAACAAAATTGAGAGAAAGGTCCATGTCCATAAATAGTTACAAGTAGTTTGAATTCAGTAGCTCTAGTTCTTCTTTGTCGATGTGCAATTGAGCACTAGTGACTCCATCTGCCACTCCACTGTGTCTCTCCTCTATCCAAGCTCTCCATGTAAGATCCTCAATGAATCTATGAGCTCCATCGGTCCTGGTCAAAACCTGTGTGATTTGATCCTCGGTCACCCACAAGCGATCCTCCAAGTCATGCAGAGCTAATGGTCTCTATCCAACCATATCTAAATGATAAGAGTTTCCATCTGTAAGAGTGCTCCCCTCATCATCATCACCTAATGCACTAGGTGATACCATGCTAAGATGGGACTCATGTGTGACATCATCCTCCATGCATGGCTCCCATGAAGAAGGGTCCATGTCCCCTGGAAAACTCTCAAACACCCCTCCTCTGTCATATATGGGTACCATCATGCCCTCACCATCATCATGAGTGTCATAAGTGGGATGGGTCATTGAGTGCTCATCGTAGTTGGGTGCTATCACACCCTCATCATCATAAGCATCCTCAATGTATGTGCCATCAACCTATCTACCATAGGTGTTGGTGTCATGGAATTTATAGGACAATGTTAATGGTGCATGAGGTGATGTTGTGTCGTCATCCTCATAGTCATCATAGGTGGGATAGAATGTTTCCCCCCCATCCTCGATGCTAGTAACAAACCCCATCAACATGCTAATGTCAACAACCTCATCATAGGCCATTTCTTGGTCTTCCCCTACGCTCACCTCCCCATCCTGGTTGGATGCATGCTTCTCCACACGGGATTGCACTTGTGGCAAATACTCATGTACTTCTTGTTTATCTCCCTTCAATTTTTTTCTTGTGCCATTGAAGGAATCCTCACCTAAATCTTCAGGCCAGCCTCCACACCTGATGGTGCCATAGTCTCGCAAAGACAAAGGTGCACAAAACTATTTACCCAGTGCTAGATACTCCCGATAGTAAGGCATGTACTTGCATACCGCTAATTCCCACTTAATTTCAGCCATGAGCTCCTTCTTTGTCTTCATCTTTCTAACCCATGTAAGTTATCCTTGATATCTGTCCATTACTGTTGATTTTTGTCCACTAGATACCCCACAAGATGGAAATATCACCAGCTCCGATACCACTATAATATTCCCTAATTGGGCTAACTGGAATATTAGGGTTTCTATCCAAAATTTCTTGTTATTTCTTCGTGTGAATTTGTCCAAGCATGGGTGTATCGCTGCTACTTAATCACCATCCAATTGCATATATTAAAGATAGTTACATTTCACACATATTGTACACATTATGCATAAATAATCGAAACGATTATTGGCACATTGAGTATAAATTGGAACCCCAAATCACAACAGTGTGGGGCTCTTAATAGTTCCAATACAAAGACCCTGAAGGCTGCAAGCAGCGACAAGTTTCCTTACTAAATTAGGGGTTGCTGCAGCAGTTTAAAAACCTACAAAAAACAAGTTTGAACCTGTGATGTTGCCTCGTCTCCTCTGTTGTCATAAAATTATGTCAATTACCATAATAATATGTTGCAAGGACCCTCTCCTGGAGCTGGTAGCACCTTCAAATCTAGGTGTGTTGCCTCCCACAACATGATTGGTCCTCTCAATGGGTTTGGTCCACTGGAGTCTCACTGAAATGGCCTTTCTACCCTTCCCACAACCTCAACAATCCCCTTGTCAGACCCTTGGTTCCACCCTCACGATCAGGGGACTCATGGAAAATGTGTAAGGTCAATTTATTTGACCTACAGTGAATGAAAATGATTGTTGGAGAAGAACCCAATTAAGCAATCAAAAGGAGTCCTGAGGACTGTTGGTAGACCTCCTGGGAGAGGTAAAGGGATATAAACACATGAGCAAGTTATGATGTTCACGGCTATAATAAGAGAAAGTATATACCTATTAATCTAAGGACATGTATGTGCAAGCAAATGCAAATGGCAGATAGTTGGAATACATCAGCACTATAAGCATGGGTAAAGTGCTTGGGGCACGAGGATATGTCAAAATACATATTGAAAAGATTGAGCATGTGTATAACATGCATCTAGGATTAGTATAGTCTATTATTGGATGTAAAATATGGTGATGTCATGGATCATATGGTTAATGATGATTTGACTATAGTATCATAAGTAAAATGTTAATGATGTTGATTACCTATTACCTTATGAGGATGAGGTAAAACGGTTAATAAAATGGTAATCCTAAATGTGGTGAGGAAAGTGTTGGAGCACTTCTATATGACCAATGGGTTAGGTTGACATCCAAAGGTGGATGGTAGCCATATAGGTATGGCTTGGTATGCTTAAGTAGTAGTGAGAGGGAATCTAGAAAATGATCCCCTTGATAAAAAGTTTGTTAACCAAAAATGGTTTGAGGCATGAAAAATAAACTTGATAAGTTGTCGTGTTTTCTTGGGCACTGTTGAAATTGTTAGATTGTATTTTTGGGTCGTTGCAATACTTCTATAGCAGTTTAGGGAAAAGTGGCCCTTGCTGGTTGTTTCCATGTAGAGAGGGAAATATTAGTATGAATTATGACTATAAGACTAGTCATATAATTCACTATAAGCTCTCACTAAAGAACACTAATATTAAAACTAAAATATCAATGTGAATGAATGAGGTAAAAAGGTGCAAGTGATGCACCTGCATATATACAAATATATGTATACATGCTTAAAAATATAATGTGACTGCTTGAATGAATGAAATGTAAGGCAAGAATTGCACTTGCCAAGATTGAATGAATACCATGGATGCATGGTTGACTCTATTTTGAAGAGTCATGAAAGTTTTGTTTTAATTAATGACTTGAGGAGGACGTATTCTAGTCCCTCAAGAAACACTAGTATAAATTGATGAAAGAGTAAATGAGCAAGGATGCTTCGTTGTCATGATAAAAGGCAACTTGATTAGACTTTTAAAGGTTGCATGTAAATGGTCATGAAAAATCATGAGTTAAATGATTTTAAAGTAAAGATGTATATGAGTTTTAAAGTATATCTATGGTAGATACACATACGATTATGATTATGCATGGGGTTAAGTGCATCATGGATGTAAGTTAACAAAACAAGGAACATGCATGGATAAATACTTTGGATGCATAATAAAAATGCATGTTTATATTCCTTGTGGAATATTTAGTAAACAATTGAAATGATCAAGCTAAAGTTGACTCAAGGTTGAGGTCATCGCAGATAGTGATGGATATGCAATAAGGAAGCTGCATGTTGAAGAAACTCCCTGTAGAGGAACTGTGTAAAGACTTTGTCAAGAGAACAGAGTCACAACCTTAAAGACTATTGAGAATTAGGCAGTGGACTGCAAGCCTGTATATATATATACAAAAACCCTGGATTACATTCTAAAACATAATGCATGAATGGAAGACTATCAAATGAACATTGAACAATCTGATAAAAAAATGGTAAATGTGCAGAGTGCGCAGGTTCGTAATTCATTGTGAACAAAAAGGAGGAGAAAAGGAGGAATATTTTTCTCACTTTAAAATCTGATTTGCTTAACGGAGTTATGAATCTAAAAAATGAACAAATGTGAAAGCAAAGGAAATGAATAAATAAATATGTTTGAATGAATACACTTAGTTAAGTCATGTTAAGTAAAGACAGTGAGGCCTTGGAAAAAAAAATAACTCAACTAGATTGAAAATCCAGGACTGTGTAGAAGGAGTTGGACAAGGGAAGAATTCATTGACTCCTTCCTTCTTGTTTATTGTATTTCTCTGGTATGAGAGATTGATTTACTGATGCAGGTAAGTTTTTGGGCATAAGAATGATGATAGGTGTATGATTATATAATACAGTTGAAAATTGGATTGTGATTGCACTAGCTAACACATTAAGGAGTAATGTGGTAGAGTTCATAGAGATATGTTGGAGCATATCTAGAAATATTTTATTGATTTAAATGTTATGATACATGCATTTTTTGTTTTACATTACGGAGAATATATTTGTGGTGTATGTCATGTGTAGAAAGAAATTGGAGCTGTTGAGAAAGACAATTACCAATGATGGACAACCTCAAACAGAGGATGACTACGAGAAGGTTGTTGTTAAAATATTGTTGAAGGGACTTTGGGGGCCCATGAAGTACCACTGATGAGGTAATATCAGAGAGGGTGCTAGTAGCCAAGAACAGGAAAAAAATATCTCATGCTCATGTGACATGGTAATGAAAAGGGATCTGGTAAGAATCCCTTCTGAAAAGATCTTGTTATCTTCATGATATGCAAATAATTTTGAATCATTGTTGTATACCATTGATACCCAATTAGGGTATGGATTAGAGAAATGAATCTCTGATAGCCAATGATGATTGGAATCCTGAAAGAAAAATTCATGAACAGAGTGTCATGAATATATTGACCAATCAAGAGGGATTGGAAACAAGAATACCCCTAAATAACGCATTGAAATTAATGCATTGAGGAAATATATGTTTGCAAGATAAGACAGGCAATGGGTTGCCCATTGTGGAGGAAGGATCTTCCAATACTTTACAAGAGTTAAAGAATGGTAAAGAGGAAATTTGGGTGGCCATAAATGTTGGCACCCTGATTACCAATGAAGGAAGAATGTTTGAATGCATTCATGTGAAACTTTTAGTTTCATATATGTTGATTTGAAATCATGATCAGCCAAAGCAAAGAAAACAGAGTCCTGCTATAAAAATAAATGAGTATAAAGGAGCCATGTGGTGAGAGACTGGATGAGTTCCAACACACCATGGCAAGAGTGCCCAATATGAAATATGGTAATCTGAAAATCAATGTAAGGGTGCATCATGTGTAAATGTGACCATCGAAAATGGCACACTGATTAAATTCAGTTGATATATGATTGCATGTTAAAAGGCTTGGTATGCTAAAGCAAAGCATGAGTAAGGAATGGTATTTCCTTTCTGAGTAAATGAATTTGATAGTTTAGTATGCACAATTCTGAAATTGTTTGCGAACCATTGCAAATGTACAATGAAAAATATAATGTGCATGAGAACTAACAATTTGTTTCGTTGATTGAAGTTAAAATTGTAGGAAGAAGGGTCATGGATATGGCAATGTTGTAAGCCCATATGGGAGACCAATTGTCTGTCGAGCCAAATTGTTATGAGAAGAAAAATATCATACTTGTGAATTTGGTTCTTGTGTGGAACAGAGCTGAAAATAAAATGTGAAATTTGGAAATCTGTGGGTGACAGATTTGCAAGAAAATTTCGAATTGGAGTTGATGATAACATCTCATAATTTGTGTATACTTGTGATACAGGTGAGACGAAAATGATTTGTCTAGGGAAGACAGATGAAGGTTGTCAAAGCTGGAAAGCATGAAAATACTTGTGAATCTGGTTCTTGTGTGGAACATATCTGAAAATAAAATGTGAAATTTGGAAATCTGTGGGTGACAGATTTGCAAGAAAATTTTGAATTGGAATTGATGATAACATCTCATAATATTTGTATACTTGTGATACAAGGGAGACGGAAATGATCTGTCTAGAGAAGACGGATGAAGGTTGTCAGAGATGGAAAGCATAAAAAATGCTATTGTTGAGACATGAGAACCCTGTGGTAAGCCATGATCGTTCTAGAATATACTGTGTTGTGGTAACATAGGTCGGAGGGATGCCTCGACAGAGTAAGTCAGAGGGACGCCTCGATTGTAAGACTTGGTAGCTTTTCCTGTGCAAGAAAGCCTTAGCAAGGTAAGATGTATCACCCGAGGGACTACATAGCAGAAAAGGGGATTCCTGAGCCTAGGCATGGAGGGTGAGTGAACGCAAGGAAGAGGAAACTTTGATAATTCTTGTAAACCATTAATTGGGATCATGCACACAATGGGTATGTCAAGGAAAACAGTGAGCCAAGTTAACGAGACAACCATATGGATGCAGATCCATGAACTGCACAGATAAGTATTCTGCTGGATTATGAAGAAAAAAAAATCCTCTTGAATTTTGAACAACGGTAAGATGTTTTTTGCATGAAATTGTGATTAATATGCTTGTTGTCCAAAATTATTGAAGGCAGGTGATGAAGGCCAAGGGTCTGGAAAGGACCTGACCAAGAAAGAGGATCAAGATTTCTGAAGTAGTTGGATGACAAAGGCATGATAGGTGTTACTAAGAAAGAACACAGAGGACGGTGTTCATTTGAAGGGGGAGGAGATTGCAATACCCTTGTTTCCCCCAGCTTGTAGTTAATCATTACTTATTAGTACCATGCTATGGCATGTGAACAATGTAAATGTATTATTGTTTAGATTTCCAACAACTGACTGTGGGGGTGATGCCTTGAAATATTGGCCATAATATCACTAGAGGAAATAGTGAAGAAACCTGTAGAAAGGGTTCATCATGCCAAGATGACCCAATCCTCTTTGCTGAAATATTTGATCTGGAATAATAAGCCTCATCCTGATCCCAAGGAAAAATCAGTTAATGAGAAAAGGACTGGTGGTTGAATAATCAACTACCCCAATGACTGGAAGCATGGAGGGTTTGGGTTGAGAAAACAGAAAACTGTCAGCCCGAAGTACGACAGAGTGCAGTTTTCCTGCAGATCTAGATTGACATGAGTTCCTTCTAGCAGAAGGAATAGGACAGGTCCATAACCTTCCTGGGGAGGGGAGAAAAAACACCCAAGAAAGAAGAAGTGACAGATGAATGGGTCTAAGGACGATTATTCAGAAAGAAGAAGAGCGCATGAGGCTCTCTAGTTCAGAACAACAATTGAAAGATTAAGTTGTTCTAGTTACAGGAGAGAAACAGAGGAGGAATTCAGACTCTGCGGAAGAGAATTTCTGAGAGGAATGCACTAGCGCGTGTAATAGAAATATCAGAGAACCTGTGGAAGAGTTATGAACTGGAGCGTAGAAGACCCGAAGCCCAGACTGGATCAAAAGAGGGTCGTGGGCTTGGTGCTAGATGGAAAGAAACCGGTGTTGGAAGGAGAGGGCGTCGAGTGACAGTGTAGTTGTGAAGGGACTCTCTTGCATAGAGGAAATCCCGCTGGGAAGGCATCTGATAAACCCCGTGGAGGTCTCGAGCTTAGTGGGTAAGAAGGGAAGCCTTTGTTGCTGCCAGGGAAGTGGAGAAGAGTAACCTCCCTAATACCTTTCTTGAATTTTGAAAGAGAACCCAGAAAACTCGACCTAAGCTAAGAGGGTTGCAAACTTGATGTTGGGGAGGCATCTGATAAACCTCTAAGGGGTTTGGGCTAGGTGGGCGTAAGGAAAATCTCTACCTAGAGTAGAGTGAAGGAGAGTAACCTTCAAACCTTACCGAGAACCTGAAAAGAGATTCCCTAGTGATATCATGGCTTGGCATGGGGGTGGCCAGAGTGCTAAGAGTGAATGCATATGTGCCTACGGTTGGGTGGAAAGGCGAACACCCACAATCAGTTGGTCGGCTATCAACTGTAATAGATAAGTATTTTTGTACCATGTGTAATTGCACTGTAATTTAAGGTTGAGTTACCCGTGAATGTTTCAGGGATGTGCATGCTTGTTTGATGACTAAACTGGTTGTTATCTTGCATGTTTGTGTATTTAAGCAATTAAGGAAATTTTATGGTATGGACATGCTTTCTACACGTGAATGCTTGAGCCTCCTATATTGGCTCAAGTTAAAGGAATTAAAATGTGATTTTGTTGACCATATGCACAGTTACATGTATGCATGTTGATACTTCCAATTATATTGGGTTTCCTGGAAAAAGGTAGATGGAGTCACATGAAATAAATGACGCCCCCTTAATGGAATGAAACGAGGGAGGAGACCAAGAAGGTTTGGTAAAAACCCGAAGAAGGGATATGAGACAATCCCTTAGCTCGAAAGCCAAATTTGGGTTTTTAATCAAAGGAAATCTCTGGAAGAACCCTAAAAAAAAGTCGAAGTCTCAAGTTTTGGATTGTCGTCTTGTGGAAACTCAGTGTTTTGAGATAAGACGAATCGTAGCCATTAAAATGGCATTGCAAATAATTGTTGGCCCTTCATCGGAGGGCGTAGTTTCAGAACATCCAAATGTGAGGGTGTTAGAGGACCTCGGGGAAAGATCTAGATCGTTGATCAGAACCAAAGCAAGATCGGATCCTAGCCGTCCATCGCGGAATATCGTTCAAAGTAACTTGTGGGTCCGAAGGAGTTGTACTTCGAAGGAGGAGACTCCGAGGGAATATATGGACTGTTAATCAGGGAGTAGCCAGGATTAACCTTTGTCATAGATCTTTGTGGTCTCGCTTAAGTGAGATTAGAAGGAGAGGGACGCCAGTATGATGTGTCATGTTGACCTGGAGCACTAACGTGCCTAGAGGTTGACAGGTGTTAGCCTGTGAATGGAAACAGGGAATTGGCCGATGGGTCAAGCGTGGGCCCTTTGGGTGAATTTGGTCTTAAACCTTTTCCTTAACCTTGGTCGTCGGATCGAAAGGTTGAAAGATATCAACCATTGATTGTGGAAGATTCATCGGAGTATTCCACAGGTAGATTGGGACGAGACTTCGAATTTACCAGTGTCGTCGATCTATCGAGGAAGAATTCAAAATGATCATGATTGACCATCGCAATGGGATACTCAAAGTGAATTGATCCATTGGGCGAAAAATACTTCGAAGGCAACACCCCAAGGAGCAATCATGATCGTCCATCGGACCCAGTTAAAAGTAATCATGATCATAGATTTTGGTGGTCCTTCGGGACAAAGCTAGGAGGAAAACGACGCCATGTTGACGCAGATAACGTCACTCCACCAATGCCCAAAGGATAGGCATCATCACCTGGAGAGACGTGTCGAGTGCATTCGTGGGGACGTGCATATCACGTCAAGTACACATGGAGGTCCACGTGTCGAGCAATGGTGATGCCACGAGTAGTAGTATCATGGCATAGTAAAGAGATGAGGGTGACATGAGATATGTGCCATGCATCTTGCCAGCATGTTTTGGGTTGAGAGGTGTCTCCCTAGGAATGGCCTAATACTGAGACCAAAGGAACTCTGAGCTAGAGTTGTGACCGTTGATCCGCTCAAATAGGGAGAGCTTTGAGAGGAGATCTCAACCATCCTTCGAGGGAGGCTGTTCGAAGTGATCACGCTGCAGGAAAAGGATTTGCTCCGACGAAAAAGCCTTGAGAGTCAACCTAGACCATTGATCTACCAAGGTTGAGGGCTTTTGCTAATGATCTGGACTGTCAACCTTTAGTGAAGAAACTAAGCTAAGAGACGAAGGGTGGACGTCATGAATGATGTAGCATGCCGGTGAGGGATCTAGAGTGTCCTTGGGACAACATATGCCAATCATCAATTGGTTAAGAAGTTGAGAGTGGTCCAACTGGTCAGGAGAACCTTCGACCACCGAATAAATCTCACTCGTTGATCGAGAAAACCATAAAAATATCTAGACCGTCTATCGGAGAAATGCGTTGGAGGTAGAGGAAGGAATATTCCTCAATACCTCGAGTTTGGAGCAGCAAAACTACCTGGCCCTTTTTAACACCAAATGAACAATATCGAGGGAATAGTCCTCGATGCCATATTCGTCAGAGGTAAGCAAATTGTGTGTCAAGAGAAGGCCCAAGTTACAATGGATGCAGGCCTGCGTGGACCGAAGTTCCAGTGTGGCAAGCTAGGCTAGCGCCACATCAAGACCAAGGTGTCGCCACATCAGTCGGCGTGAACAACGAGAGGTCATGGGGATGCCACGTGGCAATGAGAGAGATGTTACCTATGTAAACCCGAGAACTTCAGAAGGTCTTAACCCTCGTTCCAGAGCTCAGTGCTAAGCAAACTTACCATCGTTGGAAAGCTCTCAATGAGCAGAAGACAATGGAACTGTAAAAGAGAAGATTTAAGATTGTTAGAAGAAGCAAAAATTTATACCCCATCCCTTAAAAGGGTACTTAGGGGTCGGGTGTGTGACATGGGCAAGGTAATTAACTCCCCATTCCTAAGTATCATTCCAAGGATTCAAATCCCTAAAACTTCTCTAGGGACAAGTCGATCTCACTTTGCAATGTTTCTTACAAGATCTATTCTAAGATAATAGTGAGGAGAATAACCTCTTCTCTCTAATCTTATATTGAAGGCACCTCAAGGTGTTTTTGTCTAAGAGAAACATATTTTTGGAAACATGATTTTGGTCCAAGAAGCATTACACATTCCTTGAAATCCCTTAAAAAGGAGAGATGATTACAAAATAAGATACATATTTTTGGAAACATAATTTTGGTCCAAGAAGCATTACATTCCTTGAAATCCCTTGAAAAAAAAAGATGATTACAAAATTAGATGTGAATTGCCTTTGATATGATTAACCATTAGTTTGTGATCCAAGTTCTTAAGGCTTTTGGGTTTTCAAAAGGCATCTCTAATTGGATAAAGGGTTGCATCCCCTTTCCTTAGACTTCTCCTTTGGTCAACAAGAAGATGACAAGATTCCTCAGGGAGAGTTAAAAAAGGTGGACTCAAACAAAAAAAAAAAACCACAACAACAAACTGATAGTTGAAATAGGTATTCGATACTAGAGAATGGCCATCAAATAGACACAAATCAGAGAGTCCAACCCACAGCTTCGAAAACCCATCCTCCCCAATTATTAAGGAAGGGGAAATTCCACACACCCCCCCCATATGAGTAATCCTCCTTCAAATGTGAATCATAAGCAGGTTGAGAAAGGAAACTCTTCTAAGCCTTCATAAAAGAATTCCAAGGAAATCCAAAAAAGAAATAACGAGGAGCATGGTTACTTTGATGTCTCGAACTTGGAACAAAGAGCAACTAGTCAAAACCAACTCTAAGCCCAACTCCAAGAAGAGGGTTATTGGCCATAGAAGTCCAAATTGCACTATTTAAAACCTAAAGACAAAAATACAAAAAAAAATCATACTCGAGCCAACAAAAGGAGAATAAAAAGTATTGCTTTCAAAGTCTCTATGCCATCAACAAAGAAAGCTTTGTATTTTGGTAAGATTTCCAAGGCTTGCCCGTGACTATTTCAGCAAGCTACTTAAGGAATCAAGAGTTGTCGAAGCAACAAATCGAAAGGAGTTACATTCACTCATTCTAGAAGTCTTCAATTGTTAAGACAATGAACACTTGTTCATCTTGATCAAGGAAAAGGAAGTCAAGGACATAATCTTCAATATGAACTCGGACAAAGCTCCACACCCCAATGGCTTCTCTACCAAATTTTATAAAAGTATTGAGAAGTATAAAAAAGGACTTGTTTGATCTAAAGGCCAGATGGACAAGGTAATTAACTCCCCATTCTTGAGTATCATTCCAAGGATTCAAATCCCTACAACTTCTCTAGGGACAAGTCGATCTCACTTTGCAATGTTTCTTACAAGATCCATTCTAAGATAATAGCGAGGAGAATGAAACCTCTTCTCTCTAAAATTATCTTGAAGGCACCTAAGTGTTTTGTCCAAGAGAAACATATTTTTGGAAACATGATTTTGGTCCAAGAAGCATTGCATTCCTTGAAATCCCTTAAAAGGAGAGATGATTACAAAATTAATTATGTGAATCGCCTTTGATATGGTTAACCATTAGTTTGTGATCCAAGTTCTTAAGGCTTTTGGGTTTTCATAAGGCATCACTAATTGGATAAAGGGTTGCATCCACTCTCCTTGGACTTCTCCTTAGGTCAAAGGGAAGCTGACGAGATCCCTCAAAGCATCTAGGGGGATCAAAGAAGAATGCCCCTTTTCGCCCTATCTCTATATAATTATTGATGAGGTAGATCATTGGAAGAAGCAAGAGCTCAAGAATTCATCCCCAACATTGAGATGGTCAAAGGATCAAAGGCCTTAAATCACTCACAATTTGCCAATAACATTGTACTTCTAGGCGAAGCTTCATTAACCATAGGCAAAAGATTCAAAAAAATCATCCTCATATTTTTTAATCTTTTGAGGGGTAAAGTGAACATGAAAAGAAAGGTGTTTGAGGTTAATGTGGAAGTAACTTGAAAAATATTGCCTCCATCTTGGAATTCTCACATGATCTAAACAAGAGTCATATTCCTTACCTTAAAAAATATTGCCTCCATCTTGGAATTCTCATATGATCCAAACAAGAATCATATTCCTTACTAGGGAATTCTCTATCCATGGCATTTTAAAGGGTTAAAACAATTCTCATATGATCCAAACAAGAGTCATATTCCTTACCTTGAAAAATATTGCCTCCATCTTGGAATTCTCATATGGTCCAAACAAGAGTCACATTCCTTACTAAGGAATTCCCTATCCTCAAGGCATCTAAAAAGGTTAAAAAAACATGTTGATTGGAGTATGCTCTCAGTGAATCCTCAAGTTCAAAGGGTCGTGATTCGAGCAGTTCTTTCTAGCACCCCCTTGTGCTTAAGCTCAATTTTGATTGCCCCTTCCATGGTTTTGGATAAGATGGGTAACCTCATCAAACACTTCGTTTGGAAAGGAGGGAAATCGTTAGGTAAGAAAAAAATCTCCCTAGTTTCTTGGGAGAAGGTAAAACTTCCCACTTCGAAAGGAAGCCTTAGTATTAAAGACCCAAAAATTAATGAGCAAAGATTTGGGAGCAAAAAACACGGAGTACCTAATAAGTGGCTCGAAAGCTTGGTGGAAAGATGTTTTAACAAAAAAAACATTTTGCAGGCTATAATAAGAAGCTCCTCTTCAAAGTTCCCCGTCCCTGCTGGATCTGAAATTCTTAAAATTGTCCTCAGCTCCTTTTCTTTGAACAAAGATCATCTCTCTTGGGCTTCCAAATAATGGCGAGTCAAACAGAATCTGGGATTTTTCTATCCTTGGCACCCTCCTCTCTTGTCTCACACGTCCCTCCTGCCCCTAAGATCATGGCTCTCAAATAATAATCTTATTTTTCTTTCCGATCTCTTGCTGGTCAGCTTTCGCCCCATTTGTGTGGACTGGGTGAGTTTGTCCTCAGCTCCTCCAAGACCTTCTTCCCTCTTAGAATCCCCTCATCGAATTGCTGAAAGGCAAAGCCCCCATCTGAACCTTGGAGGACGATGTTGTTATCTGGCAATCTATTAGATCTATTTCATAATGAGCATCTGGAGTCCAACTTTCCAGAATCTGAATCACAAATTCTCGACTCTTTGGTTATTGATTTTCTGTCGTTTTGCATTTGAGCTTTCATAATTATATATGGAGAACAATGTGTCACTGAGGATAAATCAAAGGCTGCTGTAGTCTATAGTTCCTGTAGAACAGCTTTTGAGGCAAAATTGCTAAGAGATATAACCATGCTGTTAAATGGCATGCTGGTGTCAGCCCTAGACAGCAAGCATTAAGCCAGCAGAGAGTAGGAATGAGAGCATTACTTAACATCAGTGGTCTATGGGACAACTTTATTGGAAGGTCGACTTCAAGACAATTTTAAGATTTTTAAAGTTTTCTACAAGATATTTTCTGTATTGGATAAAAGAGGTCTTCATCTTACATTGTAATTTCTCACAGAAAATCAAAAGCAGTCACATCAGGAAATTGTCTTCATCTTACATTGTAATTTCTCCTATTAATAGAAAAAATGAAACAATTTAGAAATGACATAGAAAATCAAAAGCAGTTACATCAGGAAATATATGAACCAAGCAACCCTCACTTAACTAAGAGGAGCTATAGCTGCTGGAGGTTGTTAAAGGTCTCGGTATTCAAAATTTCAGTGTTACCAGAAATTAATTTACTGATCTATTTCGCTTCTCCATATCGTTATACTAGTCCTTGCTAGCTACTAACATAACAGGTGTATTTGTAGAGTGAATAGCATTAGCAGAAAAGTTTCTAAATGCTGTGTGGGATGTAACCACCAAATGCATGGTTATATTACATATTGTGGCGATATCAGTTGAATAAGTCTCGCAAAAACACTCACCTTGGTTAACATTAGTCTAAGTTTAGTGTTGAGTAATTTGTCATGGTTGTGGTTCATGCCCAGATATATCAAACAATCGGGGTGGGACAACACATGGGTTGTCTCCAATGTTCAGTGATCTGAGTTGCTGCATATGACCATCATGTCTGGCATGCCTACCATCAAAGCAGATAATTTGTGCTTGATGTTCCCATGAGATCTACTTCATGGTATGGATGTGTTATTGTAAAGGGGACTCAGATGGTTATAAGCAAACTCATGACCCTTACGAGGTTTCTACTAGAGTTGATTAAAAGCAGTTGATTCTCTCTCTTAAGCAAGAATAACTTGTAAAGCTTTCATAAAGTAAAATGATTAGCATTTCCATATTTTTCCTTTTCGCCAAAAAACAGGTGGGGTGCATTACATGCTATGATTAATACAAGTCAGAATATGAGCCAGAAAATTTATGGTAGCACATTAGTAGATGAAAAACCTAAACGAACTTGTCATTTCTTTGAAAAATACATTCACATATAAGCCTATGGGTTATGTTGTTCAATCTTGTGTCTTCTGCAGTTGTAATGAAACAAAATTGTTTTAGTGATGCGACATAAGCACCAAAAATAGATCACCTTCAGATGACTTCAGTTGATATTGTCCGCAAAAGTGTAAATAATGAACGTTAATGGCCTTCTTTGTAGAGGAATGGTTTCAAACTTAAAGTACATAATTTAGATGCAAAATGATCAGCTAGACCAATTGAAAAAAATCTTAGAAAAAGCTTCGGTATAAAAGTTTTCCAGAAGGAATTTAGAAAATGAAGACTGAACAGCGTTGGACAGGTGAAACTTCAAATTTTTAAGAAAAAGCTGAAGTTTATTCTAAACTTTTGCACCATTTTAGAAAAAGGGCTCTAAAGATTAACCAAGTGATGTAAGGAACGAATGTAACAAATTTGAACTAGTTATAATAAAAAATTGTTTCTGCCTTCCCAAGTCCTTAAAAATCTGAGGCTGCTGATTCTAACCCATTAGGCTCCTAGAATGCTTCTTGCCAACATCCCAAGGGGGCAAACATTTCTGCAACAGATCTTCTCAGATGTGCATAGCTCACTGTAGATGTTGCAATGAAAATTCAAAATTATACAAAGGAAACAGAAAGAAAACATTTACAATTAGTTTAAACCCTATAAGACCAAAAATAACAATGGTCGCCATTCCTCTCCTCTGTGAAGAGTGCCTCTCCTGCCTCTGACCCTAGAGACGGGGTTTGATCCAGAAGAAGTGGCCATTTGGAAGGCACTGTGCAAGAAGAAGAGGACAAACTTCTTATGAATGTTTATGACTTTGTAGGACAAAGGTTGAGTGAAGCTTCAACCACGTTGCGACAAGGTAACGTACCAATGATTTGTGGCCTAGTCAATCATGCATCAGATATTGTTGCCATGCAGTCTTTTGGAGTGGTGGCTAGAGTCCTATTTTACAAGAGGCATAATTGAAGTGAATCTCATTCCACACCACTGGGTATGGTCTTTTATAGAAGTACTAAAATTCATTGCCACGAACTGTTTTCCCACGCAAAGAAACAGGGACCCTTGACAAGGCATAGTGAAAAGAAAGCACCCATGCGAGTCTTGCGTAAATTCAACTCAGCATAGCAAAAGCAAACAGCTAATGTCCAATGTTTAGCTTGGATTTATGAGACGCGTTAATTCCAGTTAAACTTTTACACACATGGCTGATCAAGAAACAAACAATTCTTGTCACTGTAAAGGACATCAGAATTTAAAAAGACTCTATATTTGCCTATAGAGTTTGAGCATTTAATTTTATAAGTTAGCCATGATTCAAACAAAATAAAAATTTCACATCTATCCGTGTTACAATTAAAAGGGAGGGAACAATGCATCATAGATGTAAAATTACTAGCAAACAACATATTCTCTGATGAGAGTTCTTTCTTCATCTTTCAAAAATGTGTTACCTGATGCATTCCCAGAGGTCATTTCTCCGCGATTGCATTACAACTGAGTATCCTTCAATAATGTTTGTCGATTGTGATTGTGATGTGAAATAGTGAACTGGTCAAAGCAAGACCCCTGCCCTGCACTGAGTGTGTCATGGCCCAGCATGATTATCTTCTATATATTAATTCTTACTCATTACTCATGTGAGCTAGAAGGATCACACTGGGTCATAACAGAGTGACGATCTCTTGGCTAATGTACTGGAATCTCTTTCACTAAATGAGAGCAAGAGCAATGCAATACAACCCTGACCAAATCAGTGTTAATTTTCAAGCATAAACAGATACAGAAGATAACAGTAGCGTTCTTTTAAAACTTTAGCAGATAAACTGAAGCATAAGAACAATCATTCACAGAGACACTAGTAGACTAGTATTTATCCTGGGTGGGAAACCCTCAAGGGGAACAAAACCCAGCAAACTTCTGTGATATATTGATCAGTCAAACAAGTACAATGAACTTACAAGATTCTGCTAGAAAGAGCACTAAGACAATAGTTCTTACTGCTGTCGCAAAACTGTTTTGTTGCTGCTTGTTGGCTGCCCCAAATCTGTCCTTGAGGCTGTCTCAGAACTGCCTTTAAGGATGCCTCAGATTGCTGCTTAGAACAGAGTTTTTCCACCCTCAGAAAAGACCCTTAGATGCTGTCCAGAACAGCCTATAGTTGTTGTTCAGAACACCTTCTGTTGCTGTCAAAAACACCTCCAGAACAGGGTATATTTGCTGCTATAGAACAGCCTCTTATATGCTGCGCAGAACTGAGTTAACAGCTGCTACAGGATAGAGAAGATGGATGCTGCTAGAATAGATTAGTTGCTGCCAGTTGCTGCTCAGAATAGTCTAGCTGTTGCTTCAAAATAGTCTGGGCTGCTCCTTCAGAATAGACTAGCTGCTGCTGCTGCTCCCTTAGAATAGATCAGCTGCTGCTCAGAAGTATGAGTGCTGATCTGATATAGAACTGATGTCAAAACTGATATGACAAACTGATGTCAAAGCTCATATAAAAACTAATCTGAAAACTGATGTGAAGAGAGGGCGCCTCCCTCTCTTTATATAGGATAGAGTCTAGGTTAGGTAGCTTTAGGTTAGGGCCGCCCCCTAGGTTAGGATAGGGTAGGATTTAGGTTAGGACAGCTAGGTTAGGGCCAACCTAGATAGGGTAGGGCTGACCTAGGCTGACTTGGAAAGGGGCAGCTTCAGGAGGGTTGCTTGGAGGAATAGTATCCTCTGCAGCTGCTTTAAATTTAACAATCAGAATCCTTGAATTTTTAGTCTTTTAGATGAGGGGCATTGTCATTGGATAACATGCAGATCAACAGGCTTGCCACTGTAAACTTCAAGTAACTTTGTGGCATGAGGACTGCACTTCACATATTTTTCGAGGAACTTTCTCTCGGTTAAATGAATGGCATAAGTGAGACTAGGAATATACTGGGAAGGTTGCATTGCACTTACAAATTTGAACAACTTGTAGCGAGGCTTGATCCTACACTCCAAACTGTAATCCAGGAGCTGAGGATTTGTCAAAAGATACTTTGCAGGAAGCCCTGCAGTATGTGTGAAAAAGTCCATGTGCTTCTGCAGCTTCTCCATGGAAACTTTTAGTAGAAGTGGCTTCGTCCTCACAATCTCCTTTATCTCATCCTCCGGGAGGCCAAAACTTGCCAAATGCTTTAATTTATTTTCGAAATATTCAGGCCCATTACTCTTGGCCAGAATCTGAGGTACCGATTTCAAAACCTTGAAGATATTAGTCTCTGATCCAAAAAGGTTTTGAATATACTGGATGTTGAGACGAAGAGTTTTCTCTAGACTGCAGGTAAGCCATCTAGGTTCGCGTGATATAAGATTTGCTAAGTCTTGTGCAGTGAGGCCCAATGTTTTCATGAACTCGATCTTGGGTTTCAACTGTCGATCAACAGGCTTGCCACTGTAAACTTCAAGTAACTTTGTGGCATGAGGACTGCACTTCATATATTTTTCGAGGAACTTTCCCTCGGGTAAATAAATGAAACTAGTGAGACTAGGAAGATACTGGGAAGGTTGCATTGCACTTACACATTTGAACACCTTGTAGCGAGGCTTGATCCTACACTCCAAACTGTATCCCAGGAGCTCAGGATTTGTCAAAAGAAACTTTGCAGGAAGCCCTGCAGTATGTGTGAAAAATTCCATGTGCTTCTGCACCTTCTCCGTGGAAACATTTAGTAGAAGTGGTCTCCTCCTCACAATCTCCTTGATCTCATCCTCCGGGAGGCCAAAACTTGCCAAATGCTTTAAATTATTTTCGAAATATTCAGGCCCATTACTCTTGGCCAGAATCTGAGGTACCAATTTCAAAACCTTGAAGATTGTCTCTGATCCAAAAAGGTTTTGAATATACTGGATGTTGAGACGAAGAGTTTTCTCTAGACTGCAGGTAAGCCATCTAGGTTCGCGTGATATAAGATTTGCTAAGTCTTGTGCAGTGAAGCCCAATGTTTTCATGAACTCGATCTTGGGTTTCAACTGTCGATCAACGTTGATTGTAAGAATAGATTCGTTTCTGGTAATGATTTTTCTTACCTTGTCTTCTGTAAGCCCTGAATCTCTCAGGAACTGAACCGCTTGTTGGGCTGTAAGAATGGATCTCGTACGGCCCAAGGTCGGCCTTCTTTTGAGGATTTTTGAGAGCTCAGACTGGCACAGCCCACATTCGTTCAATAAGAAATGTGACATGGGGCACGTATTCTCCGCTTCTGTGTAGCCTGTGGGCCTGTCATTACCTCCAGCAGTAGCTGTAGATAGCAGGGATAGTTTTAACAAAACAATCCGTGGAAATGGTGGGGATAGTGTTGCAGCAGCGGCCGCCTTCAGGTGATGAAGAGGAGTTCCGAAGGATGAAACAAAGTACCTGTAGAACATGGCTCTTGCATAAGAAATGAAATTAGTGAATTGTCCAAAAGAGTCGAGGATGAACACTGAATAAAGGAGGCTGGGGTTGGTTATATGGTTTAATTTTAGAAGTGAGTGGTAAGGGTATTATTAACTGTTGTTTTTATCATATTTTATTTCGCATCATTTTGATTGTCACGTATATATACATTTAGTTTAGTTTGTTTAGGCCCTTAGGGTTATGTCACGTTCACGTAAGTTAGAATTATTTAAATGCAAAGGAAATGTATGATAAGGGAGCGTCGTTAAAATTGTGTCAAAGGTATATGATAAGATCATTTTTTTTTTTTTTATGAAAAAAGGTGTTATGATAATTTGATTTGGAAAAGGATAAGAAATCATTGTTTTAGATATATGTTGATCACTCAACACACTCTAAAAAATCTTAATTATTTTTTTTGTTTTTTGGGTACCATTTGATCTTCTACATTGTCTGATTCGATTTCATTTTGGGAAATGTTTTATCTTTGTTTATTTTCATGACTCTCATCATCTATTTAAGTTTGTTTGAATTTATGAAACCTCGTGGCTAAAAAGACCTTAACACCTGAATAAAGAATCGGTAACCAAACACTTCACCCAACGTGTACATGTTCGGCATCGGAAGGAATTCAAAGAAGAAAATGAACCACTCAGAAAACCACAGTTGTCGAGCGTCGATCACCATCGACATCAGAAGAAGGAAGTTTTGGTTTTCATTAAGTTTTTCGCACAAAGATATCGCTGATAGCCGATTCCCCTTCGACATTGGTAAAAGACGGGGAGGACAAATGTTAACGAAGAAGGAAAAGATATCGTCGAGAGTCGATGCCCGACGCGCTTTATCGGAATTGGGGAAAACCCAGAATGATTACAACAAACATTTTGATCATGATAAAGGTTATCCCTAGTCGTTGATCCTCAATGCGTTTTCGGCATCAAGACTTTTTCAAAAGAGCCGATCTGAAAGTGCTTTGATAGGTTTATCGTCGATCGCCGATCCTGGACACTTTTTCGGCATCCGCAAGCTAAGGTTTGTTTTAGAATGAATAACTTAAGGAAAGTCCCAACCCCGATTAATACAAGCGAATTAAGTCATTGGTCTCCAATGCCACGTGTCATTTCCAGGTAGAAGGGTTGTACGGTCTAGTTCCATCCCGAGTCATTCTTAGTTCCCTAGGTTCGAGTCACACCTCCGAGTCAACTTTGTCGTGTCAGCATTGTACGATAAGATCGATCGACGTCGGATCTTTTTGCAGAAGGATATCAATGAAAAAATTCATAGCACAACCCCAACCCCCGATCCACCCACTGAAAGAGCAACATGATGGGACGTTTTAGCATTAGATATGATTGGATTTTGAGCATTTAAAGAGTTAATTAATACCCGATCCTGCATTAGTTGGTACCTCGTGCACCAATCAAAATGGCCATTTAAAATCATTGATAGACCACATCACCACCCGCGCCTCCGCCATCAACCCACGATGAATTTAAGTTCTAGAGATTCGGCGACAGATTTATTGAAAATTCACTCATAACCCGAATTGAATGGTTGATGTGACACGGTAAGATCTTTCATGTTTAAAATCTCTTGAGTCGTTGTGAACGAAATCATTATGCGCGTAAGAGAATTCCAGAGCGTCTGAAGGAGCAAGACGAGCAATTTGAAGGTTGTATCGACCCCGTGATTATCAAGATAACCAGGTTTTAACAAGCTTCAGAGGTATGTATCCGAGTCTATAAATTCGTTGGCTATAATTTATATGTGTTTATTCAGTTTTTACACAGTCTCTGAAATTCTACTTAAGTTGCAGGAACAATGTCACTGAGAAAGCCAACCACCAGACGCTCGTCGAGAGCACCAAAGCTAAAAGAACCAGAGACATATGAAGGTTCTTCTCCAGGAACCGTGAGGCAATTGGAGTACATCCCTAGGTCGGAGCCTGTCGTCAAGACAGCAATGAAGAAAGTTTTCATCCAGCCTCCGGCCTTTGGCGATACAGAGGCAAGCATTAGGTCCAAGATGGTGCTCCCACAGTGGGAGGATCTCTTTAACAGGATCAGCCAAGAAGAATTCCCAAAATATGTCCCACACAGTGATCTAGACGTAAGGGCATTGGACGACCAGATGTTCCCGAACATCTGACAGACATATCTACACATGGTGGCAAGCAGAACCCCCATTTCCCCCTACATAGAAGTCCTGAAGCGGCTCATCGACCACACAAACACACAAAAATGTTTAATCAATGATGACCATGGCAGGTGTGTCGGAGTTTTCCTCCCTGTAGAAGTTCAGAAATATTACAAACTCAAAGACCCAGAGGAGCAGCTAAACACAGACTTTGTGGTGAAGTTCTACAAACACCATGACACCAGCAGGGTGATGGCCTCATGGTGGAGGGAGGAAAAGAATTTTGCCAACCAGAGCACTGGCTGGTATGGGACGGTTAACCTAAGAGAGCCATACATCTATTTGATGGCTCTCATCTACCAGTTATACGGAGAGAAAGATTGCTCCAAGTTTTTGGAGGCATGGATGCCTTTGGCATACACAGTTGTGATCGTCAGGTGCAGCTTCAATTGGGGAGCAATAATCTCCAAGCAACTAAGCATCTGTGTGCAGCATGCTCAGACGTCAAAGGTGTTGAAATAATGTAACTGCGAAGAGCATTCTTATTATTTTATTATTGGATTAAATCCCCATTGAGGATTAATCATGTCATTATTAATATTATTGTTATTAGATTAATCCCCATTGAGGATTAATCAAGTCGGTAATTGTAT
>ML781638.1:233333-252719 GCA_009831015.1 Picea engelmannii | reverse complement strand
TGCTACAAGTGTTCGGCCCAAGTCTTTCTGTAAATGAGAATGTCATCCAAATACACCACTACAAAAGTATTGGTGAATGGTCGCAGGATATCGTCCATCATCCTCATGAAAATGGCTGGAGGATTTGTCAAACCAAAGGGCATGACCAACCATTCAAAAAGGCCTTCCTTTGACTTGAAGGCGGTCTTCCATACATCTGTCTGTTCTATCAGGACCTGGTGGTAGCCAGACTTCAAATCAATCTTACTGAAGTATTTGGCCCTCGTGAGTTGATCAAGGAGGTCGTCGATTTGGGAAATTGGGTACTAGTTTATGACTATGATTTTATTCAGAGTCTGGTAATCAATGCAGAGTCACCAGGTTCCATATTTCTTCTGTAACAACATGATTGGGCTCCCGCAAGGTGATGAGCTGGGACAGATGTGCCCCTTGTGGAGCAGTTCTTGGATCTGTCACTTAATCTCCTCTTTCTCTAACAAAGAGCGGCGGTAGACTGACCCATTGGGCAGCTGTGTGCCAGGGGTCAGATCGATGGGGTGCTTGACCTAATTGTGCAGAGGTACCCCTGTAGGTGAGAAGAAGATATCTGAGTATTCTTCCACAACCTTATCTACTTGCTTCTGCTGTGTGGAGAGGTCAGTCGCAGAGACCCTGGATATGGTTGTGATCTTTCACTCATTCTGAGAGTGAATCACAAAGAAGACAAACTTCCCCGTCTGAGAGATGACCTTCCTGCATTGCTTAGCAGAGATCAAGGAAATAGCACTAGGTGGGACAACCTCAGGTATCCTGTACAATTTCTTGTTCAAAGTAATAATAACACTACGAGGCCTAGACTCATATACAACATGAAATTTCCACAAATAAGGTTGGCCCAAAAGAACATCACAAATTTCGAGAGGAGCAACATCACACAATACCTCATCTTTGAAGGGCTTGATGTCGTATGATAGTCGACACTGTTGGCTGATGTGGAGATCGCTTCCTTGGTGGAGCCATCTAATGGTGTAGGGTTGTGGTGTGATGTTGTCAGCAGGGCCAACAGCGTGACGACCTCTACTGAGATGAGGTTCTTCTGACTACCACTATCAACGATGAAGTGCAGTGGGGTGCCTTTTACCCACATCTGTGAATGCAATATGCACTCTCTTTCTAGATCATCTGGTTCACCATGATGGAGCTTAGTGGTAGCAACGGTAGCACTGGGTTCCACGTCAATGATCTGTCTACCTCTTTCTGGTTTTGACTCAGAGTCAGAACCCACGTCTGATTCAGAGGCTTTCACTTTGGCCACTAACGACTGCTTTGAGTGAAAGTTAACAGTGTTATGCCAATGGCTCTTATGGAAGTTGCACCACTTCCCGGTATCTTTCTTTGTCTTTCATGTGTCCTTCTTTGCTTGCGGCTTGGACTGGTTGTCCTGATACTGTCCATCTTTGCTCTGTCCTTTTTTATGTGGGTTGGGGCCGCCCTTTCCTGGCTTTTGTTGTGAGGGGTTCCCTAAGCCAAATTGTCGCGTCTTTTGTTTGAGCTTGTGCTCGATTTTGATAGCATATCGGTAGGCCGCACCCAAGGATGAGATGTCTAGAAATTCTATTTCGGTATGGATGTATCTATGCAAAGCACCATGATACTTGAGCACCAAATGTTGCTTTGAATCTTTGATACCCATCTTGGTGTGCAAGGTATGGAAGATATTTGTGAAATCTGGCACTGCTTGGTCTCTTTCTTGCCGTAGTGTAGTCCATTTGGTATACAAGTCGTCATAACTTCTGACAGGGTAGTATTTTTCCTTAATAACATCCCTAAGGGATTCCCAGGTGGCTGTGACTGTAAATAATGAGGTTTCATATGTTTCCTTTTGCTCACGAAAAGTTTCCCACCAATCTTTTACATGGGGAACGACTTTAAGGAGCGCAAAAGTAATATTTTATCTATTCGAAAAGTTATGGACAAAAAAATACCCTTCTAGTAGATTCAACCACTTGTCTACAACATCTGCATCTATCTGACCTTCAAATATAGGAGTATCTAAGTTTATTTGTACCTTGAAGGGGGCGGCGCCTCCGCTCGAAGAAGATGTGTCGCCTGTTGGTGGTCGTCGAAGGATTTGCGTGAAACTATCCATCATCTTGCTCCTCTGTTGTGTGAGGGCTTCCTCAATCAACAATTTGAAAGGATATCATGTCCCGTCATCTTTATTTTCTCTTGCCATGAGAGGTAGCTTGAGCGTGCGAGAGCTTTTTTCCTCAAGAGAAACAAGCTCGAGACCCAACTCTTTGTACTCTGACCCCGTTGGGGGAATGCATTAAGACGACTAGGAGAAGACCACTCTGATACCACTGATCCGGATTTTATGATCATGATGAAATGAATACATATTATTAACAGATGCTTAACACAGAATAAAAGAGATACAGTAAAATTGGTTTTCTATTCAATAAGGAAATAAGCTGAAACTGTAAAATGCAGCGGAAAACAAGCTTGTTGGAATGGTGGCGGCTTATCTCTGAGAAGAGATGTGACGACTGTGCTCATTCACCAGAAAATGATTACAATGAGGCTCTCAAGGCCTTTTTACAATAAACAAGAGTTTCAAAAACCCTAAACATCCAAAAACCTAACCCTAGGAGATGAAGCGTCAAAAGTCATGTGGGCCCCGTTTGGGTAAGTGAGTACATCAACTTCCCGAGGTCGTAACTTTTGCATACGATCTTCGTTTTAGGTGTACGATAGCCCATTGGAAATATCTATATGAGGACTACCACAGTTGCACATAACAATTGGCGACTGCAACATACCCAAAAAAATGTCGTTTATGGCCTCAAAACGGCTCTGGAAGTTCAGGACCCGAAAAACTGCTAAAAATAGTAAAATACCAAAATTGCTAGAAAGTTGTTTTGAGCCAGCTGGAAAAGGTGGGTGGCCACTGATATCCACCTGGATCAGATGGTATGAGAAAGCACACCAAACAGTGGAAAGGATCGATTACATCAACGCGGTTAAATAGAGTCGAGACGCCGAAGAGCACGATAGTCGGGTACTAAGGGATAGCAACATCGACCACATAAAGAAGTCGGTCGAATACTGGGTAAAAATGGCCCAAGAACCTCATCAAGAAATTGAAGAGAAATGGGTCGAGTGCGAAAAGAGTTGGACCAAGATTAATCGGGCGATGAGAGACATCGACCTTCCAAAATTTGGCACACCTGATGACTTTGTCAACTTGCATGACATAGTCAAACTACATGTCGAACAAGATTCATCATGGGCTGTGGAGATAGAAAAGGTGGCGAACATGGCGCCATGTCAAGTACAACAGTTCATGGAACACCCGATCAAGGCACAAACAACGTTGCAGTAGTTAAGTGCTAAAGTAATCAAGTATCGGGCATGGGCAGTGGAGATAAAGGAGATCCTTTCGGCCTCGATGGACCAATACCGATTCTCATACGCCAACACGTGAGAGGAACTCTTCGTCAAATGGTCGGAGTATGAGAAGAATCATCCACTCAAATGAAATCATTTGATGACTCTTAGAAGACTGAGAGATGAAAACTCCATGTGGTGATGTTTTGTTTTACTTATCTTGCAATTTTGATAGTTATTTTTAGTTAATAATATGTTATAAATAAGAGGATTGACCTGTCAGAAGGGGTCGATGGTTTTGGCAAAGACCCTTATTTTTTGGATTTGTAAAGAACTATTTCAAATCTACCTTAATTGATAAGTCATGGTTAGGACCAGAGACGAGTTTATGATTTTTTTTCATCAAAAGCATGTGTGATTGGATCTAAGAAAGAATTGTTTCTGACTTTGTCTCATGAATGGATGTTGTAACGAGTAACCGCCTTTGAATATGTTGATAAGTTATCTGATTCAATGTTTTATAGTTCTTGTCTCTAATGATGGAAAGTAAATCGTTGTGATAATGTGTGATTAGTGATTAGAGCTAAGGAAACTATTTTTCTCGCCATCGTTTATTGCATGTATGTCTTTTCCTAATAATTGTATCTCGGTCAATAATTGGAACACCAACGGGTTAATGTATTAGTACTAGGCTTGTTGTAGGTGTAAGAATCATTGTCTACATGCTTGAGTATGAGGGTTATCCCGAGCTTAGCCTTCTTCAGTAGTTAAACATTTCCCCTTTGTTACCCTACTGGTTTATACCAGTATTTATCTTGTATCGGTCACACCTATAAGAGAAACTACAAAAAGAGAACATTCAAACTAAAGGAGGAGCTTTCACAAAAAGGCATCATGTTAATCACTACATAAAGCCCATTGCTTAATTGGTCGGATCACAATATCTGGAAAACCATTCCACCATTAAATGTTGTAGAGTCTAATTGGGCCTCGATGGCAGGTTTGGTTCCTACTATTGAGTTAAAGGGATTTAGGACCCCTCAATAGAATTGGTGCTAGAAGGAGGGTTTGAAGAATGAATGGTTGAGAGTATTTTTTATATAATATTTCACACAGCCTATAGATTCAAAACATCCCACATTCATAGCTAGTCATTCCCAAGACGACCTACACACATTGAGTACTCCTGAAATGAGTAACTCACCCCAGCAAGAGGAAGAACATCTATTCCCCGAGATACCTTATGCTCTTCCTCACGAGGATTTGAACTAGTTCATAAGAATCACAAGATCTTACGCCCAAAAAATCGAAGCACTGCCCTTAGCTCCATTACTTCCTCGTAGAAAATAAGTAAGCAGACCAGTGGTCGATACCCCCGACCATGTTTCCGTTCACACAGTAGAAGACCTGATAGATTTCTCCCTCACAAAAATTGAACATCCTCTTAATCTAATCCCTGAAACACCAGATGGTAACTTCTCTGAGCTCGACGATTTTTCCGATGAGGAAGGGTTTAACTCGGAACACTCAGTTTCAGAGTCAGACAACATGGAATATAAAAATGATCGTAATGAAGAAAGGGGAAACCCACCTCAGAATAATCAACCTTGGTTGGCCAGATACGCTCTGGCCATCCCCGGACGAGTACATAACCTTCCCCGACATCCAGAAAAGTTACTCCCTAAATTTGACCCTAAAACCTCAAGATTGCTTGAAGACCATATCAAAAAATTCATATTAGCTATCATACTAATGAATGTCCAACATGAAGATGTAGTATGCAGGATTTTCCCCTACACTTTTGAGAATTCGGCCTCCATGTGGTATTTTAACTTACTTGTAGGGTCCATAACTGTTTGGATGAAGTTTCAAAATGATTTTCTTGATAAATTTGCAGAAGAAACCATTGTAGGAGCTTTGATGGTCGAGTTATTCGTCGCCACCATGAGTTCAAAGGAGAAGGTTAAATATTTTAATCAACGATTCACCACTATCCTAAGAAAATTTCAACCCAAAGCTAAAACCACTCAAGAGTTGAAAATTGAAGTATATGCTAATGCTCTCCCAACTTCTATTTCAATGTTTGTGAAGGGGGCTGCCAAAACAACCTTAGCTGGGAATTTTGAAGAAGCCAAAACAATAGAATTCCAAATAAAGGGATGTAAAGAAGGCCACGTATCATTAGTTAAGAAGGAAGTTCAACCTCCTCCCATGAGAGGACTCCTGTTGACCATACCTCTAGGGAAACAAACAGAACAAGGTTCCGAAAAGGGAAGTGGAGACATAGAAGACCTACAATGCATGGTTAAGAAGTTGTCTGATCCAGATTATTTTCGGCATGAAATGAGAGTGAAGATATAATAAAGAAATGTACAGAGATATCTCAGATATCTAATAATGTAACAGAAATGTATCAGAGATGTAACCATAAACAAAGAGATGTAGTAATACACAATTTTCTATTAATGAGCGAAAGTGTACAAAGACTGTAAAAATACAGTGTGAAAGACTCGCTAGAATGGTGGCAGCTTATCTCTAAGAAGAGATGTATCCGCTACTGCTTATCTCTGAGAAGAGATGTGTCCGCTACTCGCATTCTCAAGAAGATGATTTTACTATGAGGCTCCAAAGGCCTTTTTTTCATAAAGAAAATCCAAAACCCTAACCCTGGAAGATGAAAAGCCAATAGTTTTGTGGACCCCATTTTGGGTAGTTTGGTGTATCAACTTCTCGGGGGCGTAACTTTGGCATACGATCTCTGTTTGGGGTGCACGATAGATCATTGGAAAAGTATCATCAAGGAGATTCATTTAGCAGGCTCAATCAGAGCCTTTGACTATCATTGAGAAGCTTTATCCCAAAAAACCTTCATTTAGGCCCTTAAAATGGCCCCAGAAGTTAAAAATTGCTAAAAATAGTAAATTACCAAAATTCTCAGAAAACTCTTTTGGGCTAGTTGGAAAAGGTGGGTGACCATCGATATCCACCTGGATCATTGTCAAACAAAATCATAGACATGAAAAGAAATGCAGGGGAAGGAAACTAGGGCCAGAGGCCCTATAAACCTTTTTTCAAAAGAAATCCATTGTTTAAAGCAATTGAACCTCCCCAAGCCAACTTAAACATCGACCAGGGAAATGTAGCATCTGACTCTTTCTGTACCTACCACCAAGAGAAACACTCTGAAAGAGACTGCCCACAATGGGTGCATGCCATGAATTTGATGGCCAATCGGTTTCTAGATGAGGTTTCCCTAACTGAACAATCAAGCAACTCAGTTATGAATATTGTTGAGCAAGAAGAAGTTGATCCACTAGAAGAAACAACCATGTTGATATGGGACCTTGACCTACCAATTCCTTCCGATGACCTATTTGAGGTTCAAGAACCACCCACAGAGGTCTTGGCTGTGAAAACATGAAGTAGGGGTCAGGATGTCTCAAACGACCTTAGTACGACCCAAACTTTGGGAGGAAAACCAGCTCCCGATCACCCAAAATAACCTTTTGTTCCTCGAAGAAATCCTATAAACATCCATACACGAGAATTGCCCAAACTATACTACAACACAGTAGAAGATTTGAAGAATTCGAAGGCAAATATAGCGGTCATGGACATGTGTAGAATCCCTCAGCAAAAGGACTTTTTGTTACAAGCATTGAAGTTAGTAGAAAATCCTACAACAGGCATTGACCAAAGAGAAAATCCATCCCTCTCAGATCTAAGAAATAAACCAATTGTGAATGCTTGCTCTGAAGATAAGAAGGGAAAGACTTTTGTCCCACCATTCCTTTTGACATTTGAAGTCTTCAACAGAAACCTCCATAACTGTTTGGTTGACTCGGGAGCATCCTATAATGTTATTCCATTTTCTATATGCAAGAAATTAAGTGCAGTCCCTCTCAAAAGTGAAAAACATGTGATACAACTAGACAGAACCCAGGTGAAGGTTATGGGAGATCTCAAAGATGTAATGATCAAAATGGCAACACACCCTAAATTTGTTCAAGTAATTGACATCATTGTAGTAGATATCCCAGAAGCTTATGGATTGCTACTGAGTCAAGATTGGTCCGAGAAGTTAAACGGATACTTTATTACAGACTGGGCTCACCTTTGGCTACCATTAAAGGGATTGTAATATTCCAGATATAAAAAGTATGTGGAACATAAATAAAATGCTAGAAATGGCAGATTAACAACAATATAACCACAACAACACCACAATAATACCAAAATGATACTAGAATACCACCAAAAAGAGCACTTTGATTACTGAGAGCAATGTTCACTTTCCTCTTCAAGGGGGCAGCCTCCAGCATAATAGAGCTCTATTACAATAATATCCAAGACAACAGTTCTCATACCCTCGACTCCTATTTATACTAAATATGTCTATTAAAAGAACCATCTAGAGGAAGATCCTTCTAGAAGCGGAAGCTTCTATTAGGTCTTCTTACATTCTTCCTTATTGCTAGGCCTTATTAATATTCACCTTTATTAAATCAGAATATATTATTCTACCTACGTGAGGGGTTAGGTCCCTAACATGTCCTCCCCCTTAAAAACAACCTTGTCCTCAAGGCTTGAGATGTGGAAATTGTTGCAGAATGGTAGTTGGTTCCCAAGTGGCACTTGTTGGGGTTGTATCTTTCCACTGGACTAACACTTCCTTGACGGTTCATTGGTGTAGGGGACGCTCGCGTTGGTCCAAAACTGGTTCTGGTTGTAACCAAATGGAGCCTTCTTCGTCCAACTCAGGAAGGTTGGTTTGAGTTTGGAAATTAGTTCCAATCACCTTCTTTAAGCAAGAAACATGAAAAACAAGATGTAGATTAGAATGTCTGGGCAAAGCTAACTAATAGGCCACCTATCCCACATGCTTGAGAACAGTATAAGGACCATAAAATTTGGGTGCCAGTTTTTGACAATGGTCAGCCTTGAGGGAATTTTGCTTGTAAGGTTGCAGTCGAAGAAACACTGGATCCCCTTCTACAAATTGACATTCAGAGCGACCTTGATCTGCTTGTTTCTTCATGCAATTCTAGGCCATGACCAAATTCTCTTTGAGGGTACGAAGAATAGCCTCTTGAACTGTAAGCGTTTGGTCAACCACCTAGACCTTCAAGACACCTGGTAAATATGAGATAACTGAAGGTGGATTTTGTCCATATATTTCTTCAAAAGGAGTCATGCGGGTAGTTGTATGGTATGAAGTGTTGTACCACCATTCAGCTAGTGGTAACCATTGAGCCCACTGATTTTTCTTTTCCGGTGCAAAGCACCTCAAATATGTTTCCAAACACTTGTTGACAACTTCAGTTTGACCATCAGTCTGGGGATGATAAGTTGTGTTGAGATGTAATTGGGTGCCTTGTAGCTTGAACAGTTCTTGCCAAAAATTGCTAGTGAAAGTTGGGTCGCGATTAGAAATAATAGAATGCCTCATGCCATGAAGCTTGAAGACTTGATCCATGAAAAGTTGAGCCACAGTGGATGCTGTAAATGGGTGTTGAATCGCACAAAAATGAGCATACTTGGAAAGGCGATCAACAACCACCATGATGACTGATTTATTGCTCGATTTAGGTAAGTCTACAATAAAATCCATAGAGATATCCCACCAAATAGCAGGTGGAATCGGAAGCGGTTGTAATGTGTTAAAAGATTTGGCTATTTCTCCCTTGTTGCATTGGCACACATCACATTCAGCCACAAAATTATGAACGTCCTGTTTTATACCATCCCAAAAAAAAGAACGTTTGAGCCTATCATAGGTTTTGGTAAACCCTGAGTGCCCAGCTATGGGTGTAGCATGAAGCTCAGAAAGTACAGTGGATTTAGGTTTTTATTGTTTACTTAAATATAAACGGCCTTTGTATCAAATCTCATCATGGAGCCAAGAGTACCCTAGGGAAAATGGAGAATTGGACTGCAATTGTTGTATCAAATGCGGACTTTTGGGATCATGTAGCCATTCCTTCTGAACGGCTTGGAGCCAATCTGGTACAATGAAGGAGAGAGGAAAAATGGACCCTTCATCTTCATATTTTTGGGAAAGTGCATCCGCAACCACATTGTCTTTGCCTTTCTTGTAAATGATCTCATAATCATATCCAAAGAGATTAGTCACCCATTTTTGTTGCTCTGGGGAGGAAATGTGTTGTTCCAGAAAATACTTGAGGCTTTGATGATCTGTCTTAATTTGGAAGCGTTGCCCCCCTAGATAAGGGCGCCAAAAATCAACGACATGCATAATAGCCAACATTTCCTTTTAATAGATTGATTTTCCCAAATTTCGTTCAGATAATTGTTTTCTAGTAAAGGCCAAAGGCCGACCCTCTTGCATAAGGACATCGCCAATTCCTTTCCCTGAAGTATCACATTCCGGGACAAAGGTCTTTGTGAAATCAGGAAGTGCCAGGACTAGAGTGGTTCACATGGCCATCTTCAAGGTTTGAAAAGCCTAAGCAGCTAATGGAGTCCAAGTGAAAGAATTCTTTTTAAGGAGTGTAGTGAGAGGGGTCGCAATCTTTTCATAATTCTTAACAAACTTGCGATAATAACCTGTTAAGCCCAAAAATCCACACAATCTTTTGAGAGTCTTTGGGTGAGGCTAGTCTTGCATAGCTTCAATATTTTTAGGATCCATCCTGACGTCGTGCTTGCCAACAAGATGACCCAAGTACTCGACTTTTGAGGTGCCAAAAACACATTTAGATTGTTTCAAGAAAAGTTGGTGCTGAGAGAGTAGATGGAAAACTTGATCCACATGAGCAAGATGGTATGTCCAGGTTTTTCTATAGATGAGGATATCATCAAAGAAAACTAAGACAAAATGACAGAGCAAAGGACGAAAGACATGATTCATGAGGCTTTGGAAAGTGTAGGGAGTATTACACAAACCAAAGGGCATGACCAAAAACTCATAGTGGCCCTCATGAGTTCTAAAGGAAGTCTTAGGAATGTCTACCTCTTTCATACGAATTTGGTGGTAGCCAGAAAGAAGATCAAGTTTAGTAAAGAACTGGGCGTGACTCACTTCATCCAAGAGGTAATCAATTTAAGGAATGGGAAATTTGTCTTTAATGGTGAGTTTTTTGAGGGCACGAAAATTGGGACACATGCACCAAGAACCTTCTTTATTCATGACCATGACCACAGGAGAATAGTAGGGACTTGTACTAGGGAAGATAACACCTGCGTTAAGTAGTTCTTGAACCATTTTTTCAATTTCATTTTTTTGGGAAAAGGGGTGACGATAAGGACGGATATTGGGAGGGAGGATTCTTGGGACAAGGGGAATGGAATGATCATGAATACCACAGGAAGGAGGGAGTCCCTGGGTAGTGGAAAAAACCACTTCATGTTTAGAGAGGATGGATTGGAGGTCCTACGACACAAAGGGTGTCTCAGTTGCTTATATGGCATGGAGTTGGGCAATAACGCTTGAATGACCTTTTTGGAGCAGCTTTTCCATGCGATGGGAACTAATGATATCAGGGGAACCAATGGTGATGCCTTGGAACTTATATTGTTGGCCCTCCTGGTCGAATTTCATGGTTAATTCCTTAAAATCCATGAGAATGGGACCCAAAGTCCTTAGCCAGTATGCACCCAACAGAATGTCAGAACCACCCATGTCGATAGAAAACATATGATATTTCAGGTGGTAGTCACCAATTTAGAGACCCACATTTCACAACGCCCTCCACATTTCATGGACCCACCATTGGCAATCATGATTTGGAAATTATTGACTGCACGAATATAGAATGATGACCTTTCTATGCTTGATGTAGCCAATTAGTTTGAGGGTTTGGGGAATAGAGAAGCTAGTGAGAGCATTTAGGGAAATGATCGGTTCTACTTCGGGAGGGTTTGAGGGAGGGGTAATGTCGGTGGGTTCAGGTGACTCAGACACAAGGGGAGCTTCAACATTCTCTTCTGAAACATCCTTCGAGATGGCCATAAAAATATTTTGTTCCTTACAATTATGTCCTGGAAAATATTTGTCATCACAATTATAACAAAGGCCTTTGAGTTGGCGTTCAGCCATTTCATCCCTGGTCAATTTTTGGATCTTTAGTGGAGTAGAAGGGGGAGTGGGATTTACTGGTTTAGTGCAAGGAATAAAGAAGGGTTTTCAATTTTGAGAAGAGACAACATGTTGTGCTTCCTTAGCTTGTTTAGTAGCCTCCACCCAAATTTGAGGCCAAGCCATGAGGACATGGGCATGAATCTCATCCTTGAGGCCAATGATAAAACATTCTCGGAAAAAAGCATCAGACATGCCCTTTGTACGAAAAGCCAGTCACTCAAAAGAAGCTATAAAGTCTTCCACTGTGCCAGATTGTTTCAACTTTTTCAAATGACCTAAATGGTTGGTGTCAGTGTCAAAACTTTCATAAAGCTCTACCACAAAGTGTGCCCAAGCAACATACCCTTGACGGGCAATTTTTCTCCATTGCCACCATTGCCAAAATTCTCGATCTAGATGGAGAAAACCATACTGGAGTTTGGACAAGTCATCTGTAATGTCGTACAAAGAGAAATAATGTTTCATTTGAGTTACCCAACCAGTGGGATCCGAGCCATCAAATTTGGTCACATCCACTCGCGGAAGGCGTAGGTCACGCTGAAAGTGACGGGGCTCAAAATTATGGGAATGAGAGGAAGTTTCAACTTCGGTATGCAAAGGTGGGTCAGATAAAGGGGGATCTATAGGGATATGTAGCTTGGTGTAGATCATCGAAGTGACAGATTCAAGTTGGGTAGTAATGTCTTGTTTGAGGTATTATTTGAGTTCCGTGATTGAGGCGGTGATGGAGGAATGCATGTTTTTATTGATGGTGGCAATATTGGCACTGAGTTGTCTCACTTCTTGTTGGGTCTCTGTGAAATTATATTGCAAGGTATTTAAGCGAGCTTCCAATTCTTGGCTACGGGTATGGGCCATGATGACTAGGGAACTGAAAAGGGGCGGGTGGGGTAAAAAATTTTGCCGAAAAATGATAGGTATGAATGTGATAAGGGTGAAGAGATAAATCCAATGGAATATGTCTCAAATAATGGTGCAAAAATTTCCAGACTTTTTTTTTCTTTTTTTTACACCTACGGAGTTATAGTCCAGTCTGAGGAATACTGCAGTGATGAAATGCCTAAATGCTTAACCATGAAGAAATGTGTATTGATTTGGCAACTTGAACACAGTTGTGCAATAATAGATCTTGTCTGTTTTATTTTTTGTTTCCGTCCCCAAGGGTTAGGTATTCAAGGGTTCTATAGACAAGGGTTTTCCCTGTGCTATAGCTCTCTGATATACGTTCAGGGTCCAACAGTAGTACTCGACCCAATATCTCAGGGCACCAACTAAGGAGGCTACACCGTGCCCTTAGCCATACTACCCAGGTATTAGAGAGTATCTTCTTGAGTGTTGTTCTCAGTGTCACTATAGCAGTCAAGCGACCAATCAATTTATCTAAAGAGGGCTTCAAGAAATCTAGGTTGATCCATATACAGGTGTTGTCTAATGCGCTACCACTCGAAGGGGTACCAACATGGGTTACAAGGTTGGTCAACAGATGTGTGCTTAAGTACCACTTGTATTTCCTGCATGTATGAATCCTTGACCTCGGATTTATGCATGTAACGACATATCTCTGTAGCTTAAAGATGTTAGAATACGTCTCTACCCTGAAAAAAAAAATTTAACCCACAATTTTATGCCAAGGAAAGTGCACTGATACCACTTGTAATATTCCAGATATAAAAAGTATGCAGAATAGAAATAAAATGCTAGAAATGGCAGATGAACAACAATATAACCAGAACAACACGACAATAATACCAAAATGATACTAGAATAACACCAGAAAGAGAACTTTAATTACTGAGAGCAATGTTCACTTGCCTCTTCGAGGGGGCAAGCTCCAACAGAGCAGAGCTCTATTACAATAATATCCAAGACAACAGTTCTCATACCCTCGACTCCTATTTATATTAAATATGTCTATCAAAAGAACCATCTAGAGGAAGATCCTTCTAGAAGTAGAAGCTTCTATTAGGTCTTCTTACATTTGACTTATTCTTCCTTATTGCTAGGCCCTATTAATATTTACCTTTATTACATCGAAATATATTATTCTACCTACATGAGGGGTTAGGTCCCTAACAAGGAAACATGAATATGATCAAGATCGATAGGGAAATACATATAAAACATATTGTCACCGACCTAGAAACCCTTAACAAACCCTCATTGGTAGATTTCCCCATACTAGGCAATTATTCCCGTGACTCTGATTTCGGGAATTTATCCCCCCTCTCATCTAATGTTCCTCTTACTCAAAACTTCGAAGTGATTTTTCAAGAAAATTCACCAATGATGGTAGACGAAACCCTCTTCTGTTAGGAACTGATGTTAGAAGCCAATAAATAGATAGGAGGAAAGAAAGAAAGTGGTAGAAAAAAGGAAACTGATGGTTTTTGTTCACAAATTTGGACCTTATACTTTGACAGGTCTAAATCACAAGAAGGGTCAGGGGCAAGGTGCATCCTCATTGATCCAAAAGCTAAACAAAATTTCATATCCTGCAGAATAGAATTTGAATGCACAAACAACACCGCCAAGTATGAAGCTCTAGTACAAGGGCTAAAGAAAGCCATAGACTTAAATGTTAAAGAATTAAAGGTTTTCGGAGATTCTGAAATCATCGTTATACAAGTAAGGATCACTATACATTGAAGCTCTCCCCACCTAAGAAATTACCAACAGGAAGTGCACAGACTAATAGAACATTTTGAAGCCTTCAACATTACAACGATCCCCAAAACAAAGAACACTCTTTCTGATTCTTTGGCCACCGCCGCCTCAAGGCTATCACCTCTAGAAGACTATGAAGCTTCCCAGTTCACTGTGGAGGTACTCTACAAACCATATATGCCCAAAAATATTTCTAATTGGAAGATATTTGAAGGAGATGAACAAATCATAAACTTTTTGACCAATCAGGATAATTTTAAAAAGTTGGATATTGACGATGAAGTATTTTAGGAGCAATTAGCAGAAACCGATCCTCATACAGATCAATCGACTAACAAACCAAGGTCCCACATGATACCGAAAGGGGTAGCCAATTTAGAAAACCTTTTTGACTTAAGGGAAAGATTCAAAGGGTTAATGAACATAAAGATGGGGAGTTCATGTCCCATGTATGAAACCATAAATCTAGGAACCCCGGAAAACCCCAAGAATATAAATCTTGGCAAGACAGTATCTAAAGAGGAAAGGAAGGCCTATCTCAAACTTTTCATACAATATCAAGATGTCTTTGCATGGTCCTACCGAGATCTGAAAACTTATGATACTCGCATCATTCAACACACAATCTCGTTAAAGCATGGAGTGAAACCCTTCCAATAGAAGCTTTGGAAGTACCACCCATCCCTGGAGCCTCTCATGTGTCAGGAGTTAAAGAAATTACTAGATGTTAATATTATCTTCTAGGTTAGACACTTTTCATGGGTAGCAATTTTGGTTCCTGTGAGGGTCTGGGGAGATCTGCCTATGTGTATATTTCAGAAACCTCAATAGAGCTTCAGAAAAGGACAACTACCTAGTCCCACCATTGGAACAACTCTTGTAGACCATGTCTGGTTCTGAAATGTTCTCCCTACTGGACAGGTTTTCAGGTTATAACCAAGTTCTATTTTCAGAAGAAGATCATTTGAAAACTACCTTCTGAACCAAGTGGGGAACTTTTGCTTATAAACACATGCCCCTTGGGTTAATCAATGTAGGGGAAACCTTCCAGAGGGCCATGGACATAGTGTTTCAGGGACTAATCAACAAATGTGTAGTAGTCTATTTGGACGACATGACTATGTATTCAAAGAACATAGAAGATCACATCCAACACTTAACCCAGATTTTTGAAAGGCTTAGGAAATACGGTATATCCTTAAACCCTAAGAAAACTATCTTTGGGGTCGATGAAGTTAAACTACTAGGTCATATTATATCTCAAGCATGGATTTGTATAGACCCAGAGCGAATTAGCGCTATAGCTCAGCTTCCATTACCCCACAACAAAAAGGCTATGCAATCCTTCTTTGGGAAAATCAATTTTGTGAGGAAATTCACCCTCGATTTCATTGAAACTATCAAAACCTTACAAAAAATGATCTGCAAAGATGTTGAATTCAAGTGGGATGAGGAACAAAAAAGTTCTTTTAGTAAAATTAAGGCTTCAACATATTAAGCCCCAGTGTTGTGAAGTCCCGACTTTAGCAAATATTTCTTCCTCTATACTTTTGCCTCCGACCAATCGTTAGCTGCAGTATTGAATCAGAAGGACGATGACAACAATGAGGCCCCAGTTTCATTCATGAGCACTAATCTCCAAGGGGCCGAACTAAATTACCCTGCTATAGACAAGCAGGCTTATGCAGTATACAAGGCAATGAAACACTTCAAATCTTACATCCTAAAGAACCATACCAAAGTCATTGTGCCTCATCTCGCAGTCAGATCCCTATTCACTCAATAGGAGATGGGGGAAAGAAGAGGAAATTGGATGGTAGTGGTCCAAGAATTTGATCTAGATATAAAACCTGCCAAACTGGTTAAAGGACAAGGATTATCTAAATTGACAACTGAAACCCAGGACCAAGTAAATGAGGACCCCGGATGGGAGAAAGAATTGGCATTATGGTGTGGTGAAGCTTCATACATATCCCCAGGGAGGGAGTCTTGGTATGAGAAACTAACTTATCTCTTGCATCATGGGACTTTCCCAGAAAACCTAAACCCTAGGGAAAGGAGAGCTCTTAGGTTAAAATCAACACAATATCACCTCATAAACTCAGTGCTCTTCCATGTTAATTATGATGGGGTACTTTTAAGATGTCTCGAACGCAAAGATCTAGACAAGGTTCTGAAGGACCTCCATGATGGTCCTGCAGGTGGACATTTCCCAGCAAAACACCACCACTCACAAAATACTGAGAGCTGCCTATTATTGGCCTACTCTATTCGGGGATGCTCACACATACGCTAGAAACTATAAAACTTGTCAAATAAGTGCGGGGAAGGAAAAGAGAGCAGTTGTCCCACTCCAACCTGTGGTCGTTTCCAGGCCATTCAAGCAATGGGGGTTAGATATCATAGGATAAATTACACTGAGTTCTTAAAAACAACATAAATACATACTGAATGCCACATATTATTTCATGAAATGGGCAGAGGCCATCCCTCTGACTCATGTAAACGAAAAGGTGGTGATCCAATTCATAGAACAATAGGTGATTACGAGGTTTGGTATGACATCTGTCCTTGTGTTTGATAATGTCACTTACTTTTCTTCCACCCTATTAACAGAGTTTTCTCTAGACAAAGTAATCATAATTAGATACTCTACAAACTACTATCCACAGGGGCATAGAGTGGTAAAATCAACCAATAAGAACCTAGTGAGGATATTAAAGAAAACAGTTGCAGACAAAAAAAGGAATTGGCACAATTCACTTCATAATGCCTTATGGGATGATAGAGTAACACCCAAGGAAGCTATAGGGAATTACCCATACTTTTTTGTATACAGATAGGAAGCCATTCTCCCGAACGGGCTATATCTTCCATCTCTTTAGCTTGCTCGGGATTCTAGAGGACAACCCTCATTAGTTATACAACAAAGAATTGATACCCTCGTCATGCTCGAAGAAGAGAGGGAGAAAGAAAAATCAAAGTTCATAGCTCATCAGAAGATAGTTAAAAGGTGGTTTGATAAGCATAAGGCCAAAGAGAAGAATTTTGAAGTGGCTGACTTAGTCTTAAAATCGGACAGAGAAAATGAGATGAAAGGAAAAGATTCAAAGTTTCAGAATTTATGGATCGGACATGTTATCCCCCACTTTCAGGGATAACTAGGAGATCATGTCACGAGGCCCACAGGTCATAGACATGGAGTACCGAGAGCATGATTGACTTGAGCATGGCCTTGGATGACCCACCTTTTCTTCTTCCATCACCTTTATCATGTTAGCAGCAGCAACATCCATCACCATTGGTTGGGTCCTGTATCAAAAAAGGTTCTTACTCCATGAGGTAATTAGTCCAGGTATCATGGTATGTGTCACTTTTGAACATTAAAACCTTTAAATATATGCATCTAATTCCTTTTATTTCTAACAACTGCTTGGACCTTACATGTGCCCACTTGATCATGTTTGGGGGCATTGACAGGGTGCCCTAGCAAGCCTGTGTCTGTAGGTTTTGGTTTTCCACTGGGGGGATTTCTGAAAATCCATCGTCCGCTCCCATCATAACACCATTGTTTCATCTTATCTCTCGCTCACTTATCCCATTCCCCTTGTCCGGGCATTGGGTTGACCTATTTTCAGGACTGCACCTTATCTCGTGGGAAGAAGGGGCTAAAGGCCCAGAAGGTAAAAGCAAGCTGGTAAAAGATAAAATCCTAAGAATAAAACCTTGAGATGCTTTGCCCAGGGATCCCCGAGAAAGCAATAAAAGGATTCTCAGCAAGAAACAAGAGGGACCCGAAAAAATAATAAAACAAGACCTAGTCAGAGGATAAGGAGTCTCATCACGAGCCATCCTATTAGGTCCATGGGTACCTAGCAGTATGACATTGTCATCAGCTAGTTACCACACCAGGGCAGTGACCCTTGGTTGCATGGCCAAGGGAAAGGGGGTCTCATCACAAGCCAGCCTTTCATTTGTGTGAAAGTACTTGTGGGTAACACTGTCACCACTGGTCACCATGCCAGGGCAGTGTCCCCTGATTAGCTCTTGAACAAAAAGAAATAAAGAATAAAATAATAAAAAATAATAAAAGGAAAGAATGGGCTTGGAAAAAATGCATCCAAGACAGGTACAACTCGCCTTCTACAAAGGCACCCACAAGTAATGCTTTTGCATCCTTGGCCCTAACTGCACCTACATGCTTGGACATCCTCTGACCACATCACCTAGTCACATGGTTTGGACGAGGTTTCTTCTGGGAACTTTCCTTTCCAGTGGACACTATCCCAATAGGACATCTTGTCCTTTTCCCCAGACTTGTATTGCAGGCTTGTGTAATGTCTTTGAGCTATTAACTGATGTATTAGGGATTTTATGCATATGTTTAATAATGATAATGATGAGATGTGATTGAAATTGCTATGATCCTTGTGACTGATGAGCCCATGGAGGGTTTAGCCTTTGATGTGCAGGACCATGCTCGACGGACAGGTACCATTTGGACCGATACACCTAAGGAGATGATCAGTAAGGACCTCCATGGGGTTGAAGAGCCCACCAGATGGATGCTGAAAGCCCATCAGGGGGCAGAGACAGGACAGAGGATGATCAGGGGATTTGTACCAGAGAGGAAGAGGACATTCCACCAGAGGCACCCCAACACAACTTGACCTAAGGGGGGTGAGCCCTTTTTAGTGAAACGCTGGCCTTGGAGGGCCTGGTATGTCACCCTTGATGACCATGACATCATCTAGTCTATTGGACATCTTGGGAGGCAGATTGGGTAGTAGTGGTACATGCGGCAGGTTGAAGAAGCCCAAGGAGGGCTAACATTTTTCTCCAGGATGCCCCATTTGCCGTAAAAGGGGCTAACGTCTCCCTTGGAGGGGCTTTTATTCTCTTTTTAGCTCAATTAAGGTTTTAATTTGAAAATTTAATGTAAAAATAGTATGATTTGATATCTTGGCCTTGTCGACCTTTTACCTAACCTAAAATGTAAAATTAGGTCAAGGGTTTGTACAAATGAGGGATTTTCACTCTCATTTTGGATCATGACTCATTCACTCCATAAGGAGGTCTGAAATTTGTGCCCTCTCTGGGGTATTTGGCTGATTTAGTGAGGCACACTTGTTGAAGGAAGACATTTTTGGCATTTTATGGTGTTTCTCTTGAAGGAAGGTGTTACAACTAGGGTTTGCATGGTTATTTCTTGGTGAATTGTAAGTATTTTTCTACAAAACTTCTTGAATGAA
>ML781638.1:188723-231466 GCA_009831015.1 Picea engelmannii | reverse complement strand
AAGAAGCTATCCTCCAACACTACTTGAACTCATTGGAAGGAGTCTTACAGTTTACTCTCAAAGATCGGTCACCCTCGACTCTAAAAAAAGCACAAGATTTCGCTTACCAGATTGAGAGGAACTTTGAATTCGAAGAATACATCTACTAGGTTAATCTCTCACACAATAAAAACTCTTGGAAATCTAGTGATGAGGATATCACAGAGAATGAACCCAAGCTCCCAGAAATCCTTGAGGTAGAACTCATGCCTCCCAAAAGGAAATGGAGCACAACTTTCTCAGGCACCGATGATGTCTTGAACTTTTCAAGACAACCTGAACTATCCGAGGGTTTGGGTATGGCCACTCATAAAAAACCTAATTTTGAAGATTCCTTGTTTGTCTTGAACACACAAATTTTGGAAAACCAAGATATGAGCGAAACCAATAAGGATCTGAAAAATAGGTCTGAAGAGCCCCGGGTACATAGTGGAACCAATTTAAGCACGAGTATGTCCTGTATCTTGCAAAGGGTTAAAAGAATTCGTGAGATGTTGAAAACTTCTTTTCTAACAAAGAAAGACCCAGATGACAAATTATCTTTTGAGGGGATTCCCACACTATCACAAACCAGTCATGTTGAGCAAGATGAGAAAACACCCTCTTCCTTATTAACAGATGATCTTGAACCCAGTGACTGCAATTCGGTGGATCCTTACTTCTTACAAGATTATCCCACTTTTCCCTTGACATAAGAAGATAAAAATTGGGGTGATTATCTCGACGATACCTCTGATGTCTCTGAAGATTTAGATGAAGATGGTTATCCAATACAGAGAGTAGTTGGTTTCGTTGACTGGAACGAAAATGTTTTCAAGGACATAGAAGTCCCAAACACCTTAAAACCTACCAACATTGTGGATGAAAGTCCTTGGTGTTTTCAATGCAGTGAAGCACATTGGGAACATGAATGTCCTTACAGTGATAGTGGCCATAAACAAGTGGAAAATATAGGCCACATCATAGAAGGCCCTCAGATAAATATCACAGCTGAAGAAAATCAAGAGGCCATAAAAGAAGCGGCCAGGAAAGCCAGAATGGCAGTAATAAACAACCTAGACCAGGAATCAAAAGAAAAATTGAAGAAACAAGAGTTCCAGGTGTATAGAAGAAAAAACTGGGCCAACCTACCGCTAAAGWAACAAAACCCCCATCCTTGGATGTCCTTCTTTCTAAAACATCCAAGACTGAAAGGGTTATCTTGAACTTTGACTTTGAAGGGGCACTATCCAAGATGCATGTAACCATTCCCCTGAAAGAGGTCATTAGGGTGCCATCGGTCAAAGAACATTTTGACAATTTCTTTCAAGGATCAGATGGACCCATGGACCCCCCTATCATGTTGCAAGCCGATCACTTTAGGGTCCAATATGGTGAAATTCCACCCTTCTTCATGACTTTAATAATGAACAAAAAGAGCCTCAACAACTGCATGTTGGATACAGGGGCAGGTGCCAACATAATGTCTGTTAAAGTCATGCAACAACTAGGTTTGAAAGTCACACGATCTTACAGGAATGTGTGTGGTTTTGAGTCTAAAGCCATACCCACACATGGTGCGATTAAGAATGTTGAAGTTTTCCTTAAAGAATACCCCAAGAAAGTCATCCACGTGGACATAATGGTCGTGGATATTTGAGATGTGTGGGGGATGTTATTATCTAAGAAGTTTGCCTCTGAGCTTGAAGGTACTCTTGAGATGTACCTCACTTACGTGAATATACCCTTGAAAGATGGAACTGTTGGTCATCTCCAGAACGTACCCATGACTACAACTCATGTGTAAGATCCTAGTGAGTCCATCAAAGATGACAAGACACATGATGAGACTAGAAAAACTCTTCATGAGTATTATGATCAGATCAAATGGCCCAAGAAAGAGGAATACCAAAAACTTCTAGACGAGCTCAAAGGGAAGGAAGCTGGGACTATGAAGATACTGAAGAAGGTAGAAGAGGATGTACAGATCTGTCCATCTCAGTAGGAAGTCTTTATAGTAGAATCCCACCCACCTCCCTCTACACAATACACTAGGGTTGTTCAAGGAATGACCAATTTCAAAATCAAAGAGTACAAGGAGGGGGACATAGTATGGATGTCGGATGCCAATAAAGGGGAGCCTACTAATATCAAAGGAAACACTCATTTTTGGCTTGGCCCTTTCAAGGTTGGAAGAAAGTCGATTAATGACTCTCATTACCTGTCTACATTGGAGGGACAAAGACACACAGTGCCCGTCAGTGGGCGGTTCCTCAAACCCCACCAGGGTGGGGTGACCTGACATCACAGGTAAGTATAGGTAAGTAGGCATTTTTCATTCGTGTATTATACCATTTGCATTTCATGTTAGTTTTCGTTCACATCACTTTTATTGTTTTGTTTTATTTCAATTTATATATATGTGTGTGTGTGTGTGCTGGGGTGGCATTACCACCCCAATTTTGTCGCTAACACTTCTATTGAGATTGAGTAGGTCAACAGGTTTTTTCCAGATATGTTGAGGTTCTCATGCGCTCTACGGTGAGCACATGTCCCCAAGTTGGAGCCAGATGTTATCCCCCACTTTCAGGGATAACTAGGAGATCATGTCTCAAGGCCCACAGGTCCTAGACATGGAGTACCGAGAGCAAGATTGACTTGAGCATGGCCCTAGAGGTCCCACCTTTTCTTCTTCCATCACCTTTATCTTGTCAGTAGCAACAACATCCATCACCATTGGCTAGGTCCTATATCAAAAAAGGTTCTTGCTCCATGAGGTAATTAGTCCAGGTATCATGGTATGTGTCACGTTTGATCATTAAAACCTTTAAATATATGCATCTAATTCATTTTATTTCTAACAACTGCTTGGACCTTACATGTGCCCACTTGACCATGTTTGGGGGGATTGACAGGGTGCCTTAGCAAGCCTGTATCTGTAGGTTTTGGTTTGCCACTGGGGGGATTTCTGAAAATCCATCGTCCGCTCCCATCATAACACCACTGTTTCATCTTATCTCCAGCTCACTTGTCCCATTCACCTTGTCCGGGCATTGGGTTGACCTATTTTAAGGACTGCACCTTATCTCATGGGAAGAAGGGGCTAAAGGCCCAGAAGGTAAAAGCAAGCTGGTAAAATATAAAATCCTAATAATAAAACCTCGAGATGCTTCGCCCAGGGATCCCCGAGAAAGCAATAAAAGGCTTCTCAGCAAGAAACAAGAGGGACCCGAAAAAATAATAAAACAAGACCTAGTCAGAGGATAGGGGGTCTCATCACGAGACAACCTATTAGGTCCATGGGTGCCTAGCAGTATGACATTGCCATCAGCTGGTTACCACGCCAGGGTAGTGACCCTTGGTTGCATGGCCAAGGGAAAGGGGGTCTCATCACGAGCCAACCTTTCATTTATGTGAAAGTACTTGTGGGTAACACTGTCACCACTGGTCACCATGCCAGGGCAGTGTCCCCTAATTAGCTTTTGAACAAAAAGAAATAAATAATAAAAGAATACAAAAGAATAAAAGGCAAGAATGGGCTTGGAAAAAATGCATCCAAGACAGGTACATCTCACCTTCTACAAAGGCACTCACAGGTAACACTTTTTCATCCTTGGCCCTCACTGCACCTACATGCTTGGACATCCCCTAACCACATCACGCACTCACATGGTTTGGACGAGGTCTCTTCCGGGAACTTTCCTTTCCAGTGGACACTAGCCCAATAGGACGCCTTATCCTTTTCCCCAGACTTGTATTGCAGGCTTGTGTAACGTCTTTAAGCTATTAACTGATGTATTAGGGATTTTATGCATATGTTTAATAATGATAATGATGACATGTGATTGACATTGCTATGATCCTTGTGACTGATGAGCCCATGGAGGGCGTATCCTTTGATGTGCAGGACCATGCTCGACGGACAGGTACCATTTGGACCGGTACACATGGGTAGATGATCAGTTCGGACCTCCATGGGGCTCAAGAGCCCACCAGATGGATGCTGAGACCCCATCAGGGGGCAGAGATAGGACAAAGGATGATCAGGAGCTTTGCACCAGAGAAGAAGAGGACATTCCACCAGAGGCACCCCGACATAGCTTGACCTAAGGGGGTTGAGCCCTTTTTAGTGAAACGTTGGCCTTGGAGGGCCTGGGACATCACCCTTCATGACCATGACATCATCCAACCTATTGGATGTCTTGGGAGGCAGACTAGGTAGCAGTGGCACATGTGGCAGGTTGGAGAAGCCCAAGGAGGGCTAACGTTTTGCTCCAGGATGCCCCATTTGCCCTAAAAGGGGATAACGTCTCCCTTGGAGGGGATTTTATTCTCTTTTCATCTCAATTAGGGTTTTAATTTAACAATTTAATGTAAAAACAATATGATTTGATATTTTTGCCTTGTCGGCCTTTTACCTGACCTAAAATGTAAAATTAGGTCAAGGGTTTGTATAAATGAGGGATTTTCACTCTCATTTTGGATCATGATTCATTCACTCCATAAGGAGGTTTGAAATTTGCGCCTTCTCTTGGGTATTTGGCTTATTTAGTGAGGCACACTTGTTGAAGGAAGACATTTTTGGCATTTTATGGTGTTTCTCTTGAAGGAAGGTGTTACAACTAGGGCTTGCATGGTTATTTCTTGGTGAATTGTAAGTATTTTTTTGCAAAACTTCTTGAATGAATGGTTGTAGTTTAATTTCTTGCATGTATTTATGATTTTTTTGAATCAAAACCCTAGGTGACAAGCACACAAGTAGGTCCTTGTCTCATGTCCCCTGATAGATAATTTTTCAGCCATTGAAGAAGGAAGAAAGAGCCTAGCCATAGCTACACTCCTATTTATTCTTCCTCTTTTGCTAGCTGTACTATCTGGAAGCCAAGAAGAGTGAGATGTCCCTGGCCTAGGTCTACTACACTAGGGCCGTACTCTTTCTAGGGTTTGCTGAAAGGCCTTGCTGTAGCAACACCTTGTCTATTCAAACCCTCTTGTTTTGGTTTTATACTTTATTCTTGAGCTAACCGTTTTGCTAGAAAGGAGGAGAGAGCACGAGGCCTTGTTGTAGCAACACGTATCAGTTTCAAAATATGAGGGGGGAGCCTGACGCCCTCCCAGTGAATGGCCAAGCCCTAAAAAATATTTTCATTAAAAAAATGTGTGTTTTCATGATGCTTTGTTTTTAGGTAGGCAGATTACAGGGTGCATTTTTGTTTTTGTTCTTTTGCTATAGTACATCTGCGCTTTTGAAGTTTGTGTTTATCAAGACATTGTTCGACCTCAAATCATTCGATATGACGAACTCTCTTTCTGACTCACCACTTACATACAACACAATAAGCGTTGGGAGACCTACGATTGTTTTAAAGGAGTTTTCTATCTAACCTGTGTAGATGAAAAACCTTGGAAAAGTGATGAAGTGCTTGCCTGGTGGTCTGGTAAAACCTAAAGGGAAAGGTGGTAAGCTAGAAAGGACTACATGTACCTCTAAATAGAGCTAGCAGAAAATTCACCTTAACCATCTCATTTTGTAGATAACAGACATCCTCCTCTCCCACTCGCTCAGGGAATTCTATCGAAATAAAATCAATTACATCAAATGAGTGCACAGTAGGTGAGGGTATGCAGATAACTCCACGGGGCTATGGACGCTCGCTGGCAGTGGAGCAAGGTCTTTGACATCAGGGTGACTCCGTCGGGGCTATGGACGCTCGTTGGTAGCAGAGCAACACCGTAGCAAATAAATGACGATAACTAAAATGCCTGGTGCCAGTGAATTATTTACTCAACCCTTGTCAAAGAGGACGTGAGTCAGGTTTATGAGAAACAAAAGCGGAATAAAGGTTGAAACCCCACAGGCAGACCTAGATGCACCAACCAGAGAATTTCAAATGCAAGGATATAAGAGGCTCTGATAAAAACTAGTTAACTTCTTAACCAACTCTTGCATCAACTGAGCCCGAGGTAGGAACAAATATTCTTCTTTCTCCCAGTAAGTCGCCATTTGTTGAGCACTCAACACAACCTAAAAAGCCTTTATCAATTTTTTTTTCTTTTTGGGTACCACTTGATCTTCTGCACCATCTCATTCGATTTCATTTTGGGAAATGTTTTGTGTTTGTTTATTTTCATGACTCTCATCGCCTATTCAATTTTTCTTGAACTTATGAAACCCCATGGCTAAAAAGACCTTAACACCTGAATAAAGAATCAACATCCAAACACTTCACCCAACGCGCTCAGGTTCGGCATCAGAAGGAATTCAAAGAAGAAAGCGAACCACTCAAAAAACCACAGTCTCCGAACGCCGATCTCCATAGGCATCAACATAAGGAAGTTTTGGTTTTCATTAAGTTTTTTTCACAAAGATATCGTTTATAGTTGACTCCCCTTCGACATCAGTAAATGAAGGGGAGGACATAAGTTAATGAAGAACAAAAAGATATCACTGAGAGCCGATGCCCGACGCACTTTATCGGAATCAGGGAAAACCCAGAAGGATTACAACAATATTTTGATCACGATAAAAGTTATCCCCAATCGTAGATCCCCGTTGCATTTTCGGCATCGAGACTTTTTCAAAAGAGCCGATCCGAAAGCGCTTTGATAGTTTTATCGTCGATCGTCGATCCTGGACACTTTTTCAGCATCAACAAGCTAAAGTTTTTTTTTAGAATGAATAACTTAAGGAAAGTCTCGACCCTAATTAATACAAGTGAATTAAGTCACTAGTCTCCAACGCCACATGTCTTTTCTAGGTAAAAGGGTCATACGGTCTAGTTCCATCTCGAGTCATTCTTGGTTCCCTAGTTCCGAGTCACACCTCCGAGTCATATTTTCCGCGTCAACATTGTATAGTAAGATCGATCGGTGTCGAAGATTTTTTCATGAGGATATCAATGAAAACGTTCATAGCACAACCCCGACCCCCGATGCACCCATTGAAAGAGTGACACGATGGGATGTTTTAGCATTAGATACGATCAGATTTTGAGCATTTAAGGAGCTAATTAATACTTGATCCTGCATTGGTTTCTACCTCGTGCGCCAATCAAAACAACCATTTAAAATCACCGATAGACCACATCTCCACCCGCGCCTCCACCATCAACCCACGATGAATTTAAGTTCTAGAGATTTGGTGACAGATTTATTGAAAATTCACTCATAACCCGAATTGAATGGCTTATTTGACATGGTAAGATCTTTCCTATTTAAAATCTATTGAGTCGTTGTGAACAAAATCATTCTTTCCATAAGATAATTCCAGAGTGTCTGAAGGAGCAGGACGAGCAATTCGAAGGTTGTATCGACCCCATGATTATCAAGATAACCATGTTTTAACAAGCTTCATAGGTATGTATCTGAGTCTGTAAATTTGTTGGCTATAATTTGTATGTGTTTATTCAATTTTACACAGTCTCTGAAATTCCTCTTAAGTTGCAGGAACAATGCCGTCGAGAAAGCCAACCACTAGATGCTCACCGAGAGCACCAAAGCTAAGAGAACCAGAGAAAGACAAATGTTCTTCTCCAGGAATTGCGAGGCAATTGGAGTACGTCCCTAGGCCGAAGCCTATCGTCAAGACAACAACGAAGAAAGTTTTCATCTAGCCTCCAGCCTTTGGTGATACAAAGGCAAGCACTCGGTTCAAGATGGAGCTCCTACAATGAGGGGATCTCTTTAACAGGATCAACTGAGAATAATTCCTAGAATATGTCCCACATAGTAATCCGGACGTAAGGGCACTCGACGACCAGGTGTTCTCGAACATTTGACAATCGTATCTACACATGGTGGCAAGTAGAACCCCCATTTTCCTCTGCATAGAAGTCCTAAAGTGGCTCATCGAGCACACAAACACACATAAATGTTTAATCAACGATGACCATGGCAGGTGTGTCGGAGTTTTCCTCCCGGTAGAAGTTCAAAAATATTACAAACTCAGAGACCTAGAAGAGTGGATAAGCACAGATTTCGTGGTGAAGTTCTAAGAACACCATGACACCAATTGGGTGATGGCCTCATGGTGAAGGGAGGACAAGAAGTTTACCAAATGAAGCATTGGCTGGTATGGGACAGTTAACCCAAGGGAGCCATATGTCTATTTGATGGCTCTCATTTGCTGGTTATATGAAGAGAAAGATTGCTCCAAGTTTTTAGAGGCATGGATGCCTTTGGCATACATAGTTACGATCGTTGGGTGTAGCTTCAACTGGGGAGCAATAATCTCCAAGCAACTAAGCTTCTGTGTGCAGTAGGCTTAGACACCGAAGGAAGGGGAAGCACCAACTTTTTACATGGCTCCATACCTACTTGATGTCATGTGCGCTAGGAACATCTTTGCCAACATGAATCTAAGATGGCATGTTGCAGAGATCTCGGTCCACATCTACTTTAGCGTGCTATGGGAAAACATGTATAAGAAATCTTACTCCCTCATCTGCGATGAATTCATCGCTTGAATTTATTTCATTCTTTTTAAGGAGTGCCCAAGGCTATCGTCGACAACCAAAAAAATGATATCCAAGGTAGGACATTGGTATTTGGACGAGAGAACCACCTACATCAAGGTTTTTGGGCCCACCAGAGCACCACATCTCCTACCAGCTCATGTCCTAGACTGGCTCGTCGTAGGAGAAATATGTTATCAGACCATCTTGTAAGGCTACAACGCCACCCTGATCAAAGACAAGAAACGAGCTTTCATACCCTACGGTTTCCATATAGGGTTCTATTTGGTAAAGGATACCACTCAAGCCAAGGAAGAAGGGATGAGCCAACTTGAATTTAGATTCCCAACAGGCCGATTCCGTAAGCATGATCCAAAGTGCCTAGTCCTGCAACATGCTTAACAGGTATCATCCTGCTGGTCGTATGCACACGATAAGTTCGAAGACAAAGTCTTCACTAAGAATGCCTCGGACTGGGACGAGGTGGTGCAAAAGATGGCTGACCCAAAAATGACTAAGATCAAAGCTATGAGCATGGATGAACATGCGACAACAATAGAGCAGTCATCTTAAGAGGCCTTTAGAGCCAAGGAAGAAATTAGAGTGGCAAAGGCAACAAAGGTGCAGAACATGGGATTGTCTTTAACACCAGAGGCACAAGCAAGGGGATTTCTCCTAATGGAACAGGCACAAAGAGTAATTGATCATATGCAAAATGACCTAGACCTCGTAGAGATGACAAGGGTCCCTGCCAATTATCCAATCGAAAGCCGAGGAGGTCCAAGTGACCCAGAGCCAATACAAATTGAAGAGATCACCGGGTTAGATAACCCTGAAGTTTCAACGCCACATGCCAGATCATCAGGGGACGTTTCGGCTCAGGTCGAGATAACAAGCACATCAGGGAGAGAAAGTGCACAAAACCCCCTACAAGACTTAATAATGATCTATGATGATGAGGAGAGTTCATAGGTTTCCTTGGTGAATCTGGTAGAGATCACATTGGAAAAGGAACTCGAGAAAGCATCTTCCCCAACTCCCGATGCTCAAATTCAAGGCCTTCCATAGAGTGACCAGGAATTCGAAAGTGTCTTAGACACTGAGCTACTCGATGCACCGCAGACCCAAGTGGACAACCTGAAGGACGAGCTAGGGTCAAGCGAACAAGAAGAAGAAATTCCACAACAAGAAACCGACATTTCAGCAACCGATTATCATGTAAGTACCGAGCCTGCCCCGGATGCATCAATTTCGGCCGACACTTTACCTCTTGATGAGTAACAACCAGAGGCCAAACTTTCGGAACACACATAAAAGGTTCAAGAACCCAGCCTTGAACATATTTACACCATCGGGAGCTTGGGAAACACACTTACTTGGGGAGAGAAACAAATCTCCCAACCCGTGGATGAGGTCGCTGATATAGAATCCATCACCTATGACTGAAAGAGGAAGGACATCATGAAGAGAACCACCAAGAAGAGGAGGCTTAGTCTAGACAACTCCATCGTCATCACCACGGAGGAAAAATTGATTAGCACGAAGCATGCCAAGACGTCCGAGCTTATCGATGTAGGGATGGCAATCACATATGCCGCCCTGGATAGAGCGAGGAAGGATGAAGAAGAACTGACCACTGTGCTAAAGGAGTTGGAGCATCTATGCCATTTGGAGAAATATTATCACAACTCCACACAGGCCACAATGTTCTTGACAAGCGAATTCCAAGATGCCTACAGTAAATTCACGAATGAGCGACACCTTTTCACTGCATGGATATTTGATTTCCAGGAAGACACCCTCATGGAACTAGCGATGTGCAAGGATATGGAAAGATGGTATGAGAAAGCACACCAATCATAGGAAATGATTGATTACATCAATGCATTTCAACAGAGTCAAGACCTCGAAGAGCACGACATTCAGGTACTAAGGGATAGCAACATCGACCCCATAAAGTAGTCGACCGAATAATAGGTAAAAATGGACGAAGAATGATGACGCATGCTCCCTCCACAACCCGTAGGTCGGAAGGTCCACGTCAACACATGATATTTCCTTTACCACTGGCTCGAAGAACTCTAAACGACTCTTCTATTTCCCTATCGGAAAATCTACAACCACAACAAACTCTCATGGGATCCCCTCTTTACACTTGGGAGATCGGACTTCGCAACTTCGCGAATCCGGTGGTCAAGCGTTAGCCTCTCAAATACTCGAAACCCAAAACAGTCAATGCTGACCTTTTCTCTTTCCTTTTCGGGATTTTCCTTATCGCGATTTCGGTGGTCGCGATGTCAAGAAACTTGCCCCCATGATTCCCAAATCCCGATTTGCCGAAACTCTGATACACTCGCGCGCTTTGACCTTTCAACGCCACTTCACTTCATCGACACTTCAGACTTCGTGATATCGCGAATCCTAATGCAAAGGTTTCGGAACTTCACTCCACGAAACTCCAAAATAGTGTGCCACCTGTCCACTCGTTAACTCCTCCGTGGCCCACACGAATCTTCTTAGCTTTCGGGATGTCGCGTTTCGGAATATCGCGATTCCCGTTGCAAGGTTTATGGGACTTCCACCCATGAAAACCCGATACAAGTATCCACGCATAAACCCAACGACCCTTGTGGCTTGGATCTATGGTCCTACTCCTCCCGAGCTTAGAACCTTTCGACGCTTTTGTTGTACCCCTCTGCTTCTCTGTGAGATCTGACGACTCACGGGACTTCGTGGATTCTCCATCGAGAATTCTTACCATCCGTCTCTTCCTCTGAGAGCTCATCCTCCTGTGGCCTGACGTTGCTACACTTTCCTTCGGCCACTTCGAAGTCTTCAAATTCCTTTGAACTTTTTCCAACTCTGAACCTTTCGAAAGATCCCTGCATGCACTCCTTGCGGCAAACTTTCAAGCACTTCCTAAGTGTTGAAGTCCTTTGATTCTGCACACACCTGCAACAACAGTCCTTCAATGCTTCACTCAGATTCAAAACTCTGAGACTTTACTCAGCCTACGCACTCCTTGCACAACTCCTGTGCCTGACTGCACCTCTGTGGAAATGAGAACAAAAGCTATCTCTTCTGAGCTTTCAGAGATAAACCTCTGAACCTTTTGTCAATGCACTCCTTGTGGACACTTCAACTGCACTCCTTGCAGGAACTCTTGCGCAGATAGAGAAACAATTGAAACTCATTCCATTACCCTTTCCTCTCAGATTTCAAACATTCAACAAGAAATCATTCATACATAGCATAAAAGCAATTGCATGACAGAAAGAGTAAAACATTCAATAGCATAACATTCAAAGATGCATACACAGAGAATATATGAACACCATGAGTCTGAATCACATCTTTCTTTGCATTAATTCAGAACTTCTGTACATGGAGTCTGCTACACAACTCTCTGCTTCTTTTCTATGCTCTTCACACACTCTAATATTACAATACACAATGAGGGTGTCTATATCCCGTTTCTCTCTTGCGCTCTAAAACTGTCTAATCTAACATTCAATTCTACCTACTAACATTAACTACTATAAATGCCTTCTACCTACTAAGGACGAGAGCAAATCGCTCAAGGTCCGTTTACATTATACAAGTGCGCTCCTTTTTAATTATCTTATTTAAGATGGCACATCAATTTCAAAGCAATTTCAAAATTTGTGCTGGCGCTTGTCCAGCTGTCTTTTGGCTTCCGCGCTGGCTCACTTGAGATGCTCCTGCATCATACTCCCTGGCTTGAAAAATTTCATGGGCTCCTGTCCATGAGCTCACACACGGTTTGTCCATGCTTCTGGATCTCTGCTTCGATCTCCCAGCTGGCATCTTCAACTGGATGGCTCTTCCACTTGACCAAGTATTCAAAGTATTCCCTTCGTCTGGTCTTCTTTCTCACTCTTTTGTCCAGTATGCGCTCCATCTGCGGCTTATCTGCAACTGGCATCTGCTTCGTCCACTGGATCACTGGCTGCTCATTTCTTATTCCTTCTTCCTCAGCTTTATATGGGTACACATCTTTTGATATTGAATATCGAAGAAATTCTGATCCCATCGGGTAATTCAATCTCGTAAGCATTTGCCCCAATTTTCTTCAAGACCCTACATGGTCCGATTTTCTTCATCTTCAGCTTATTATATGTTCCTCTCGAGAACCTTTCTTTTCTCAAATGTGCGAGAATCAAATCACCAACCTCAAATTGAAGTTGTCTCTTATGCTGATCGGCTCTGCGCTTATTTTCTTGGCTTGAATTCTGTAATCGCTCCTTCACCTGGCTGTGAAGTTCTTTCATCGCCTCTGCGAATTCTTCTGCACTAGTGCTCCTAATCGCAGTCTGTTATGAATCTCTTAATTCAGAAATTCCTCTCGGCTGCATGCCATAGACAACCTGAAATGGACTCTTCCCTGTGCTCATGTTAACTGAGTGGTTATAAGCAAATTCTGCCTACGGTAATATGTTGTCCCACTGGCTGTGGTGTTCTGTCACCAGGCTCCTCAGCAGGTCTCCCAGACTTCTGTTTACCACTTATGTCTGTCCATCCATCTGGGGATGATAAGCTGAACTAAACGACAAGTTAGTTCCCAGCTTCTTCCATAAGGTTCTCCAAAAGTGTCCTACGAACTTAGTGTCTCGATCCGAAACTATACTCCTTGGTAAACCGTGAAGTCGAATGACTTCTTTGAAAAACAGATTCGCAATGTGAGTTGCGTCATTGGCTTTCTGACATGGAATGAAGTGTGCCATCTTGGAAAATATATCCACCACCACAAAGATTGAATCAAAACCTCTTTGTGTTCTTAGCAAACCCAATATAAAATCCATGTTGATTGCATCCCATGGCCTCTCTGGTATGGGCAATGGTTGATAAAATCCTGCATTCTGTCTCTTTCCTTTCGAATGCTGGAAAATTATGCATCTGTCCACGAATCTCTTGACATATGCTCGCATTCCTGGCCAAAAATATGACTCATTTAATTTTGCGAACGTCTTGTTGTGACCAAAGTGCCCTGCCAATCCTCCACTGTGTTTCTCTTTCAACAAATTCTCCCTCATGGAGCATTTCAGAATACACAACTGATTACTTTTAAACAATAATCCTTCCTGGATCATGTATTCTATCCACTGGCTTCTATCCCTGAGAATTGGATTCTCAATTGCTTCATACGCCTCTTTAAAATCTGGATCATCTGTGTACATGTCCCTGAGATCATCAAAACCCAACGTTTTGACTCTGAACTCTTACAACAACAAACATTTCCTGCTCAAAGCATCAACAACTTTGTTAGCAGTACCAGAAATATGTTTAATCACAAAAGTGAAATTCTGCATGTACTCAACCCATTTGACATGTCTCTGATTCAACTTTTCCTGTTGAGTCACAAACTGCAGTGCATGATTGTCATTGTATACGATAAATTCTTTCGGGATCAAGTAATGTCTCCATTTCTTCAATGCCTGGATGATAGCATAGAACTCCCTGTCATATGTGGAGTACTTCACCTTTGCTTCATTCAACTTCTCGCTGAAGTATGCTATCGGCCTGTCATCCTAACTCAAGATTGCCCCTATCGCAAACCCACTTGCATCTCATTTCACTTGAAAGGTCTTTCGGAAATCCGGCAACACCAAAATTGGTTGCTCTATAATCTTCCTCTTCAAAAGATTAAAACTCTTCTCAGCTTCTTTAGTCCAGTGAAAATACTTGTGTCTTTTCTTCACTGTATCCATCATCACTGCGCTAATTCCATTGAAATTCCCGATGAACTTTCGGTAGAAACTAGCGAATTTGTGAAAACTTCTCACCTCAAAGATACTCTTCGGTGATGGCCAACTCTTGATTACCTCCACCTTATCGAGATCCATCCTCAACTCATCTGCAGAAATAACAAATCCCAAGTAAATGAGCTCTGTCTTCATGAATGAGGATTTCTTCATGTTTATCAACAACTTCCCCTGTTGTAGTCTCTGCATCACTGTAGCCAAATGCTTCAGATGCTCTGCCACTGTTTTACTAAAAACTAGTATGTAATCTAAATACACAATGAAAAATTTCCTGATGAACTCCCTCAGGACTTCGTTCATCAACCTCATGAAGGTACTTGGCACATTTGTTAAGCCAAATGGCATAACAATCCATTCATACAATCCTTCATTGGTTTTGAATGCTGTCTTCCACTCATCCCCTTCTCTCATGCGGATTTGATGATAACCGCTTTTCAAATCGATCTTTGAAAAGTATTTTGCTCCACTCAAGCAATCCATCAGATCATCCATCCTCGACAATGGAAATCTGTACCTGATGGTTATCTTATTAATCACCCTCGAGTCAGTACACATCCTCCAGCCTCCGTCTTTCTTCGGATTGAGTACTGTTGAAACAACACATGGACTCAAGCTTTCTCTGACCAACCCTTTGTCCAACAAATCCTGGACTTGCCTTTTAACCTCTTCATTCTCCTACGACGTCAATCTGTATGCAGCTTTGTTTGGTAAACTGACTCCTGGTATGAGATCAATATGATGATTCACACTTCTGATCGGTGGCAATGAACGAGGTAATTCGTCCACTACGATGTCAGTGAACTCTTCCAGCAGTTCTTGAACCTCTTCTGGTAAATCATCTACTCTTGTGCTGGTCAAAACAATCTTTGGTTTCCTGACCACAATGAACTGTGGATCCTCCTTCTTCTTAACCTCGGTAAGAAGTTCCTTCCCACTCATGAGAAGTACTATGTTGCTTACTTCAGGCTTCACCTTCTTATCCTTAATTGGAAGCAACATGTGTGTCCTCCCATTCTTCTCTAGGGTGTATGTGTTCATTCTCCCATCATGAATCACATTCCTGTCATATTGCCATGGTCTGCCCAACAATAGATGACAAACATCCATAGGAATGACATCACATAATATGTTATCATTATATCCTCCTATCTTAAATTCAACTAAACATTGTTTAGTGACAGTTACCTAATGTCCTTTTTGTAGCCACAAAATTCTGTATGGGCTTGGATGATCAATCGTCTCCAGCTCCAGCTTCTCTACCATCTCTGTCAAAATGAGATTATCCATGCTACCACTGTCCACAATGACTTTGCATACCCTATCCTTGGTTTTGCAAGCAGTCCAAAAAAGTCTGGTTCTTTGGACTGGACTCTCCACCTCCTTCTTTGGTGTCAAAAGAGATTTTCGCATCATCAACGATCTTTCACCTTCAACATCTTCTACCTCAACATCTCACCTCTGTGCTTCGGCGATGTGATTTTCTCCACTCTCTTTCTTTTTATCTGGACACTCGTAAGAATTGTGCCCATTCTTTCCACATGTGAAGCATGTGATTACTCCACCTCTTCCTCTTCCTCTACCTCTAGTATGAGGAAAAGTATTATTGTCAGCATAATCTCCTCTTTGTTCAGTATGCTGTCCTCTCTGTTCAACATATTGCCCTCATTGTGAGGTTCCACCTCTCTTAGTTCGAGTCTGAGGTTTCTTCCAGTCCTCCTTGGGCTTCTGATATTTTTCCTGGGCAACTGATTTGCCTCTGGGCTAATTCCTGCCTCGGCCTCTTTGACCCTGCTTTCGGCTCATCTTTTTTTTTCGCTTTCAGAGCCATATGATAAGCATCTTCCACCGTTCGGATGGTTACCTTACTCATCTCATCCTGAATGTCATATCTCAGGCCATTCATGTATCTGGAAACTTTTTCATCATCGCTTTCCCGATGACCTGCCCTGATGTTCAGCTTATAGAATTCTTTAGTGTATTCTTTCACTGTCGTCAACTTCTGTCTCAGGTTCTGCATGCTCCTGAACAGAGTGATCTGGTAATCTCTGGGGATGAATTTTGCCTTCATCTTTGCAATCATCCTATCCTAGCTTTTGATCTTCTACTTGCCTTTGCAGTGTTTGTCAGCTTGTAGTTCATCCCACCACAATGCTGCATGTCCTTTCAATCTTGTGACAACATGCCTGACTTTTTTGTCTTCTTCGACATCTTCATAGTCAAAGTATGTGTCTAGAGCTATAATCTAGTCTAGAAGCTCCTCTGCATCCAGATTTCCCTCATAAACTGGAATGTCCATCTTCGCTCTTACACCCATCCTCACAATAGCTCTAATCAAACGTTCGTTTGCTACATCTTCAGCTGCAACTTCTTCTTCATGTTCAGCCTCAATTTCACTTTCGGAATCACTTAAATCCCCAGCACTGACTGTGCGTCTTTGTGCTGTCTCCATGTCTTCGAGTCTGACTCGTAGATCACGCATCTCTCTCTCCATGGTTGGATTAGTCATTTGCCTACCTCTTCTTCTCAAAATTTCCCTCTCCTTTGGTGGATCGAGTGTTTGTCTGTCCCTTCTTCTTGGTGGCATGGTGAATTCTCCTCTTCTCTGCTACAAAAAGAAAAGAACCTTTCTGAGCTCTGATACCAAACTGATAACGCACGCTCCCTCAACAACCCGCAGGTTGGAAGGTCCACATCAACACAGGATCTTTCCTTTACCACTGGCCCGAAGAACTCTAAACGACTCTTCTATTTCCCTATCGAGAAATCTGCACCCACAACAAACTCTCACGGGATCCCCTCTTTACACTTGGGAGATCAGACTTCGCAACTTCGCGAATCCGGTGGTCAAGCGTTAGCCTCTCGAATACCCGAAACCTGAAACAGTCAATGCTGACCTTTTCTCTTTCCTTTTCAGGATTTTCCTTATCGCAATTTCAGTGGTTGCGGTGTCAAGAAACTTGCCCCCACGATTCCCGAATCCCGATTTGCCCAAACTCCGATACACTCGCGCGCTTTGACCTTTCAACGCCGCTTCACTTCATCGGCACTTCGGACTTCGTGATATCGTGAATCCTAATGCAAAGGTTTTGGAACTTCACTCCATGAAACTCTGAAATAGTGTGCCACCTGTCCACTCGTTAACTCCTCCGTGGCCCACACGAATCTTCTTAGCTTTCGAGATGTCGCATTTTGGAATATCGTGATTCCCGTTGCAATTTTTATGGGACTTCCACCCAAAAAACCCGATACAAGTATCCACGTGTAAACCCAACGGCCCTTGTGGCTTGGATCTACGGTCCTACTCCTCCTGAGCTTAGAACCTTTCTACGCTTTCGTCGTACCCCTATGCTTCTCTGTGAGATCTGATGACTCATGGGACTTCTTGGATTCTCCACCGAGAATTCTGACCGTCCATCTCTTCCTCTGAGAGCTCGTCCTCCTGCGGCCCGACGTTGCTATGCTTTCCTTCGGCCACTTCGAAGGCTTCGAATTCCTTTGAAATTTTTCCAACTCTGAACCTTTCAGAAGATCCCTACACGCACTCCTTGCGGCAGACTTTCAAGCACTTCCTAAGTGTTGAAGTCCTTTGATTCTGCGCACACCTGCAGCAATAGTCCTTCAATGCTTCACTCAGATTTGAAACTCTGAGACTTTACTCGGCCTGCGCACTCCTTGCACAGCTCCTGTGCCTGACTGCACCTCTGTGGAAATGAGAACAAAAGTTATCTCTTCTGAGCTTTCAGAGATAAACCTCTGAACCTTTTGTCAACGCACTCCTTGTAGACACTTCAACTACACTCCTTGCAGGAACTCTTGCGCAGATAGAGAAACAATTGAAACTCATTCCATTACCCTTTCCTCTCAAATTTTAAACATTCAACAAGAAATCATTCATACATAGCATAAAAGCAATTGCATGATAGAAAGAGTAACACATTCAGGAGCATAACATTCAAAGATGCATACACAGAGAATATATGAACACCATGAGTCTGAATCACATCTTTCTTTGCATTAATTCAGAACTTCTGTACATGGAGTCTGCTACACATCTCTCTGCTTCTTTTCTATGCTCTTCACACACTCTAATATTACAATACACAATGAGGGTGTCTATATCTCGTTTCCCTCTTGCGCTCTAAAACTATCTAATCTAACATTCAATTCTACCTACTAACATTAACTACTATAAATGCCTTCTACCTACTAAGGATGAGAGAAGATCGCTCAAGGTCCATTTACATTATACAAGTGCGCTCCTTCTTAATTATCTTATTTAAGATGGCGCATCAATTTCAAAGCAATTTCAAAATTTGTGTTGGCGCTTGTCCAGCTGTCTTTTGGCTTCCGCGTTGGCTCGCTTGAGATTCTCCTGCATCAAAGAACCTCATCAGGAGATCCAAGAGAAATTGGTCGAGTGCGAAAAGAGATGGACCAAGATCAATCAGGCGATGAGAGACATCGACCTTCCAGAATTTGGCACACCCGATGACTTTGTTGACTTGCATGACATAGTCAAACTACTTGCAGAACAAGAATAATCGTGGGCTACAGAGATAACAAAGGTGGTGAACATGGTGCTATGTCAAGTACAACAGTTCATGGAACACCTGATCAAGGCACGCACAATGTTGCAGCAGTTAAGTGCTAAAGTAATCAAGTATCGGGCACGAGCAGTGGAGATAAAGGAGATCCTTTCGGCCCCGATGGACCAACATAAATTCTCATACGCCAACATGTGCTAGGAACTCTTCGTCAAATGGTTAGAGTACGAGAAGAGTCATCCACTCAAGTGAGATCATTTGATGACTCTTATAAGACTGAGAGATGAAAACCCCATGTGGTGATATTTTGTTTTACTTAGCTTGCACTTTTGATAGTTATGTTTAGTTAATAATATGTTATAAATAAGAGGATCGACCTGTTAGAAGGGGTTGATGGTTTTGGAAAAGACCCTCATTTTTTGGGTTTGTAAAGAACTATTTCGGAGATACCTTAATTGAGAAGTCTTGTTTAGGACTAGAGATGAGTTTATGTTTTTTTTCATCAAAAGCGTTTGCGATTGGATCTAAGGAAGAATTATTTATGACTTTGTCTCATGAATGGATGTTGTAACAAGTAAGAGCCTCTAAATCTGTTGATAAGTTATACGATTCAATGTTTTATAGCTCTTTTCTCTAATGATGGAAAGTAAATCGTTGTGCTAATGTGTGATTAATGATTAGAGCTACATAAACTATTTTGTTCGCGATCATTTATTGCATGTATGTATTTTCCTAATAATTGTATCTTAGTCAATAATTGGAACACCAACGGGTTAATGTATTAGTACTCGGCTTGTTGTAGGTGTAAGAATCATTTTTTTCATGCTTGAGTATGAGGGTTATCCTGAGCTCAACCTTCTTTAGTAGTTAAACATTTCCCCTTTGTTACCCTACTGGTTTATACCAACATTTATCTTGTATCGGTGCCCCCTATAAGAGAAATTACAAAAAGAGAACGTTCAAACTGAAGGAGGAGCTTTAACAAGAAGACATCATGTCAATAACTATGCTAAGCCCATTGATTAATTGGCCAGACTGCAAGATTTGGATAACCATTCCACCATTAAACGTTGCAGAGTCTAATTGGGCCTCGATGGCGGGTTTGGTTCCTACTGTTGAGTTAAAGGGATTTAGGACCCCTCAACAATATAATAGGATTACTAAAATAAAATTGTTTTTGTCTTTTATGGGTCTCTTTATGTCAAGGTCTCTAGGGCCATGGGGGTTTGGAGTCTGAACACTTTATACCTGCCAAAAATTTGGATAAGTGGGTTGCGTTCAATATCCCTGATAGATCTGTGTCCCACACAAGTATTTTCCTGTAGGCAGAGTCTAGGTGGAAAAGAGAGGGCCCTTCAGGTTATTTCCCATTGGTCGCATCAAAAAAGGGTGATGATGTTCATGTGACTACAATCAATGTGGATGCAGTAAGGAATAATGGGGGTGTTCATGGAATCAAGGTGCAGGTTTCATTAGAACTATCCAATATTCAGGAGGAGTTAGTTGGATGTGGAGTTGTGTTAGACCAAAATGATCTAGGGTTGGGTTCATCGATGCGAATTTGCAGTTGCAAGATCTACAATGTGGTGGGGTTATTCATGTAATGGATTGGTGAGGGAAGCAGAAGCAATAGGTGATTAAATCTCAGGAAGGTGGTATTTCTTTGGTTGTTGGCAAAGATATTCAGATGGAGAAAAATGGATTGTTAGTAAGGAATGCTTTGGTGGGAAAATTCCTCGGTCATATAGTTTCCATGGCATGTTTGAATGAACGGCTTCAATTGGAGTGGGATCCTATTATGGGGTATGGCCCAATATTTCATTTTCTTGCAAAATGTTAGCTCTTATTTTTAGGTGTGACAAGGATGCCCTAATAGTTCTAAAAGGTAATTGGTTTTTGGACAGGGCTTACCTATCCATCAAACGCTAACATCCATGTTTCGATGCAAAGGAGGAATTCTCTACTAGTACTCTGGTCTAGGTAAAATTACCCAATTTTCCTTTAGAGATGTGGTCCGAGCATGCTTTGTGAGCTATTGGTGACACCTTGGGTGAGTTCATTCTATCATATGATAGTTCCAAATCTTGTAATGGTCTATCTATTGCTCGAATTCTTGTAGGAATTGATGTTAGTCAAGGATTATTTGAATCAATGGAGCTGGTGATTGGTGATAAATCGTACACCCAGACCCTGGATTACATGAATTTCCTTTTCCATTATGTGAGATGCCACTAGTATGGCCATGTTCTTCGGGACTGTGAAAATCCTTTTATGTGACATTATTGGGTAAAAAAAGAGGACAATTATGGTGGCGGGGAACAATTTTTTCTTCTAGGAGTAGTTCCTCGCATTTATGTTGAGTTGGCGGGCCATGTTGAGGATGAAGTTGTGGGGGATGGGAGAAGCCTGGTGATGAGAAGGAGGTGATTTCAGTGGATATGATTTTGATGGTTGGGAACATTTATATTCCCTTAATTTATGGCTCTTGTCAATTGGAAGGCATTAAGGAGGAAGCCCCAACGGGTTCGGGTTTTTTCCACTTCTTTCCTTATCAATTGTAAAAGTTGGATATGCTCTAAAATTTGGGTGTGCACCCTTTAGTTAATTCTACTTTAATTCCTTCATCATTGTCTGATAAGAAGTTTGTTGATCATTTGGCGTCAGGAGAGGGTTATGTTGTTCATTATTGGGGTGAAGTCAAGGGGGGAAGAGACACATTTTCATAGTCTATAGAGTCAAAAGTTGGACTAGTAGGAGGGGAGGGTTTTTTTGTTAATCTATCATGTGGCTTGGACCCTTCATATGATATGGGGGATTACCTTGTTGAGAGGTTGGTTCCTGGGCTTGATTCTCCTCAGAAATGAGGAGGTGGCCATTACCACCTGAGACCTCGTACCTCCTCTCATGACTCTCTCATTTCTAGGGGGGTGGGATTTGATATTCTAAACGATCCTAGGGGTGAAAAGGTTGGTAGAAAATATAATATGAAGTATGCACAAGATGCAAAAGTTAAAGAAGTTAATCAAGGTAGGAAAAGACTTATTATTGTGGTTCTTAGAGAAGGGATAACCCATGGTGGGGTTAAACCATGTAGATCATATCCATTACAATTTGTCGCTAAGAGGGCCAGGCCAAGAAATTGGCCCTCAAACGATTGGTGGACACAAATAATACTAAGGTGATTTTTATTCAGGAAACCATGGACAAAGGGAACATTATAGTTAGGGATCTGAAGATGTCCTTTGTGGATGGGGATTCTTGGCTCTGGATGCAGATGGATTTTCAAGTGGCCTCATTATTGGTTGGAGTTAGAACATTTCATTAATTAACTCTTTTGTTGTGTGTTCATGTCTATGCATAGATGTTTTTAGCAAGAGTCGTGCCATGGAATTGATCTTGCTCAACGTGTATGGACCTTATAATGGAAGGAAAAATTTCTAGATTGATATGTTATCTTCACAATGGATAAAGGTTGAAAATTTGATCATGGGAGGAGATATGAATCTCACTCTGAATAGAGGTGAGATATGGGGTACCTCTGCAAGATATGATAGGTTGGAATATTCATTTCTTGAACAGTTTGAGAAGGTAGGTTGGGTTGATATTGAACCTGTTTAGTTGAGGCCTACTTGGTCAAATCATAGATCAGGTATGGAAGGGGTTTCCAAGCAATTGGATGTGTTTTCTAGTATATCATGCATTGTTGGAAAAGGTGGAAAGGTACAAGACATGGGTTGATTCTTCTTGATGTTTGAATCACTTACCAATTGTGTTGGAATTGGGTCAAGGAACCTCAAAGCCTGGGGCCCCTTTCAAATACAATCCTACTTGCTCTGGTGAACAAGAGTTTCAATATTTGGTGAAATCCTATTGGAAGCATTGTGATGGAAATTTGGATGATTCTGCTTGTTCTTAGTTTACTATCTCATTAAAATTGTGAAAGAGAAAGTTGTATTTTGGGAAAGAGAGAGGTATTGATATAGGGATAGTCAGTTGAAGGATGTTGAATAGAATCTGGATACATTTTTTAAGGAAAATGTTGAAGGGTTATTCAGTGCAAAAGTGTTGAATAGTATCAAACTTGTGGAATCCAAAAAATTTAAGCTTTTGTTGGACATGGAGAATGACTAGCAAATAGAAGTAGGGCCATTTGGCTTAACCAGAGAGACCAAAATACCAAAATTTTCTATAATTATGCCAAGTTTAGGAAAACTCAGAATACGATTTGGGAATTGTCTAATCAAGAAGGAGATAAGGTTTGAGGTTTTCAAGAGTTGGTAGACGTAGGGTGAAATATTTCATGATATTTTTAAGGAACCTGAGAGGGAAAACAAAGGAGAAACTATTAGAGTGGTTGCTTATTTTCATAGTATGGTGGATGAGGAGGATAATGAAATTATGTATAAGGAAGTCTCTAGGCAGGAATTTCTCGTTGTTTTAAATACTTTTCAAAAGGACAAAAGTCTTGGCCTAGATGGATGGACTATTGAATTTTAATTGGACTTCTTCGAGTTGATTGGGGAATATTTATGAAGGGTGGTTGAAGAGGTTAGGCTTTCAAGGAAGGTTCCTAGGAGAATCAAATCCACCTTTATATCTCTTATCCCCAAGTCTGATCAATCAAAGAGCTTCGATGGTTTTAGGCCAATATCATTGTGTAATTGTGTGTGAAAAATTATTTCTAAAATTGATGTTATTGGACTTAAGTCCAGTCTCTCTAGGTTTATTTCCCTTGAGCAATTTAGGTTTCTTGAGAAGAGGCAAATTCATGAATACATAGGAAATGCTTATGAGGGTATCCACGCTATCAATCTCTCTCACTATCTCACTACAGTTATAAAGTTGGACCTATCCAAAGCTTATGACAAGGTCTCCTGGCTATATCTTCAACTTCTATTAATTCATTTAGGGTTCACTCTTCCTTTGGTAAAATGGATTATGGGGTGTGTCTTATACTCTCTTTGTTATGTTGATAAATGGGTATGCCTCTTCTTTCTTTAAGCCTTCCAGAGGGATTAGGCAAGGCTACCCTTTGTTTCCATACCTCTTCCTATTGATGGAAAAATGACTTAGTAGGTTGATTAAGGAGGCTAAGAGACAAAGGAAACTTTCAGGCATTAATGTGGGGAGGAGTGAATTATTAACACATCTCCTTTTTGTTGATGATGTACTTCTTCTCTATTTCAATAATTATGGTGAGGGCCATGTTTCAAGGATATTTTACAACTCTATTGTGTTGTTACTAGTATGGAGATTAATGAGAATAAATTTGCTTTGTTCACATCTAGCTTGGATGACACTCAAAATACTAGGATGGAAAGAATATTTCATTTTCAGCATCTTGATATTAATGAAGGGGTAAAATACCGTGGTTTCACTCTAAAACCCAACAATTATGGTAAAGTTGATTAGGGATGGCTTTTAAAAGGGATAAAAAATTACATTTCTTTTTTGTGCAATATTAGATGGCTCTTCAGGGGGGTACATTAGTTCTTGTAAGATTTGTATTAGAGGCAATTCTAGTCTTTTGACACACTTTAGCCCACATTCCAAAGGGTTTTTTGGAAAGGATCAGGAAATGATGTTTTAACTTGTTATGGAAAGGAAGAAATGAGTATAAGGGATCTCACTTGCCTAGATGGAAGCTAATAACTACACCTAAATCTCATTTGTTTGGTCGGTATTTAGATGCAAAGTCTCTATGGAATTTACTTACAAAGACCATATTTGGAGGAGGATCATCATATAGAAGCACATTGCATCAAATTCACTCTTGGAACGGGTAAGAATGGAGAGGAAAAGTATCTAGAACGTGTCAAATCAATGGAAATCCATGACATTATCCTTCCTTGTTATTGGTAAGTACTTGGCATTGAGGGTTGGCAATGGGGCACAGGTGAGGATAGGGACTAATGCAACCATGGGATGTGCCCAAGAGGTCCTTTTTGCTGAAAATCCGGTCTTAAATTTGTAGGAGTTGGGGAGATGCACACTAAATATGGTCAGTAATCGAATTAAAACTACCCTATGGTTCCAAGGTTGGTTGTCAGCTCAAAATTTAGGGATGAATGATGATATGAGTCAAGGATGGGAGTCCTTTCTGACTAAACTAAGAAGAGTCTATATAAGGTTGAGTGGGGATCTCAATGATTTAGTATGGGTAATGAACAATATTGGGGGTGATTACACAGTGAAGTTGTTATGATCCAATGCCTTAAAAATGATAAAAAGTCAATGAATAAGTCCACTTTGAGGGGGAAACCTCCTTTTACAATATATCCAATTTAGAACACAATATGAGATGAGATAAGATTATCCTAAGACCAAGTCTCCTTGGTATATATATAGGAGACACGAGATACAATTATAATAAAGGATGCAATGAAGGGTTCTAGCCTACATACAAATATAACACTAGAAATGCAATAATTCAATATCTAAGGCTTAATAAGGGGTTTTATACATAACATGGGGCTTTGTCTAGGGCTTAACATGCCCCTCCCCTTCAAACAAGTGTTGTCCTCAACACTTGACTAACCACATGTGTTTCTGCATGGAGAATTGATCTTCTCATGTCGCCTCTTCTACTGGTAGGTTCTTCCGTTTGACAAGGTACTCTGTAATTTCTCGATTTCTCAGTTGCTTAATCCTTATTTCAAGGATTGCGTCTAGTTCTAGTATGATTTTCCCTTCATTAATCTCTAGTAAAATAGTTTGGACTGGGATCTTGTTGTCAAATATCTTCTTTAAGAAAGAAACATGGAAGACTGGATGTACACGTGAAAATGGAGGCAACTCCAATTTCTAAGCCACACTTCCAATCCTTTGCAAAACCTTATAGGGGCTGTAATATTTGGGTGCTAATTTACTGTCCTTATTTTTTTTCTTGAAGGAAAAATGTTTATATGGTTGTAGCCTTAGAAATAGTACCCAATCCCCCACTTCAAATCCCCTTTCATTGCGATGTTGATCTACTTGTTGTTTCATCCTATTTTATGCCAAAACCAAGTTTTCCTTCAATAGTTTGAGAACCTCTTGTTGGTGCCCTATGTGGTCCTCCATTGCTTGAACCTTTGTAGTCCCTTTCAAGGGTGATGTGATGGATGGAGGATGATATCCATAAAGTTTCATAAATAGGGACATTTTTTATGAAGTATGGAAGGATGTGTTGTGCCACGATTCTGCCAAGGGAAACCACTTGAACCATTGTATCTATTTATCATATGCAAAGAAACAAATATATCCTTCTAGACAATTATTCGTAATCTCAGTTTTCCCATCGGATTGAGGATGGTCAGATGAGTTGTGATCTGATTGAGTACCCAAACAAGAAAATAATTTAGTCCAAAAATTACAGTGAAAATTAGATCTTTGTCACTTACAATAATCTTGGGGACTCCATGTAGCTTTTGAATTGTTTCCATGCATGTTGCAGCTACTATACTTGATTTAAAAGGATGTGAAAGAGAGAGAAAATGTGCATACTTTGTTGGTTGATCTACTACTACCATGATGACAGTCTTTCCTTCATATTTGGATAAATCTATAATAAAATCCATTGGAACTTGTTCCTAATGTTGATATGGAATAAATAATGGTTGTAGGAGACCCAACGTCTTAATTGTCTCTTCCTTATTCTGTTGGAAGATCACACATTCAGAGACAAACTTTTGACAAAAGTTTTAAGACCTTCCTAGAAAAAATCCTACTTGATCTTGTGGTAGGTTTTCAATAATATTGAATGTCCTCCTATAGGAGAAGTGTGCAATTCTAGAAGGACCTTCTCTTTGAATTGGGAATTCTTACATAAATATAGGCGATCATGATACTAAAACAAATCATTCTTCCATACAAAATTATCTAATGAACCAAGTCCTCTTGTAGTTGTTGAATGATCTTGCATACCTATTGATCTTCCTTCCATGATATCCTTGCTTCTTCCAGCCAATCAGATTACATAATAGAAATAGTACATAGTGAACCTTCTATTTCTTCTTCTTTCCTTGAAAGGGCATCTACCACAACATTATGTTTTCCTTTTTTGTCGATAATTTCAAAGCCATAACCTAGCATCTTTATAACCCATTTTTGTTGCTATTCTGAAGATAATTGTTGTTCTTCTGAAGATAATTGTTTCTCTAAGAAGTACTTCAAACTATCATGATATGTTTTTACTTGAAGTGTCTTCATATTAGGTAAGGACGCCATTTCTTAACTGCATGTAGTATCGCCAACATTTTTTTTTCATAAATGGGTTTGAGTAAGTTTTTTCCTTTAAGTTGGTTGCTTTCAAAGGTAAGGGGCCTTCCTTCTTGCATTAAAATTGCACCATTGCCATGGCTTTAGGCATCAAAATCCACAATAAATGTTTTTGTGAAGTTAGGTGTGGCCAGGATAGGAGTTGTATGCATAGCCTCCTTAAGTTTTTCAAGAGATTTGGTTGTTTCTTGAGTCCAAGAAAATGCTTCCTTCTTTAATAATGTTGTTAGAGTTGTTGTTATTTGACCATGGTTCTTGAAAAACTTGTTGTAATATCTTTTCAATCCTAATAATCCTCTAAGTTTATTCAAGGTTTTGGGAACTGGCCATTCCCTTATAGCTTTAATTTTGTTAGGGTCCACTTTTACACCTTCACGAGACACAATATGACCCAAATATTCCACTTCTTTAACTCCAAAGGCACACTTGGAAGACTTTGCATAAAGTTGTTTTTATTCTAATAGTTGTAATACTCTATCAACATGTTGCATATGCTCTTCCCAAGATTCGATGTAGATTAGTATGCCATCAAAAAATACTAACACAAAATTTCTATGGAAGGGCTTGAAAATAGAATTCATCAAGCTTTGAAATGTTGAAGGTGCATTATTAAGTCCAAATGGCATAACCAAAAACTCATAATGACCTTCATGTGTTCTAAAGGTTGTTTTTGGAATGTCTTTCTACCTCATTATGATTTGGTGATATACCAAACGAAGATCCAACTTAGTAAAGAAAATTTCTCCATGCAATTCATCAATGATAGGAATACGAAACTTATCTTTGGTGATCATTTTGTTGAGTTGTCTCTAATATGGACACATACGCCATGAACCATCCTTCTTTGTAACCATCACTATTGGTGAAGATAAAGAGCTTTGGCTAGGTTGAGTGATGCCAACCTCTAACATTTCTTAGATCATACATTCAATCTCACTCTTATGTACATATGAATACATGTAAGGCCTAATGTTAGGTGGTACACTTCCAGGTTGCAAATGAATAACATGATCATGATCTCGAGTAAGTGGAAGACCCTTAAGCATCTCTCCAAATACCTTGAATGGTTGTTTATAACCATTTGGAGATCCATTGGAGTAGAGGATATAGATGTTTGAACATCCAGTGAGCACAATTGTGCACTTACACCATGGCGTCCCTTTTTGAGTAATTTTGTCATGCTATTAGATCTTATCACCTTAGAGGGTTTCCCTTGGATACTTCTAAGCTCAATTTCCTTGCCATTCGAGGAAAATATCATGACAGTATCTTGAAAATTAAGGGATGGACCCCTAATACAACATCAACACCACCGATTTGGATGGAAATCATGGGACTATCCAAAAAACACTCCCCCATATTGAGGTTAATACTATGGCACTTTCGATGTACCTTGTAATTGAAAACATTCGATACTCTTAAGGTTATTATTAAAGAGTGATCTGCTGCATGGCGCTTTGGAAACCCTGGGCTCTATTTTTGTGTGCTATGGAGGATGTTGTTGTGGAGGTGGGGGGGGGAGACATCCCCCTCCTGAGGATGATGCATTAGTTTTTCAAGCAATGGTTGTTTCTTTAGTAAAAAAAATCGAAGTCTAAATCTTCAAAGTTTGTAAAGAAGTTGGACAAGATGCCCAAAGTCTCGCTTCCTCCTTATTCGTCGAGAAAAATGCTTTATCTCTAGTTGATCATGGCATGATAGACTAGTTTATGTGAATTTGGCCATCCCCAAAAACGGTGGCAACTTGGATGGAAAAAATTGGAAACCCCTAATCAAGGGTTCCCTAAATCACTTTTTTTGTGGGAGGTTTTTTTTTTGCTTTCCTCTTCAAGTTCAAGGAAGATCAAGATCTGATTTTTCACAGTGGACCGCATTTTTTAGGTCCAAGAGGGATGTACCTCGACAAATGGAATCTTGATTTCAATCTTGAAAATTATGTTCCTTCTATAGTGTTGGTTTGGGTTTGATTGCCACACCTCTCACTCCATTGTTGGAGTGATGATGCACTATGATGTATTGGAAATTCCATTAGAATATATATTGACCTAGTCGAGCCAAAATAAAACATATTTTCCAGTGCAATAATATGTGTTGAAGTGGATTTGGAAAAAGGGATTCCATAAGCCATTTTGATCTCCCTAGATAACTGGCAGCATGTGCAACAATTAGACTACGAGAAGCTTCCTTTTAAATGAAAACTATACCATGAATATGGGCATTTTGTGAAGAATTAAAAGAAGGCGAATAATGATACTACTTCGAGAGTGAGTAAGGAAGACCAATGGTAATAAGTTTCTCAGAAATTTGGATCATATGGATATAAAAATCCATCCTCTGTTGAACCTTCAAATGGCTCTAAAAACCCAACTTCCACCAGTCCTTTGAACGACTCAAAAAATTCTCTTACTGGTGGTTTTGTAAAGGATGGTTTGAAGATCATATCAAACCCTATAGGGAAATTTGGGTAGTTGTGACCAAATAAATTTTTACCCACAAAAAATAGTTTTGAAGTGTTATATCAAGAAGCATACCATATTAGAGATGGCTTGGTGGTTATTCTTGGTGAAAGTTTGATGAATTCAGAGTGTCCTTTAGTATAATAGTAAATCAGATCCCCTATGCTAAGTGATGACCTTGTCAAGTAGCACAGAGAGAAATGAGTTCTCTTTAATGTCTCGGTGAAAACTAGTTTCTCCCTTTTAGATTTAAAAACTGAAGAAATAGATTCCTTCAAGGATGTGGAAGTGGCTTTCACAAAAGTAAGGTATAACTCAAAAAATGAGAGTATTGGAGAAGAGGAAATGGAGGACATGGAATCAGAGGAAAATCTTACTGGATGCTCTAGGAGAAAGGCATATAGAATGGTGCGAGAAGAACAAGCCAATAAAGACATATTATTGGGATCTTAGCAAATAATCCCAAAAATGATGGGAGGTTCGAAATCTTCAAAACATTATGGAGGAAATGTTGCTAATAAAGGAGGTACCCTCTTAAACCATCCTAAATAATGAAATTGGTCTCTTGGAACTACACGAGTTTAGGCAACGACCCTAAGTTAATGGTTGTCATGGATTTAATTATATCAGAAAAGACCCAAATACTCTTGATTCAAGAGACCAAAATGAGCACGAATGAAGCAATAAAAATTGGGAAAATAATGTGGAGTTCAAATGATGCAATAGTTGTTGATTCTAGAGGTGTCGATGCGGGTTTGTTCACCTTATGGAATAAATCTGAGGTCAGTTTGGAGTTTACTTTCAATACTCAACATTGGATTTTAACAAAATTTAGATCCAAACAATTACATAAAATAAATTTAGTCATCAATGTTTGCATGCTAACAAATCCAATGGAAAAATTTGTTTTTTGGAGATCCTTAGAAAGCCTTAAATATAGTGAGTTTGCATTGGATTGTATTATAGTCAGGGATTTTAATGTTGTCAGAAATAGATCGGAAGAAAGAGGAGGGTTCTTTGTTCGAGACCCTTTTTGTGAAAAAATGGAGGAACTGCTAGTTAATTGGTATATGATGGACATAAAACCTCAAAAAGGGAGATGTAATTGGTCAAATATGAGATCGGGTCTAGGGAATTTAACTGCTAGATTACACTGCTTCTTGATCCACAATAAAATTCTTATCACAAATTCTTCTATAAAATCCTACATCATTCCCTCTCTCATTTCCAATCAGAAGCCCATCTCCTTACATATTCATAAAATCCATAAATATGGGCTGCTTCGCTTTTGCTTCAATCCTTTATCGCCCAGTCATCCTGAGGTCATCTCCTTGGTAGAATTGACTTGGAAAACTTGGGCTCCTGACTCACCTATTTTTATTTAGAAGCAAAAACTCATTTTTGTAAAGCAAGCTCTCAAACGTTTGATCCAAATCGGATCCGATAAGAAAAATTGGCTATCGACACATGCTCTAAGATGACCAACTCATGTAAATTTTAAGGCTATGGAGAAAAAAAGAGATCAATTGTTGGCATGAAGGCCCCCATGTCATCATGATTGATTTCCATTTTATATGTAACATATGTAAATTTAAACAGTATTATGTTGTACGTAAAGATATAGTGAGACATTCATAAGACATTTTCCACGTGGGAGAAAAGACAAACAAACACAGAAAAGAAGGATAAGCGAACCTGATACAAGTTGAAGCGTTGGGGATGTCTAACCTTCTAGCTAACCTCCTAGTTGACTCAGTCCTCTATATTATGTTTCCTCACAATGAGAAAAAGGTTCTTTGGCTGTGAATGATGTAGATAGGATACCCAGATGTCACCGAGGAGCATAGAGATGAACTAGAGAACATGTAACTTGCCCACTGCAGAATAATAAAGAGCCTAGTTGAAGCCAAAAAGATGTTGGTTTTCTCGTATGGGTTTCTAGGGTAAATTTTGAGTTTATGTGTGATGATTATTGTGGTTATATTTCTTTATGAATGGTAAATGGTGTGCACTATAAGCTAATGGTTGTCTGCATATGTTTTGGCAATGATAACTTTGTGTCATTTGGGATGATCTTGTTTTATATTAATATGGTTCATGTGGGTTGGTAAACTAGACTAACAACTCTTTAACCACACCCGTGCATTGATTCAGAAGTTGGAAATTGACGTCCGTCCTTCCTAAGACATTGTTATTTATTTTGGGGTTTCTAATTTCGTTTTTGGAGTCGTTGGGCACATTATCGACTTGTTGGGAATTTCCCTTTGCCCATAAATCATAGATGGATTAGATATTGAAGTATGGGGTTGTCGAGGAGTTCAATAGCTACCCATGAGGCATATAAAGGTTTTTTCCACTCTCTTTGATATCAATTTGGCCCTGGACATTTTCCTCTATCATTGAATGCCATACTCCACTTCTAAAACATTTTTCTCTGCCTGTGAATGTTATAATCGACTTCCATATGTTTTTATGCACCAAGGGTTACCCAAAATCTTCCCAAAACGTTTTCTTATGTTGTTGGTGATCAAATTCGCCCCTTAGACTTTCTTCTCAATTGTTGGTCACCAATTATGATTTACAGAAGGTTTCCATTCAATGTTGGCCATCAAATCCAACTTTTAATTGATTTCTTTAATCACAGGTCAACCCACTTTGATTGGGATTTCCTTTTGGTCAATTTACCTTCCTTATTCGATCGACAACAATTCTTAGTTGACTAGATCCTCCCATGGTTCGACGTAGTTTTTCTTTGGTTGATTCAGTTCCCTTGGCCGACTTGACTTTGGTCGACTTGCCTTGCCTCTAACCCGAATTTCATCTTTCTGACTCGACTTGCCTTCCTTCCGAATTTCTTCCCATCTCAACTTTGAGGTAGTTGACTTCATTGTTATTTGAACCAACTCAACTTGCAACTTGGTTGGTCGAGTCTTTTTGGGTTGTATTTTTTTACAAATATTTCCATGTTGGTGAGATGGATAGGCTATAAGCCTCCCATTTACGAATAAGATGGTATTAGAGAAGAAGTTCAAATGAATTCAGTGAGACCTATATTGTAAGTACCCGCATTGATTACAAATGAAGTGGACAAGATTTGTTGCTAGGGCTAGAGTGAAGTAGAGCATCAAGAATGTCAGGGGAACATTATGAAGGAGAAGAGGAAGAATATCCCAGGGTCATGTTGGATTGATTTGAACAGATTTTGGCCACATTGACCTCAATGGTGTTACAACTATTGGTAGCGAAGAACAAGGAAACACCATTAACATAAAGTTTCCATGAAGACCCCAAGAAGGAAGAAAATAAGCCAGAGATGGGGGAGTGCAGCTACAACAAGACACACGTAACTTTCTGTGTGGAGGCCAAGGTTGAAATCAAACCATGTAGCGGGGAAGTGGACACTATCAGGATGAACCAATGGCTACAACAGATGGAAGTGTACTTTAGCATGCATGAAGTAACTAGAAAACAAAAGGTTGTTTTTGCTCGGTTGAATCTTGAAGACCATGCTTTGACATGGTGAGAGAGTGATGCACTAAGAAAAGCACTAGGAAATGAGACACTTATGATTTATTGGGAGGTGTTAAAGGACATGATCAAATCTCAGTTTTATCCAATAGGATATGAGGAACACCAACAAATAGTATGGCGTAACATCATGCAGCGACAAGGATAATCAGTGCAGGAGTTCATGACAAAGTTCTGGAAGAGAGCAATTTAGATGGGAGTCTCTATCAAAATTCCAGACATGTTAGTCAATTATTTCAGGGCATTATTACCTCAGATTCATAGACAATTGATGTTACTTAAACCAAAGACAATTTATGAGGACATTATTCAAGAACAGTACCTTGAGGGAGACAAGTGAAAGACACAAACTACTCACAAGCAAGTAGAACCACAAGAAAAAAAAGAAAGAAAGAGGAAAAACAATAAGAAGTTGAATGAGAAGAAGATTGTGGCAGCCACATAGGAAGAAACACCTTCCATCCAACAATGTAAAGGATGTGATCAAAAGGGACACATTGAGGAGAGATGTTGGAAATTACACCCTCAGAAGCACCCCAAATATTTCTAGAAAAGGAGGACAAAAGAATTGGTATCATTGGATGTCGAGGAACGAGTGGATAACACGTTAAACAAAGAAGGGAATATTAACTACACTAATATTCAAAAAGAGGTGGCATTAGTTGGCTACAATTACAAGGAGGAGAAGGTGATGACTGAACTTTTTTGCATTAAAATCCACATGAAGCAGAATAAGATGTATTGTTTGTTTGATCTCAGTTCACAATCCAACTTGATCTCTGCGAAATTGGTTGAGAAACTTGGGATGGAGACTCAAGATCATTTGCATCCATACCCCCTTGATCCAAGTGGATATTGGTGGCCACCCGCCTATTCCACTTGGACCCCCACCATTGTTTCTTTCATTTTTTTAGTTTCCTTAATTGTAGCACAATTTACTATTTTTGGCAGTTTTTCGGGTCCTGAACTTCCAGTGCCGTTTTGAGGCCCTAAACGAAGTTTTTTGGGCATCAATCTGCAACGAATATATATCCTTTCAAAACGATGATATTGTTGCAAGTAGTTTTATTCCTCAGATAGATCATTCTAATGATGTATCATATGCATCAAACGAAGATATTATGCCAAAGTCATGATGTTGGGAAATTGATGTACCAATTTACCCTGACGAGGCCCATATTATGGTGTTTTATCTCCTAGGGTTAGGTTTTTTGGATGTTTAGGGTTTTCCTTGATTTATCAATAATGTATAGGCCTTCGAGACTCATTGTAGCACAGAGTTCAGAAGCCTGTAGCTGCCACATCTCTTCTCAGAGATAAGCTACCAACGCCCCAACTAGTTTATTTCCATTCTATCTGTAAACAAATTTCAGTTCTTTGATATTAATGAAATGAAGTGTTATTTCCATTGCATCCTTGTATTTATGGTTATTTGTGTATTTTGTTGCGTTCCTACATAAATTTGGATCAGTTGTATCAGAGCAGTCTTCTCTTTCTCGATCCTTCTTTGCATGTCCCCAACGAGGTCGGAGTATAAGGAGTTAGGGCTTGATTTGGTTGAACCTTTGCAAGATCAGCCTCACAAACCCCGATGACCGCCCATGGGGGAAGAAAAAACAAATGAGGGAGCAGGAGATCCTATCAAAATATTGCTCGGGGAGGCCCTTGAAAAACAAAGGAACGCGATGATGGATAACTTCACCCATATACTTCAACGACTGCCCACTGGTGGCGCATCTGCATCCAAAAGACACTCTGGAGGCACAACCCCTTTTAAGGTACAAGTAAACTTTGACATTCCCATATTTGATGGCTAATAGATGCAGATGTTGTAGATAAATGGTTGAATCTATTAGAAGGATATTTCTCAGTTCATGACTTTTCCGACAAGGAGAAGATTGTTTTTTCACTGCTCAAAGCCGCCCCCCATGTCAAGTACTAGTGGGAAACCTACTGTGAGAAAAAGGACCAGGAGGAACCCTCTCTATTCTCGGTCGTACTCACTTGGAATTCTTTCTGAGATGCCATCAAGGAACAATATTATCCCACGGGGATCTATGACGACAAGTACATACAATGGACTACGTTGCGACAACAAAGGGATCAAGATGTGCATGAGCTGATGAATCTGTTCCATACCCTATGCACAAAGTTTGGCATCAAATATTCAAAGAAACATTTGGTGTTGAAGTAATGAAATTGTCTGCATATATACATTCAGGAGGAAATGAAGTTCCTCGACATCTCCTCGCTTGGTACGATATACTGGTATGCTGCCAAGATTGAGCAAAAATTCAAACAGAAGAAGCGAGAATTTGGATCTGCGAATGAAAAGCAAGCGAAAGGTGCCCCCAAATCGCAAAACAAAGGACAAATCCAAGGCATGGAAGCTCGAGACAACCTACCAAAGCCACAAGCAAAGACCAACACCGTGAAGTTGAAGAAGGACACGGGAAAATGGTGTGAGTTCCATAAGAGCTCCACTCACAATACAAGTGAGTGTTGGGCCAAGCAGTCACTGGTGGTCGAGATGAAGGCTTCTGAATTAGATGCATGCTCTGACACTGAATCGGAACCTGAGAAGGGGAATGACAGAGGGAAGAAGATTATCGATGCAAATCCCAACTTCATTGTTTCCACCATGAAGATCCAAAAATAAGAACCGGAAGATCCTCCTCGCTACAGTTCATTTTCAACAGTGGGAGCTAAAAGAACCTAATTTCAACAGAGGTCGTGAAGAGGTCTGGCTTGCCGACCACAACACACCCACCACCATACACCGTCAGGTGGCTTCACCACAAGGACAGGATCTCCGCGTCATCCAATAATGCCTCCTTCCCTACATCATCAAGCCCTTCACCGATGAGGTATTATGTGACATTGATCCTCTTGATGTTTGTGATGTATTATTAGGCCAACCATACTTGTGGAAGAGACATCTTGTGTATGAGTCCTGACCTCGCACTATTATTGTTACTTTTGGAAATAAGTTGTACAGGATACCATAGGTACCACCACCTTCCACTATCTCTTTGGTTAATGTAAAACAATGCAGTAAGCTCATTTCCAAAACTGAGAAATTTGTTTTCTTGATGATCCGCCCTCGGGGAAAGAAGAATATTGTGGCCACAACCTCCAGACATGGATCCTCCACACGATAACAACAAATGGGCAAGGCCATGGAGGAGTATCGGGACATCTTCACCTCACTCGCATGGGTGCCTCTACACTGTCAGGTCAAGCACCCCATCGATCTGACCCCAGGTGTGCCACTGCCCAATGGACCGATCTATCGATGCTCTATTATGGAGAACAATGAAATCAAGAGGTAGATTCAAGAGCTATTGCAGAAAGGTCACATCCGACCAAGTTCATCTCCCTATGGGAGCCCAATCTTGTTGGTGCAGAAGAAGGATGGGACTTGGAGACTTTGTATTGACTATCGGGCGCTGAACAAGATCACTGTCCGGAATAGGTACTCAATCGCATGGATTGATGACCTTATGGACCAATTCAAAGAGGTGAAATATTTCACCAAGATCGACTTGAATTCCGGGTATCACCATGTACCAATCGAACCATCCGATGTGTGGAAGACTGCCTTCAAATTCAAGGAGGGCCTTTTCGAATGGTTGGTCATGCCTTTCGGGTTGATGAATGCTACCGCAACCTTCATGAGGTTGATGCATGAAATATTGTGACCATTCACCAACTCATTTGTAGTAGTGTACTTGGATGACATCCTGATCTTCAACCAGACTTGGGAAGAGCACCTCCACCACATTCGACAGGTCCTCCAAACACCGCRGAAACACAAATTATGTGCCAATTTGGAGAAGTGCACTTTTGGCATGACCCAGGTTCAATATCTGGGATACATTATTGATGAGCATGGGGTGCATGTGGATCCAACCAAGATCCAATTCATTTGGGATTGGCYAGCCCCAACCACTCTAACAGAGCTTCACAACTTTCTGGGTCTTTCTAATTTCTACCGTAGATTCATGTTGGKATTCTCTCATATCACTTGGCCCTTGAGTCAAGTCACCAAGGGAGGAGAGAAAGAAAAATTATTTTGGTCGGAATCTCAATAGAAGGCATTTGTAGAATTGAARCATCGCCTCTGTTGTGCCCCATTTCTCACATTACCAGAATTGCAAAAACCATTTGAGATCGAGACAGATGCCTCTGAATATGCTATTGGGGAAATTCTTACTCAATAGAGGCATCCAATGGCATATCACAGTGAGACACTGTCYAACATAGTCCGAAAGTATCCCACTTATGACAAAGAGATGTATTCCATTATGCAGGCTTACCGAAAATGGAAGCATTACTTTTTGGGGAAGGAAATGATCATCCACACAAACCACTGACCCCTGCAGTTCATACAGACAACAAGGAAGTTTCAGAATGGTCACCATCATAAATTGTCCACATATCTGCAATAGTTTCATTTGAACATAAAGTACAAGAAGGGAAACACCAATAATGTTGATGACTGCCTCAATCAACCACCGATCGTGGTGATAACCACCGTGTTCAACTCTTGTGGGCACGAGACTTCTGATTGGCCGCTTGTCTACAAGAGAAATCCATAATTCGACCACACATACAAGACGCTCTTGGAGGGTAACTGATTTCCATTTTCACCTCCAGGATGCACTACTATGTCACCTGGGACACCATTGTGTTCCTTCAAGCGAGTGTGCAAACATGATTTGGGAAGCGCACTACAGTCAGGTCGTTGGGTATTTTGGGGTCGAGAAAACATTGGAAGTACTGCAAAATAATTTATATTGGCCAAACCTTCGATAGGATGTCGGGAAGTAATCAGATACTGCACTATCTACGCCATTTCCAAACATACCATCAAGAAGCAAGGCCTCTATACTCTGCTGCCTACCCCCATTCAATCTTGGGAGTCCATCTTCATGGATTACATGTCAGGGTTTCCTTCTACTAAGCATGGTAACGACTGTGTTTTCATGGTCGTCGATCGATTCTCGAAGATGGCCATTATGGCGACCTGCAAGAAGAATATCACAACAGAAGCCACTATGAAACTCTTCTTTGAATGAGTGTGGGTACACTTTGGGATCCCACAGTCTATCATCTCATATCGGGACATCAGGTTTCTCAGTAAATTTTGGTCCAGCCTCTAGTCAATGCTGGACACCAAGCTCACCAAGTCCACAGCTTTCCATCCCCAAAATGATGGCCAGACAGAGGTCGTCAACAAGATGATCGTACACATTTTTCACATGTACAACTCAAAGCATCCACACACATGGGATGAGAGCCTCCCCTATGTACAACATAGCTATAAACGGGCCCTCCACAGCTCAACCGACCATAACCCTTTTCAAGTGGGCTTGGGATTCCAACCACTATGTCCCATTAACATAGCCATGCCATTTGCAGCTACTCAAGCTGATTCGGCTCATATCCAATCTGAAGTTGCCAATGCGAACAACTTCATTGAGCACATTTGACATATTCGCCAATAGGTTCATAACATATTGGAAAGAGCCAATGCTAAGTACAAGAAGCGACATGATCAACATTAGGTGCAACACAACTTCCAGGTGGGCGATAAAGTGTGGCTACATTTGCAGAAGGAGTGCCTCGCTAGACCCCACCACAAGCTTCACCCGCTCCAATATGGGCCATACACCATCACCAAGGATGTAGGGGACAATGACTTCGAGCTCAGTATTCCACTATTCCTTGGTCTGCACCCAATGTTCAATGTGGATAGCCTTTGTCCCTACTTTCCACCTCTCCTGGACACATCCAACATGGCAGAACAACTCACACCAATAGAGTTAAACCCATAATGCATGGAACAAGCCACAACTGATCGAATTATGGACACACAGATCAAGAACGCCCACCATCAAAGGATCTAGCTATATCGAGTTGTCAAAGCAGGCCAACTCCTTCACTAGGGCAAGTGGCTCACTAGGGACCAAGTTCAATAGAAGTTTCCTCATCTCATGGAGGAACTCAACGTAATGGGGACCATTGCTTCCTAAGGGGGGAGGAATGATCCAAGTGGATATTGGTGGCCACCCCTCTATTTCACTTGGACCCCCACCATTGTTTCTTTCACTTTTTTAGTTTCCTTAATTGTAGCACAATTTACTATTTTTGGCAGTTTTTCGGGTCCTGAACTTCCAGAGTCATTTTGAGGCCCTAAACGAAGTTTTTTGGGCATCAACCTCCGATGAAATGAGTTCATACCTAATCTTGATATTCACTATCAATAGTTTTAGTCCTCAGATAGATATTTCTAACGATGTATCATATGTGTCAAACGAAGATAGTATGCCAAAGTTACAACCCCGGGAAATTGATGTACCAATTTACCCCGATGGGGCCCATATTTTGGCGTTTCATCTCCTAGGGTTAGGTTTTTTGGATGTTTAGGATTTTCCATTGTTTCTCAATAATGTATAGGCCTTCAAGCCTCATTGTAGCATATATTTCAAAGGCCTGTATTCGTCACATCTCTTCTCAAAGATAATCTACCAACGCCCTAGCTAGTTTATTTCCATTCTGTCTGTAAACAAATTTCAGTTCTTTGATATTAATGAAATGAAGTGTTATTTCCGATGAATCCTTGTATTTATGGTTATTTGTGTATTTTTTTGTGTTCCTACATAAATTGGGACCAGTGGTATCAGGGCAGTCTGATCTTTCTCGATCCTTTTTTGCATGTCCCCAACGAGGTCGGGGTATAAGGAGTTATGACTTGATCTGGTTTAACCTTTGCAATATCAACCTCACAAACCCTGAAGGCCGCCCATGGGGGACAGAAACAAAGATGAGGGAGCATGAGATCCTATCAAAATATTGCTCAAGGAGGCCCTTGAAAAACAAAGGAACGCGACGATGGATAACTTCGCCCAGATCCTTCAACGACTGCCCACTGGCGACGTATCTGCATCCAGCAGCCACTCTGGAGGCACAACCCCTTTTAAGGTACAAGTAAACTTTGAAATTCCCATATTTGATGGTTGAATAGATGAAGATGTCGTAGATAGATGATTGAATATATTAGAAGGATATTTCTCAGTTCTATTAGAAGGATATTGGTGGCCACCCACCTTTTCTAACTGTCCCAAAACAGTGTTCTGGCAATTTTGGTAATTTGCTATTTTTAGCAGTTTTTAACTTCTGTGGCCATTTTGAGGGCCTAAATGAAGGTTTTTTGGGACATGGCTTCTTAAAGATAACCAAAGGCTCTAATTTATCCCCCAAAATGAATCTCCTCAACAATGCCTTTCCAATGAGCTATCGTGCGCCTCGAACAGAGATTGTATGCAAAAGTTACGACCCCGGGAAGTTGATGTACTAACTTACCCAAACTGGGCCCACATGACTTTTGGTGCTTCATCTCCTAGGGTTAGGTTTTTGGATGTCTAGGGTTTTTGACATTCTCGTTTATTGTAAAAAGGTCTTTAGAGCCTCATTGTAACCATCTTCTTGTGAATGAGTGCAACCATCACATCTCTTCTCAGAGATAAGTCGTCGCCATTCCAACAAGCTTGTTTTTCGCTGCATTTTACAGTTTCAAATTATTTCCTTATTGAATAGAAAACCAATTTTATTGTATCTCTGTTATTTTTTGTTAAGCACCTGTTAATAATCTGTATCCATTTCATTCTTCTCATGATTAGCGAGTGACCCAAAATCATCCCAAAACATTTTCTTACAGCGTTGGTGATCAAATTCGCCCCTCGGACTTTCTTCTGAGCTGTTGGTCACCAATTCCAATTTGCAGAGGGTTTCCCTTCAATATTGGCCATTGAATCTGTCTTTTATTTGATTTCTTTAATCTTGGGTCGACCCACTTCTACTGGGCTTTTCTTTTGGTCAATTTCCCTTCCTTATTCGATTGACAAGAATTCCTAGTCGACTAGATCTACCCATGGTTCGATGTGGTTTTCCTTTGGTTGATTTGGTTCCCTTGGTTGATATGACTTTAGTCAACTTGCCTTGCCTCCGACTCAACTTGCATCTTTGCGACTAATTTTTGTTTTTCCGAATTGACTTGCCTGCCTTCCTACTTGCTTCTCATCTTGACTTTGAGGTAGTCGAATTCATTATTCTTTGAACCGACTTGACTTGTGGCTTGGTTGGTCGAGTCTTTTTTGTCATAAAAAAATAGATAAGGTTATATTTGTTTACAAATATTTCCATGTTAGTGGGATGGATAGGCTATAATCCTCCCATTTACCGATCAACTTTGGGCCAAATCCTCTTTTAATCCACCTAATAAGGAGAAATAAGATCTTAAAGTGAAGTTAAATAACTTCCAAAAGGATGTTGAACACAAAGAAATCACTATCTAGATGCAAAATTAAGAGCTTGACCTGTAAATTTAGTATCAAATGGTTGTTAGACGTGAAGAAAAATCGTGGAGACTAAAATCCCATAGTATTTGGCTAAAGGTTAGGGATAAAAACACTAATTTTTTTCATAATCAAGCCAAAGCCAGGAAGTCTAGGAACGATGTATCTAGTATCGGCCTTGAAGATGGTACTCAGGTTTCAAATTTTGTTAGTATTAAAGTTGCTTCCAAGAGCCATTTTGTTGATCTATTTTTTAATCAAGAAGAGGTGGATCCCTCAAATGTGGCCTCTATGCTTGAGCACATCCCATATCTCATTTTTAATGGTGATAATTTGGCTCTTATTCAAGCTATTTCTGAAGTAGAAATATTTGTTTCCATATGGAGTTTGGGGCCGGAAAAAGCCCCAGGACCGGATGAATTTTCCATTTCCTTTTATAGGCATTTATGTCACTTGATTAAATATGATCTTAAATGTATGTTGCATTATTCACATCAATATCTAAGATTGGGTGGGGGAATACCAATTCTTCCTTTTTAGCCTTAGTGCCTAAAGAATCCTATCCCACTTCCTTTGCTAGATTCATACCTATCTCCTTATGCAACTCATGTTACAAAATTATCACCAAAATCATTGCTTCTCATTTAAAAAACTTTCTCCCCAAAGTTATCTCTTCCAATCAAGGAAGTTTCATGCAAGACATGCAAATTAAAGAAACTATAGCGTTGGTCATATAAGTTATGCATTCAAGCATCAAGGATAAAGGGAAAGGTATGGCCATTAAATTGGATATGGCTAATTCTTTTGATTGTGTTTGGCATGTTTTCCTTTTTCAGGTAATAGAACGCTTTGGTTTTAGTCCTCAATTCATAAGGTGAGTGTCTTCTTGCATAAGTGGCCCTTGTATAACCCCTTTAGTGAATGGAAGGCCAACATAATTTTTTCAAATTAGCAAAGTTATTTTTCAAGGCTATCCCCTTTCTCCCCTCCTTTTCATCATAATTCTTGAAGCATTAAGCAGGAAATTAGAACATGGACGACTGGTTGGGAATCTACCAGGTTTGCAAATAGCTCATGGAGTTAAAAATGTTAACCATTCCTAGTTTGTAGATGACACCCTCTTGATGGGTGGAACCTGAGTGACAATTGCTTCCAGATTAAAAGTGGTATTGGATTATTTTATTGATGCTTCAAGGGGTGTAGTGAATAATAGAAAATATCAAATTATGGGCCAGAACATTCCTCCATAGGAGTTGGGTGCGATTTTTAGAATCTCTCAATTTCCCGTTGCTGAAAAATGGGCCTCCTTTCGATATCTTGGCATTCTAATTTCTCTAAAAAA